>BTHU01000013.1:11407500-11805000 GCA_036184795.1 Tokudaia tokunoshimensis | reverse complement strand
CAACTCATGCTGATGTTTCTCTCAGACCTCTTCATATCTATGCTAACCCTATCTTATTTTGGGGAGAGGGCTTCTTTCCCCTAAGTTAATTATTCCTGGAAATGTCCAGAAGCATGTTGATTAGCCCATTCCAGATCCTGTGAAATGGACGGTCCACACTAACCATCAGAGAGCATGGGGATTACCAAGAGAGATGTAGTCAGATACAGATGCTGAGGTGGCAGGAAAGGAACAGGGTGGTTAGATCTCAAGGGTGGGTGAGGAAGAACTTAATTAAATAGAAAAGTATAAATGGCAAGGATAGGATTCTCTGTAACTAGTGGCAGAACTCTTTACTTAAAATGGGCTCAGGATGAAGTGTGATCAAAGAGGGATCTTGGTCAGTAGTCAGTCTGCACTTGAGGCCAAATGAGGAGACACATTTGGCATGGGGGTGGGGAGGCTTTGGAGAATCTTAATTCTGTGCCTGTCTTAAACCTGGTTTGATTTGTGGAACCTGAAAGCCAAGCATTTATAAATAAACATGTGTTTGCAGTTTCGCTAGAACCAGGCTGTCCTGGTTAGTTTTCATTGTCAATTTGACACAATGTAGGGAACCTGGGAGGAGGGGACATCAGTTGAAGCAACGCCTTGATCAGATTGGCTTGCGGTCATGTCTATGAGAAATTGTTTTGATTGATGGTTGATGTGGGAGGGCTCAGTCCGCTGTTGGGGGGGGTACCATTCTCAGGCAGATAGGCCTGGGAGGTGAAACAAAGCTAAGTGAGCATGAGCCAGAGAGCAAGGCGACAAGCAGCTCCTCTTCATGGTTTCTGCTTCAGTTCCTGCCCTGCATTCTCTCCAAAATGAACTGTGACCTGGAAGTTTATGTTGACAGAAACCCTTTCCTCCCCTAAGTTCCTTTGGGTCAGAGTGTTTTATCACAATAGAATAAGCATCATGGCAGGCAGGGAAACAAAACGCCAAGAGATGAGAATGAAGACTTGGGTCAGTCCAACTTAGTCAGATTGGCTCAAACTTCGAGAGCCAGGTGTCTTATTGCCAGAATATTTTAACATAGTACCATTTTTTGGGGGTAAAGTCCTGGTTTAATATAATCCCCAGTGCACAAGAAAGCATAACTACATTGAAATTCAACTCAAAGTGCATGCCATTTCTTCCAAGAGGATGGGTTCTAAAGATAGGCTACTTTTATTAGTTGAAGGGCCCAAGGAAGGATCTTGTAGGTCTTGGTCACACCGAGAGCCAGAGGTCATTTGGGCTTTTAGCCATCTCAGATTGTGGGAGGGTCTCTGATTATACAGATAATGTAAGGGTCATGTAGACTACTAGTCACCTCCAGTCCCAGTTGTGAAAGTTTGATATGGCCTGGCCCTTCAGATAACACAGATCACTGGGCTATATTAATCACCTCCATTTTCTGGCCATCTGAGGAGAAAAACAGGTTTTAGATCCTTTCCTTGAAGAGGAAAAATCTTCGTGCTTAAGATTCCTGGCTACCTTGGAGATCTGTTTGCATAAGGACCTTTTGCTATCCACACAAATTAGAACATGGGTCATTAATTGCTGGTGTTGTGGTTTTTATATGTGTGTCAGAACAGCTCTGAGAGAGGAGGAACAGGAGAGGATAAGAACCCTCCCATTTCCTCCCAGCCTCTTAAGAGGTCTTAGCAGAACAGTCACATCCACCTGTTCAGCTTATTGATCCTTATGTTTAGCCTGGGGCCTCCGTGTCATCTAGGCTACAAAACACTTCTTGACTAAATGAATACATGAAATATTTTTGAGCTTGTTCTGATGTCCTTGCCTCCACACAGGGGACTGGAAATCAAAGAAGCAAACTTTCTCCCTGCCCCCATCTTACAGTAGCTCACCAATGAAGCAAGGAACAGATCTGTGATAGCAACAGCACCACCGAACCAGGAAAGTACACGGTGGAGAGGGTCCCAGGGTTATGACCACAGGGGCACTGCAGAGTGGAGCAGATGCCTCAGAGGGTTGGCAGGACCCTAGTGTGCCCTGTAGACTGCTGGCTGTCTACTTTTTTGTTCTCCTTGAGAAATACTAAGTTTTCTCCTTTGAGCCTACAGATGGAAATATGGGTTACATTTTTTTTTTTTAAAAAAAGCGTTCTTTAATTTAAAACTGAGATGTTTGTCTAGATGACTTCAGTTTGACTCTTTAATAAAAGCTATATTTAGCAGTTGTGTGAGTCCTTATTACAACCCAGTACCATTGTACAATTTGTCTTTCATCCTTGGAACAAAGTCATAAGCCTACCTCATTTACAGGTGAGGGAAAGGAAGCCGAAAGAATATGAGTCAGGATAGTCTAAGGGGCCTTTCTGGGGCTTCCGGCAGGCCCTAGAGCTATTTTATTTCTGCTATTTGGGTCCCTTCAGTTGGACAGTCTTTAAGGCACCCCTCACCTTAACAAGAATTTTCCTAGCTCCATGACTTCTTAAGAAATGCTCAGGACTCATTTAGGATGACACAAAGAGTGTTTTTATTTTTATTTTCCCAAATAAATTAGACCCCAAACTCAAAAGAACAGACCTTTGGGCACACGGACATTGGGCCATTCTCTACAAATGTTTACAGAGTATTACCCATGTGGCAGACACTGTGTAGCTCTAGGAGCTCGTGGAAATAGATGAACTTGCTTCCTCCTTTCTGATGGAGAGGAAGCTTGGCAGGAACCATGAACAGCCTGTTTTCACTTTATAGGGAATATTGCTCATAAGGTATACTGGAAGAAAATGTCTATTATAGCCTTTGGGGTGTTGCATTATTGAAGTCAGTATATGTTGTATCTTCCTCAAGAAAAATTGAAACCCTAAGTAAAATAAAAGATACTCCCACCTGGTTTCTTTGTTTAAAATAGGTGTATTCACAGGCCTTGTAAGCCCAGCAGGGCCCACATGAATGCATGCATTCTGTGGTGCTAAGATTGTGTCTTTTGGCATCAGACAAAATCTAGTCTGTTCCATGAAATGCATCTAGGACATTTTTCCCCTGAAGCAAACTTCTTCTGAATGAGGAC
Organism: Tokudaia tokunoshimensis; assembly: GCA_036184795.1. Lineage (NCBI taxonomy): Eukaryota > Metazoa > Chordata > Mammalia > Rodentia > Muridae > Tokudaia > Tokudaia tokunoshimensis. The sequence goes on along the minus strand of BTHU01000013.1, from coordinate 11,801,958 downwards.
ACAATGTATTTATACCTTAAACAAGGGTACAGATCTCAGGAGGCCAGGGAAGCCACAGTGACACAGAGATATTTGGTGTCTTCCATGTAGAGCATAAGAGCATTGCTTGGAACCTCTTCCACAAGAAGCTTGGCCCCAACAGGCAACCTCTGTGTTAAATTATTCTAGACAAATGACCAGAAGATCTTCATGTCATCTTGCCAGAAAAAACAGGACACTCAGCTGTGCCCCAGGAGATAAACAAAGAAAACCTTCTACTTAGTCAACTGACAACTGATGAGAGAAACCTACATTTTCCTTTGCTAAGTCTTCAATCTTATCACAAAAGCTTCAGTTTTCCATCTCCTCCCTTAAAATAGTTCAGCAACTTTGGGAGAAGATTCTGGAAAAACAAATTCCTCCCTATTGGTTCTTTAGGTCTCTGGAAAGAATGTATGTGTACACAGGGTATCTGTTGCTTTCAACTCACAATTCTCTTATCTCAGTGTTTGGCTGTGTTCGACTTATGAACTGAAAACAGACAATAGGATTTTAGCCTAAAAAGACAGTAAATATTGAGCTTGGAAACCTCTCTTGCAGTTTTACTTACTTCAGGAAAGCTTGTATCTATGATGATCCACAAAGATTACCGCAGAGATGGCACTGGGAGGAGATAGTAGCTTTAAGAAGACTGTCTTAGTTAGGGTTCTACTGCTGTGAAGAGACCTTGACCAAGGCAACTCTTATAAGGACAACATTTAATTGGGGCTGGCTTACAGGTTCAGAGGTTTGGTCCATTATCATCAAGGTGGGAGCATGGCAGCATCTAGGCAGGCATGGTGCAGGAGGAGCTGAGAGTTCTACATCTTCATCTGAAGACTGCTAGGAGAAGACTAACTTTTAGGCAGCTAGGTTGAGGGTTTTAAAGCCCAAGCCCACAGTGGCACACCTACTCCAACAAGGCCATACCTTCTAATAGTGTCATTCCCTGGGCCAAACATATACAAACCACCATAGGGACTAAATGGGGGTGGCAGGGGGAGGTTATTATTAGATTCTTGAGAATGTGCCCATAAAGAGGGTAATGAAATCCTATATTTTCCTCTCTTTTTCCATCCTAGCTATGGGTTAACTAGTTTTTCTTTGCCAAGTAGATATGCCCTAATGTGTTGCTCCAAGACCTAAGGCAATAAGGCCAACAGATAGTGGGCTGAGGTCTCCAAAATGGTAACCTCAAATAACCTTTCTCTTTATAAGCTGATTATACCAGATAGTTTGCTGTAATAGCAGAAAGATGGCTGATGCAAGAAAGAAAGGAACAGAGAAAGTAGATTCAACGCACTGTAGATGGCACAAATATGCTTGAGGTTATGCCGTCCTTCACCCCTATGCCAATACTGTAATTACATCCCAGGTACTGGGTAGAACCCGTGGAGCTAGAACCTGGGGAATTACTGATGAGGAATGCAGAAGCAAATGATGTGATATTGGGTGGTTCAGGTCATGGTATAGGACAGCTAGGAAGGCTGCAGGGATGCGGGGGGAGGGGGGGACTTGGAGACAGGGAGGCATACTGGGTCCTAGAAGGGAGCCTTATGGAGAAACAGACTCTTTTGACAAGACATCAGAGGAAGGCAAATGGGAGAGGGAAGCTGTGTGGAGGAAGGAATGGCTTGCATGAACAGTTAGCTGTGAACTAGGAGCTTCTGCTCTTTCACTAGATCTGTGGTTAGGGTGATATGGTCAGTTTCCAAGTCCCACTCATTATTTATTTATTATTTGTTTCCTAGATACAAAAAGAGATAAAAACAAGTTGGGACTGTAGATTCGTAATGCCATTTGCATCTAACACAACAGAAGGCAAGAACCCAACAGAGGTGAGGTGTATTTTTAAAGTGTAGCACTGGTCAAGCAAAAGAACTCTCCCTCCCCTCCCTTCCCCTCCCTCCCCCCACTCCCCACCCTGGTTTCCTCCTGTGTAGCAGAGAGCATCTCTGTTGTCTGAGGAGGTAGAAGAATGAAAGGATGCAATTACATTTGCTCAGTTCCTCACACAGAGCCTGGCAGAGTTAGAACCTATGTCGGAATGCTGGATTAAGACAGTTCAAAGTTGCATATTTTTAGGGTATTAAAAAATCTGGATACTACGTCCCACCAAACCACCCCCTCACCTTACCTAATTGAGAAGTCAGCATTCTCTTGATTCTAAATGTATATACCTATATTTTGATGTTGCAGTTGCCACACCCTCAAGCCCCTACCTCCACCAGAGCAGCCTTCTCACAGGGTCCTGATAACTTCTTGATTCTTCAGTGCCCAGGAATGGAAGATTCTCTCTTAGTATATGTCCCCAAGGAATAGTATCTGGAAGATAATTAAGCTGATTGTTTTTAAAGCATGTTATGCATTTCGTGTCTGCTGTACACAGAGTACAGGGCTGGAGGACATTTATACTAATTAATTGCACTAATTATTACATATGTAAGGGTTAGGGCCACTTGAGTATATTATTCAGATTTATGCAAAATAGATGGAAATGGCATAATCATGACACTCTAATATGATTAGACTGGTGGCTCTTACCCAGGAAATGTGCTTAGAAGACTGATTTGAATTCTTGCTAAGCTTGGGCTTTAACTGCATAGACAGAGCTCATACCTCTCAAAGTCTGACTTAACAGACTGGTTTTATTATTATTGTTTTTTTTTATGTCTTGCATTTGAAAAGCTAGTGGCATTTTTGGTCCTTTCTGGTAATCCTATTAACCAAACTTAAATATGTGAATATCTGACACAGAGAAGAAAGGAAAGGAACTTAGGAAAGAGTTGTAAGGGTAAATGTTTGTCACTGTGGTGTGACACAGGTAACTGACAAAAAGTAGACCTCTGAGTGCTGATTGCTGAAGAAGGATATCAGGGCTCCTTGCTGCACTGCCCAAGTGAGGCTATGATAAATGGCTGGCTGGCCACAGCAGTGCAAGCTGTTCAAAACTTACAGTGTCCTAGAAACTTGTATGAGTATTTTAGTTTTATTTACTTGCTATTATTGTGCATGCATGTGCCATGTGTATAATGTGTGTGTGAATGAGGATATGCTCATGCTACAGCACCTATGTAGAGGTCAGAGGTCAACTTACGAGAGTCTGGAATCAGTTCTTTCCTTCTACCATGTGGGTTCTGGGTGTGGAACTTAGTTCAGCAGGTTTGTGAGACAAACGCTTATCTCTGCTGAGCTATCTTACCAAGTGTGTCTTGGGCATTTTTTCTTTTTCTTTTCTTATTATTGGATATATTCTTTATTTACATTTCAATGTGATCCCCTTTTCCAGTTTCCCCCCTCCTTCCTGGATAGCCCCTATCCCATCCTCCCTCCCCCTACTTCTATGAGGGTGCTCCTCCACCTACCCCCTCCCACCTCCCCACCCTCAATTCCCCTACACTGGGGCATCTATTAAGCCTTAGGACGAAGGACATCTCCTCCCATTGATGCCTGACAAGGCCATCCTCTGCTCCATATGAAACTGGACCCATGTGTACCCATGTATCCAGGCAGTTCTTGCGCTGTAGTAATATTGTTGCAACCTTCCAAAGTTGTTTCTTTCAGGAACAACTTAGAAACATTAACAAACACAGGTATGCTGATTCTAAACCCAGGCCTTCAAATGATTATAAACAGGCATTGAAAAGTTCTGTCAGACACTAGGAAAACTTCATCAGTGAACCTTTGAGAATTCTAGGGCATTGCTAAAATATTCAAGGTAATATTTGGTGACAGGAAAGGCATATTTGAAAAGGACTGACTGTTAGCTGCATTGGATAATTCAGTGAAGATTAGGGTAAATACTGGAGAACTTTGCAACTTTCACATTGGTGATTCTGTAGCAATTTGTGATTTCACATTCATAGTGACGCCACTTTTTGACACAAAGACCTAGTTTCCAGATGTGTCATTAATACTGTGGTTTTAAAGGACACCATTTTCTGAAATGACAAAGGTGTAGGGGCCAAAACAGACCTTTTCTCTTCATAAGTTGATTATGTCTGGTTTGTGTTACAATATCAGAAAGCTGATTAACCCATGGGGTACCTGAGCCTGTCCTCTACCTGAAGCCTTCCATAGCTGAAGTTACCCTGCTGTGCCTCCCTTTCAGATCTCAGACCATGTGCTTCCCTGCTCGGTCTCACTGTCTTTGTTTCCAGACTCATGATAGAATGGTTTAATTTAGCTGTCATGAGATATCTTTCTACTATAGCAGTGGGTTTTGATAATTTGTATCCTATACTGTCATGTACTTTGGAAATTTTAATTTGGTAAATCCCTCTGTGATACAGTATATATAAAAAGCCATATAAGAGAAAATTATACTGTATCGATTTCTTGAGATTTAATTGTCCTCTTGGGGGTTTGGTGAATTGGATTGTATTTTTTCCCCTCTCTCTCTCTCACATATACTTGTAAAAATATCCACAGAATTACTAACAACATTTTAAAAATCTATACAGTATATTTTGGGTTGTTTTTGTTGACTGAACAATGTAGGCTTACAGGCTAATTCTTTTGTATTACAGCTTGGTAGATGGCATGGAAAATATTTTGGTTTGAGAGCAGTTTTCGCCTCATCTAAGATAGATGATTAGGGGGACAGAGAGATGGCTCAGTGCTTAAGATGACCGGAGCCTGGGAAAGTCAGTTATCTCCATGGAGAATGTAAGATTTGAGAAGAGTCTTTAAGAATGAACACAACTGTAGAAAAGAGAGGGATGGAAGGGAAAATGATGGAGGGAAGCAAGATAGGCCAAAGTATGGGGTTGGGGCTCCAGCCACGATGTGGGGAAAGTGGGAGATAGCCAGCTCCTAGGCATGGCAGCCTTGAATGGCAGCCTGAGGGTGGAGCATTGCTCTTGCAGGGGACCCAGGCTCAGTTTCTAGCATGCTCCTGGTGACTGACAAACGCATGTTACTTTAATTCTAGGGAATCTAAGGCTTTCTTTTGTCCTCCATGGGCACTTCATGTACATGGTACACATATATACATACAAGCAAAACACTCAGAGAAATAATAAATCTCTTAAGAGTTAGAAGGGTGAAAGCAATGGGCCATGATGGTTTTGATTGGTTTTACTTCTCTTATATGACAGAGCTGATTTAAATCATTGTCCTGAAAGAACATCTTCCAATTATGGTAAGATTTGTTGTGTTCGTTGAGGAACATGCTTGGTAGTCATGCTGTCCCTAACTCCCCTCTGGTGATGTTGTGGAGGGAGCCAGGGAGGCACCTGCGGCTAAGTCCCATCCCTTTATCCTTTGATCTGTCTTCCTTCATATTCTGCCAAGGCATTATGTGATGGGGAGCCCAGAAGAGTTTTAACTAGTGATTATGACATAAAATTTCAATGACTGAGGTCCTGATTAAATTAAATATTTTTGCAATACTTTCAGTGTTTTTTTCTTTTAATAATTACTTCTTTTGTTATAGCATGGCTGTCTGTGAATTAGCACCAAATGAATGATTAGATAAAAGGATGACCAATTGCCTTTATTTTAAAAAGTACACTTATATTTAATTAGGAAACACAATATATGTATTTATGGAGTGATACTTTGATATCTACCAACTATAAATAAATGAATACACAAATCAATTTATATATAAATACATCTCTATATAATTATATATTAAAAATCATATAAATATGCTATATAATGTGTTATTATATAAACTATTATATGAATATATCATATATTCATGTATGTGAATAGATAAGCAAAGTAGCTAATACCTTCATCTTCTTACATGTCACTTTTGTGCAACATTTAAAGCCTATTTTCTTAATCTATTTTGAAGCATATAGCATATCATGCTGTATTATACACTAGGACTGAGTCCCTCATTCTACTGTACCGTAGAACTCAGGACTAAGTCCTCCATCATGATGTACTATAGAGCTCAGGACCAAATCCTCCATCATGATGTACCATAGACCTTAGGACCAAGTCCTCCATCATGATGTACTGTAGAACTCAGGACTAAGTCCCCATCATGATGTACCATAGACCTCAGGACCAAGTCCTCCATCATGATGTACTGTAGAACTCATGACTGAGTCCCCATCATGATGTACCATAGACCTTAGGACCAAGTCCTCCATCATGATGTCCTGTAGAACTCATGACTGAGTCCCCATCATGATGTACTATAGACTTCAGAACAAAGTCTTATAGAGGTCAGGACCAAGTCTTCCAACATGATCTCCTGTAGAGTAGAGCTCATGACTGAGTTCCCATTATGATGTACTATAGAGCTAGGACCAAGTCCTCCATCATGATATATATACTGTAGAGCTCATGACTGAATTCCCATAAGGCCGTACTAGAGATCTCAGGACCAAGTCCTCTAGCATGATATATTGTAGAGCTCATGACTGAGTCCCCAACATGATGTACTATAGATCTCAGGACCAAATCCTCCATCATGATGTCCTATAGACCTAGGACTGAATCTTCCTGAGACTTTGCATTCTTTCCCTAACATTTCTTTACCTTGCACATTTCCCCTGGACCTTAGTAGCCACTATTGTATCTCCTACTTTGATGTGACCTTCATCTATCTGTGCCTCTGCCTTTGAGCACGGATCGAAGACTATGCTATACTACCCAGCCCAGAGCTGGAATTCTTGAGGAGCCTCTGTGTTAGAGAGCAATGTTAAGGTTCATAAAATCCTGATGGCTCAGTTGGTGAAGTGACTTCAATCCCCAGGACTTATATAAAAGGCCAGGCCTGGTGCACTTGTAATCTCAACACTTAGAAGGTATAGACAAGTGGATCCTTAGGGCTTTCTGGTCTTCACTTTATTGATAATCAGTGAGTTTCAGGATAAGGAGAGACCCTGTTTTGTTTTGTTTTTGTTTTTGTTTTGAAGTAAAGAGGATGCACAGTGTCCTTAGACCTGAGACCTGAGACTGGCCTCTGTTTCCTATGCATATGGACATATAAATGCACAAGTACTTTCATATACACTTGTGTGTACCTACACGAACACACACACACACACACACACACACAAGCACACACACATGAAATGGACTGAGGTGCCTTTTACTTTAGAGGCCATAGTTCTGTAGGAGAGAGGATTCTAATATTCTTGGGAGGTCCCCAGCTTTTCCTAGAGGTTCCTTAGGTTCCTAAGGAAGGCTACCAAAATAAGATGCTGATGGTGATTGCAATTAGCTAGCATGAATCCTTGTGCTCATTCCTCAAGCTGACATTCAAAGCTGCCATCTCTAGGCTCTAGGTGTTCCCCACATCGTGGCTGGAGCCCCACCCCCATGCCCTGCCTCATCTTCCTTCCCTCCATCATTTTCCCTTCCATCCCCTCTTCTTTCTACAGTGTTCATTCTTAAAAACTCTTCCCAAATCTTACATTCTCCATGGAGATAACTGGCTTTCCCAGGCTCCAGTCATCCTTTCCCCTTCTAGATTAAATCACAAATGATACCAACTGTTGATTTGGTCTCTTGGGTTTCAAGGTCGTTTCTCAGTCTGGATTGACAAAACTCTAGAAGGCAGAACTCTGCCATATCTCTCATTTAGTGGAAGCTTCACTTTTAGGAATGAGTCAAACCCCACCATGACTATGTTCTTTCTTTCTTAGAAATGGCTAATCATAAACACAGGGCATCCCTTCTTTCTAGTTGGCTCAGAACTCTTGATATCTGGAAATGCTTGATGGCTCTTCATGAGTGGTTGGTGCCTGTCTAATTAGTCATAGTCTCAGATAGCAGCTCTGGTTTATATGAGTTCCATCAGAGAGACAGTGGTCTGGTGATCTTATAGAATGTGTAACTAGAAGCCACCACTTCCTTCTATTACTTAGATGGGCTGTAGTCATAACTGAGATGTCCTTACTGTCTTTTCTGGGATGGATGCTCTGGCATACTGATTCTTCCTCTGTGTGTGTGTGTTTGTGTGTGTGTGTGTGTGTGTGTGTGTGTGTGTGTGTATACATGTGCATGTATGTATGCCTATATGTGGAGGCCAGAGACTAACTCATGGTTCTTCAGGTGTGGTCCACCATTAATACTTTGAGACAGAGTCTCTCATTGGCCTGAAACATGCTAAGAAGGATGGGCTGACTTGTCAATGAACCCTAGAGATTGGCTTGTTTCCTTCTCCCAGTCACTTGGATTATGAGCACAAACTACACACCAAGCTTTATTTATTTTCTAAACATGGGTTCTGGAGACCAAACACAGGTCCTCATGCTTGCAGTAGAAGTTCTTCACTGAAGGAGTTATTTTCTCCAGTCCTAGGTCTTTCATTTTTAACAGCCCTGCATAAAGGAAATGAAAAACATTGTCCCTGCCCTGCAAGACCCTACTATATTGTCACAGAGAATCTAAAGATTTGTGCTGCTCACCCCAGGCCCATCTCCATTTGAAGAAGAACCTCGCTCTGTCCTGTATCAATGGAAGGGGGATGTGCTGAGAAGTAGTGGCCAGCTATTTGGTTTAGTGAATTGAGATGTTCCTTATCTACAGACTGTAGAGTTATAGCAGCTACTTGGAATTGTGAACATTAAATTAGATTGTGAACTTAAAGAAATGTGACCCATGACAAGCGACCAAAATTTGACCACATTCAATCCCCGTTTTTTTGCATCACAGCATCTTAAAGGAGCCCTTCTTCCCCCCTGTCTGCTTAGCCTTTTGTGTCTTTTGTCATCTCTGACTTCCACCTGCCTAACAATCTTTTGGACTGCATCATTACGACTTACTAACACATCCTTCAGTCCAAAATTCACTTACTGTGTATTCAGTTGGCATCATCTTGGTAATCCCTGCTTCTCTATCTAGGAACTTCCAACAAAGGGCAAATGTGACTCTTCACTTCATTCCTCAGGGCTGACAGCTCCTCAACTCCATACTTATCACCTGCCTTGTCTGGCAAGGGAAAGGCAAGTCCAGTGGGAGAGCGCTGGCTCAGTGGGGTTCCAAACCTTGTCAGTATTCTGCAGCATCCTCACGAAGCATCCTGAGAAAGGGAATGATTTGGTCTGTTCAGCTCTAAAATTTTACAGTTTAATACAATTTTTTTTATGTGTGTGAGCCAGCGATAAAAGTTCTAATCTCAGAAAAAGCATGAGAAGTGTTAATACAGCTCAGGAAAATACCCGCATGTCCTCAATTTCCTGGCATGGTCTCATCCCTCACCAATGCAGAGCTTATCTCAAATAGGCAGCAGATGCTGGGTGACACTCTTCAGTCCAAGAAATGGAATATATATATATATATATATATATATATATATATATATATCTGCAGTTTAAGTACTTTGAGGAAGTAGTCAGCGTCTCAGAGAGAAGACATTATTGATTTGGACAGCTGCTTTTCTGCTTGGGTTTTCTGCAGTTTTATTAGTCACTGGTTTTATAAGGACATCAGAAGAGAATTTAAATCTGAGAGAGGAAGGGGGAAGGCCCAAGATCTTTCCAGAAGGGCATCATATTATGTAGCTGGCAAGCTAGATTCCTTAGCACCCTTGTGTGATTCATTAGGTGGCTCAGCCAGTAGACTCTCACACACACTCGGGTTCATTAAGAGCAGATCTTTGTAAATGGATAATGTGCAGGAGGTGGAAGACTTGGAAGCACTCAGCTCCAAATGGAATGTCTTTATCAAGACCTCAAGGCCCAAGGATCTATGTGGAAGAAAAGTTGGAAAGATTATAAGAGCCAGAGGTGGTGGATGACTTCAAGGAAAACATGTCTTCCAGACACACCAGGACTTATGCACATATGAACTCACAGAGACTGTGGCAGCATGCACAGGGTCTGAACAGGTTCAAACCAGACCAAATCCCAGCACAAGAGAAGGGGAGGTAGACACGAAGTCCCACCCCTAACCAAGAAGCTGATTGTGACTGATACCTACTGGGAAAATCAGTTTTCTCTAATGCCTGTTATCAACCACATTCTAGGGCAGGTCCTGAACCCAGGAGTAGTTGGCCAACACAAAACAGACTTCATGGCTTTTCATGTGCTTTTGGTTTGATGTGTGGTTGGTTTGTTTATTTGTTTGAGAGAGAGCACAGGTGAATGAAATTGACTGAGTAGAGAGATGAAGAGTATCAGGAAGGAATTGTGGAAGGAGAAAGAACATGATAAAATTTTAATGACCCCCCCCCCCGGGATCTTGTTTTATTTATCTGTGGCCTCTATGATGCCTAACCTTTATTGTCAACTCACTGAGTTCATCAACATGAAGGGCATTGAGGAGACACACCTTCGGGTGTATGTATAAGGGTGTTACCAGAATTCACTGAGAAAGGAAGAACGTGGAATATGGGCAGCTCTGTCCTCTGGGCTTAGGCCTGGAACTGAATTCGAAGCAGAGAAAGAAGAAGCCAGGGGAAAGCCTGTGTTCTCCTTTCTTTGTTTTTTGGTTGGTGCCAGAGCCCAAGTTGTCCCTGCCTCCACCTCTCCTGCCTTCCTTCATCTTGAACCAGGACAAACCTTGTCTCTCTCTCTTAAGTTATTTTTGTCAGTTCTCTGGTTTATTATCTTGAGTAACAATGGAAAAATAAATGACTGTGATAGAAATAAGCCAAGCACAGGCTATAGGCTAGGTTGCATTTCTCACGAAGTGCATAAGGCATTAGGTGAATTTGAATTTTTAGTTACTTATTAGTTGTCCTTTGAGCATCTCCTATGCGATAAAGTTTTCCAAATGCAGACAAGATAAAAATGAAGATCTTGGCTATTTTTCTGCATTCTTCAAATGATATGAGATCTACAAAAATAAAATAAGGGGGGATGGAAAGATGGTTCAGTGGTTAAGAGCATTTGCTGTTCTTGCAGAGGTCCTGGGATTGAGTCTCAGCACCTACATGGTGGTTTACAACCATCTGTAACTCCAATTCCTGGGAATTTGATGCCCTCTTCTGACCTCTGTGGGCACTAGGCATGTACATGGTACATACCCCTATACACACACATATATACACACATGTACGCACATGCAGGCAAAATACTCATACATGTAAAATACATAAATCTTTAAAAGTTTGAAAAGGAACAAAACTCCTATATACTTGATAGATCTCAACACCCCGGCAGCATTAGACCATACTTAGTCTTTGAAGAGTAGGATGTGACCTATAATTCTAGTATTACCAGGGTTAATTCTCTTCCATCCATTGTTCTTCCTTCAAGATCAATTATTATAATGAAATTGTTATATACACAGTTTTGTCTGATTGTATGACTTAGTGAATGAACATATAGTAAATTATATTTGGGATAATATTTTTATAAACATTAAGCAATGTCCTTAACTCCTACATCACTGTAGCTGGGTATAAACTTCAGTCTGACAGTTAGTTTACCCCAGAACTTTACAAGGCTTGTGGGGCTCTGTTTTGTTTATTATGAATTTATGTACCTATCTGTTTAATCCCTAACTCTTGGTTTCTTCTTGTATATGCCTAAAAGTAGAATGAGTCATGTGGTAATCCTATGTTCAGATTTTGGAGCTACCTGTCATGTGCCGTCTGCTCAGGTGTCATGCCACTAGTCTCCAGAGCATGTGATGAATTAAAAATCTCCACAGCAGTTAGAATAGCTGCTATAATCCAATTAAAAATGGGAAAATAATTTTAATGCTCAAATAGGTATTTCAAAAGAGACCATGCACACATGGCCGACAAGCACATAATGGAATGTTCATTAACTGAATGCCATAAGGTAAAACATAGATAAAGAAAAATGTAGTTCACACACCAGAATACTATTTAGCCTCAAAAACAGAGAAAGTCCTGCGTTTGTTGCAATAGGGGTGGATATAGAAGGGTTGATATAGGTTAAACAGATAGACAAATGTCACACGATTTCACTCACATGTGGGACAGACAACAGCTGAGTTCAGAGAAGCACAGAGTAGAACCTGTGTGCTAGAAGCCTCGAAGATATGGGACTTGGTAGAAATCAGTTCAATGTCACATGCACTAGATAGGAAGAATTCTGCATTTTGTTACCCAGAGGGTAACATCAGTCTGAAGAATACCACATCATATCCTTCAAGCTGCCAAAAAGAGATGGGGTAGAATGTTTCTACCCCAAAGAAATGGTAAGTTCTTGTCATGGTACAGAGACCACATATCTTGAATCACTGTCTGTGTGTGCTAGAAATGTATCAAGCATGCAGCTATACCCCATAAAGAAATGATTGTTGGTAGCAGCTGGGACAGGAGTCTTCCCTTCCAGCTGCCATTTGCAGCAGGGAACCAGACAACTCCATAACCTTCTGTGCTTAGTCCACCAGGAGAGAGTGATCTCCCAGCAGTGATTTCACTTCTGAGTACAGAGGTGAGATCTCCACCTTCTCTCAGGAGGGGTACAGCTAGGAGGGCACAAGGCATACAATCAGTGGAGCTGCTGGGACAGGAGTCGTCCCTTCCGGCCGCCATTTGCTTCAGGGAACCAGACAGCTCCACAGCCTTCTGTGCACAGACCCTGCCAGAAGAGAGTTGGTCTCCCAGGAATACAGACATAGGCTTACAGGCCCACAGGAGGGGCAAGCTCCAGCCAGAGACAACAAGACCAACTAACACCAGAGATAACCAGATGGCAAAAGGCAAGCACGAGAACCCTACCAACAGAAACCAAGGCTACTTGGCAACATCAGAGCCCAGTTCTCCCACCACAGCAAGTCCCGGATACTCCAACACACCAGAAAAGCAAGAGTTGTATTTAAAATCTCATCTCACCAGCTTCTGGCTATTATAAATAAGGCTGCTATGAACATAGTGGAGCATGTGTCCTTATTGCATGCAGGTAAAGTCTCTGGGTATATGCCCAGGAGTGGTATAGCCGGATCCTCCGGGAGTGTCAATCCTCCGGGAGTGTCATGCCCAGTTTTCTGAGGAACCGCCAGACTGCTTTCCAGAGTGGTTGTACCAGCTTGCAATTCAATGGAATACTACTCTGCAATTAAAAACAATGAATTCACGAAATTCCTAGGCAAATGGTCAGATCTTGAAAATATCATCCTTAGTGAGGTAACCCAATCACAAAAGAACACACATGGTATGCAGTCACTGATAAGGGGATATTGACCCAGAATCTCGGAATACCCTAGACACAATCCGCATATCAATAGATTTCTAAAAAGATGGAAGGAGAGACCCCTGGTCCTGGAAAGACTGGATGTAGGGGAACGCCAGGACAGAGTAACGAGAGGGGGTTGAATGGGGAAAAGAGGGAGGGAAGGGGGCTTATGGGACTTTCGGGGAGGGAGGAAACAGGAAAGGGGAAGTGATTTGGAATGTAAATTAAAAAAAAAAATCTCATCTCACGATGCTGTTAGAGGACATCAAGAAGGACATAAATAACTCCCTTAAGGAAATAGAGGAGAACATGGGTCAAGTGGTAAAAGCCCTTAAAGAGGAAACACAAAAATCACTTAAAGAAATACAGGAGAGCATGGGTGAACAGGTAGAGGCCCTTAAAGAGGAAACACAAAAATCCCTTAAAGAATTACAGGAGAACACAAGCAAACAAGTGAAGGAACTGAACAAAACCACCCAGGATCTAAAAATGGAAGTAGAAACAATAAAGAAATCACAAAGTGAGACATCTCTGGAGATAGAAAACCTTGGAAAGAATTCAGGAGTCATAGATGCAAGCATCAACAACAGAATAAAAGAGATAGAAGAAAAAATCTCAGGTGCTGAGATACCATAGAAAACATTGACTCAACAGTTAAAGAAAATGCAAAATGCAAAAAGCTCCTGAGCCAACACATCCAGGAAATCCAGGACACAATGAGAAGACCAAACCTAAGGATTATAGGTATTGAAGAGAGCGAAGATTTCCAACTTAAAGGGCCAGTAAATATCTTCAACAAAATTATAGAAGAAAACTTCCCTAACCTAAAGAAAGAGATGTCCATGAACATACAAGAAGCCTACAGAACTCCAAACAGACTGGACCAGACCAGAAAGTCCTCCTGGCACATAATAATCAAAACACCAAATGCACTAAACAAAGAAAGAATATTAAAAGCAGTAAGGGAAAAAGGTCAAGTAACCTACAAAGACAGGTCTATCAGAATTACACCAGACTTCTCACCTGAGACAATGAAAGCTAGAAGATCCTGGGCAGATCACATACAGACCCTAAGAGAACACAAATGCCAGCCCAGACTACTATACCCAGCAAAACTCTCAATCACCATAGATGGAGAGACCAAGATATTCCATGATAAAACCAAATTTACACAATATTTCCACAAATCCAGCCCTACAAAGGATAATAGATGGAAAACGCTAACACGAGGAGGGAAACTACACCTCAGAAAAAGCAAGAAAGTAATCTTTTTCCAACAAACCCAAAAGAAAATAATCACACAAACATAAAAATAACATCAAAGCAACAGGAAGCAACAATCACTATTCCTTAATATCTTATAACATCAATGAACTCAATTCCCCAACCAAAAACAGTCTAACAGAAATATTTTTCATGTAAATCTTCAATTTTATCAGAAAATGTTTGTGATTCCTCTTTCAAGTCGGGTGGTGGTGGCACACGCCTTTAATCCCAGCACTTGGGAGGCAGAGGCAGGCGGATTTCTGAGTTCGAGGCCAGCCTGGTCTACAGAGTGAGTTCCAGGACAGCCAGGGCTACACAGAGAAACCCTGCCTCGAATAACCAAAAAAAAAAAACAAAAAACAAAAAACAAAAAACTTTCTCACAGTGATTCCTCTTTCAATTTAGTAATGTTTTTATGTCTACCATTTTAAGTGTAGTATTTTCCATGATAATATTTAATTTTAACATGTTTTTTCTATATCTTCAATTTTATCAGAAATATTTTCCATGTAAATCTTCAATGTTGTCAGAAAATGTTTATAATTCCACTTTCAATCAGTTTAGGAATACTTTTATGCCTACCATTTTATCGGTATAATTGTTCATGATAATCTTCAATTTTAATGTTTTTCTATATTTTTCTTCAATTTTATTAGAAATATTTTCCATGTAAATCTTCAATTTTATCAGACAATGTCTATAATTTTACTTTCAATCAACTTAGGAACATTTTTATACCTTCCATTTTATCTGTATAATTTTCCATGGAATAGTTTTAACATGTTTTTCTATATATTTCTTGAATTTTATCAGAAATGTTTTCCTTGTATATCTTCAATTTTGTCAGAAAATGTTTATAATTCCACTTTCAAAACACTTAGGAATATTTTTATGCCTACCATTTTATCTGTATAATTTTGCCATGATAATCTTCAATTTTAATGTTTTTCCATGTATTTTTTTCAATTTCAGAAATATTTTCCATGTCAATCTTCAATTTTATCAGAAAATGGTTATAATTCTACTTTAAATCAACTTAGGAATATTTTTATTCCTACCAATTTATCTACATAAATTTCTTCAATTTTATCAGCGATAGTTTCCATGTAAATCTTCAATTTTATCAGAAAATGTTTTTAATTCTACTTTCAATCAATTTAGGAATATTTTTATGCCTACCATCTTATCTATATAATTTTTCATGAAATAGTCAGTTTTAATGTGTTTTTCTATATATTTCTTGAGTTTTATCAGAAATATTTTCCTTGTAGATCTTCAATTTTATCAGAAAATGTTTATAATTCCACTTTCAATCAATTTAGGAATATTTTTATGCCTACCATTTTATCTGTATAATTTTTCCATGAAATAGTCAATCTTAACGTGTTTTTCTATATATTTCTTCAATTTTATCAGAGATATTTTCCATGTATATTTACACAATGGAATACTACTCAGCAATTAAAAACTGAATTCTTGAAATTCTTAGGCAAATGGGGAACAGGGGGAGGGAAGAGGGTTTATGGGACTTGCGGGGAGGGGCGAACTGGGAAAAGGGGAAATCATTTGGAATGTAAATAAAGAATATAGAAAATAAAAAAAATGATTGTTATTAACTGTTCAAAAACTGAGCAAGCTCTCCCTCCCTTCTGCTACCTGGGCTATGTTCCTAGGCACAGACTATATAAATGTAGGGAAATTTGAGCCCTCCTGACAACTTTCCAGATGTTGTGTCTCCCCACCCCCACCCCAGGAAAGATGGATGACTTGAGTGTGTCTAGGGGAAGCCATTTACACAAGGAAGATTTTGGCAGACTGTCACCCAACCAGGTGGGGGAGGGAGCAATGGTTACAATGGGTAATGTGAGAAAAGCTGAGGGGACACATGGGCTTTTCCTTAACTGCTGTCACATAAAAGTTGCTTTAGAAATTGTAAACCAAGAAAAGAACCAGAACTTACAGGTTGGATTGCATGGAGATAGATATCAAAGTGGTTAAAATACCTGTGAGGGGTGGAGAAGCCAAAGTGGAGGTGCGTTTGTTTGCCTTATGATACACAGAGCAGGAGTCAGTCAAGGAGGGAGATTAAAACAGAACATTGTCTGTACCGAGCAGGCAGTGTAGAAGGAATTGCCGATGCACACTGCAGCATTATCAGGGTCTCTCACTTCCCAGCCCACCACAGAGGAGCCGGCAGCAGCTGGAGTTAAGGGCTCCCATGCCGTCCTTTTCAAATGTCTCCCTTCCTCTACCAGGGGTTTTTAAGAGATGCTCTCCAGACTTTACCTGTGGCCTTAAGGGAAAACGACTTTCCCTTTCGGAGTCTTAATTCCATTTCTCATAAATTAGGGCTAGAATTTCTTTCTAATCACTAACTACTTCATGTCTGGTGTCCAATTCTTACTGTGTTCTCCTGGATTCCTCAATCCTATCCTGACCTTCTTTGAAGTCTGAGATGATAGCTTCCTTTGGGGAAGTACTGAGTACTGGAAGCTTTCAGAATCTCTGATGTTCTTCAAAGACACCCGTCACCCAACCCACCCCCACAATCTGTATCCCGTGCCTCAGGTCTCACTTATGAAGAAGCATCAAGAGGAGGCTGTCTTTAAATATGTTAAAGGAAAAGAGGGCCCGGCCCTTCAAGAGACAAGCAACTCATCTTTGAAATCTCTGCTTCTCTCCTTTGTTCAGGCAAAGGGTCCTCTTAAGAGTCAATAGGCTTCAGGTTGATCTTCTTGATGTCCTGGTTTTTCTCTGTGAACACCAGGATGTGTAAGGCAGGAGGACGAAGCAGAGGTCTGAGGAGCTGGAATAATGGGGAGTAAACGGAAGCTGACAACCCTCAAGGCCATCTTGCCCAGCATCCCTAGAGTGATGACATTGTCCCCATCCCCAGATAGCATTGACAAAGCCACCTCTTTCCAGAATCTGTCGGTTCAGAGCTGCAGGGAGATGGCTGTGTGTCACCACCAGAGGGAGAGGCAGTGGGGCTCTACCTATAGTATTCTCGTTAATCTTTCACAACACCAGCTATCTCTCCCCACCTATACCCTCCCTTTCCTACAAGTCTGGAGGCTTGTAGGAGGCCGTACCTCTCCAGTGTTGTGTATTGCTATGTGGTTCTGACTGCAGCCAATGGGTCTCCAGGGAATGCCTGTGACTACCTCATTTATGCCTTTCCCCATGACCCTTCCTGCGCCCTCCTGAGGCAACTTTGGAGAACAAAGGTTCACAAAAGAAAACATCTCTGTGTTCTTGTATGTCAGGTCCTACTATGGTATGTTTGCTCAGCAACTGGGGTGAGCCTCTTTTTTTCTCTGGCTTCTCTACTACTCGGGTCCCCTTACTGTTGGCATGGGAGTGGGCCAGGCAAACATTTCAGTGGGAACACTGTAGGAGAGTTCGTAGTTGGTGAACATCATTTCAGAATCTCCGTGAGAGCCAAGAATCTGTGGTGGATTTACAAAGCGCTCATACGCATTTTGTAGCCAAGTGTGTCCCAGGCTGTGTTCCAGGCCTGGATAGAGGACTCGGAGAAGTCACACAGCTCTCTCTATATGGGTCTAGGAAATATCACAACTGAGATTTTTAACAGTTGATTTTGGGTTCTGTTATATTTAAAACATAGTAATATCCTTTCCCATGAGCCCTTTTAAAATGAGGATTTTAAAATTAATGCAGCATTCCAAAATTTACTGTTTCTTGCTACATTTTTTTCATTTACGTGCTCTGGGAGGTAGTGATAGCAGACATGCATCACTATGTCTGAGAACTGTGTCCAGGAAAAGCACCCATTGCTTCCTAGTACATGGCCACCCCCTCTCTAAGAGACCTGAAAGGGACACCCAAGACTGTCATGGGGCCCTTGTTCAGAGCTGTCATTAGTTATTCCAAGTGGAGCTTTGATCACAAGGAGGGGCATGTTTAATTATTTCCAGGGCAGCAAGTGTAAGCTGGAACTGTTATAGAAAATTTGAGATGCACAGTCATTGTCAACATCAGGGAAAGGAGAAAGAGAAGAAATTAACATATTTAAACAAAGTGGCATGTGTGCTGCACCAAGCATATTTTAGCAGATGCTGGATGTACAGGCTTAGAGACGTCAATACATTTGTTCATGGTGAAGGCTAGTAATTCAGAGTACTGTCTGAAAGTACATTTCTAGTGCAGTCATTCGAAAGACAAACATTTACTGAACACATACATATTCCACACACATTATTAATTGCTGGGATTGAGCAACAATAGGGCTGTATGTTATCAGGAACCTAAAACTAAACTGAAATGTAAGTCTGTTTGTCTATCCATCTATCCACCCATCCATGCATCCATCCATCCATCTTCTAATTATCCATATATTACATATGTTTTTAAATACTAAATATGTTATGTGAATATCTATTTATCAACTGTATATCCACTCATCTCTAATCTATCTCACTGTTATCTATCCATCCATCCATCCATCCAACCCTCATCTGTCTAGCACTTAATGTGTTAAGTGATTATTTTCTTGTTTGATATCTGTCTGTCTGTCTGTCTGTCTATCTATAGCCACCTAATACTAACTATGCTAATCTCTATCCACGGTCTATTTGATTATCTACCTGCCTATATAATCTCATAAGCAGGTGGTGATGCCTGTGACATAAGGGAGCCCAGCAGAATAGGGGAGCAGAGACTCTTGGAGTACATCATGAGACCAAGCAGAGAAGGCCTTCTGAGAATGTCCTTTCAACAGGAGTGTGCAAGAAGTGAAGGCAGGCACATGTGGGCAGCTGAAGGAGGAGTGGCCAGGTGGCAGGAGAAACAGATGTAACAACTTCTGCAGTGCTGGATGGCGAGGAGGACTTGTCCTTGTACGAAGGAGAGCAGCCAGGTGACCAGGAGTTTGATGGAGGCTGACAGAGAGGCCAGAAGGGCATGAGACCAAGAAGTAGGATCAGTAGACTGTGGGGATCCTTGACACGGTGGTGTCAATGGGGAGCTATTGTTCATTTTTACTTTCTGAGGACAGCAATGGCTGTGTGCACCCTGGATCAGGGTTGTAGAGGAGGGAGTAGGAGCAGTGCAGACTCTGTATACATTCTCGTGGTACAACCAGTGGGCTTACCAGAGGGGTGGCTGTTTAATATGAGAGAAAAGTGGGAATAGATGTTGATGCTCAGATATTTAATTGAAGAAGCCTCTTAAGAATTAAAACCATCCACCAAAGAGTTCACATGGAGTTACCCATGACTCCAGACACATAGGCAGCAGAGGATGGTCTGGTTAGACACCAAAGGGAGGAGAGGCCCTTGGTCCTGGAAAGACTTGATTCGGTAGTGTAGAGGAATACCAGGACAGGGAAGCGGGGGAGGGTTGATTGGGGAAGGGGAGATGGCTTATGGGATTTTCGGGGGAGGGGGGAACCAGGAAAGGGGACAACATTTGAAATGTAAATAAAGAATATACCTAATTAAAAAAAAAGAAAAAAAAAGAATTTAAACTTTATGGTTGGCAAGGCCATTTTTGTGTGTGTATGTGGTGTATTGTGTGTGTGGGTGGGGTGGGGGAGGGGGGCTTAAGAAGAATTTGATGTCAGGGTGTGGGAACCAAACTCCAGAGCTCTGGTGTAGGCACAATAGGTACACAGTGCCTGTTAGACTTCTGTGTGGCACTTGCTTTATCTTTACTGATACATTTTCTTTGTTATGTCAGGATCTCTTGCAGCCAAGTTTGTCCTCAAACTTTCAGTGTGGCTGAAAATGACCTTGAACTCCTGGTCCTCTTGTTTCTACCCTCGAGAGCTAAGATCATAGCGTTTCCCACCCGGCCTGCTTCATGCTGCTTTGGAGATAGAACTGAAGGATTTGCAATACAAGCTATGCAGGCCCCGCCCTCACATTTACTTTGTAAGCTGTATTTCTGTATGAAATGCAGCTCTAATAAGACAAAAATTTCAGAGAGATCAACGCACAGCTAGAAACGAGAATTAGAAATCTTTTAAAGAATTTTGCTATATGTTGGGAGAGAAGAATATGCAGTTACTTGTAAGAGTTTGAGGGTGTCAAGTGGGTCCTTTCTTTTTGTTCTATAGGAGGAGAAATGAGTTCGACACCTACGAAGTGGATGCATCTGGCATGGGGAAAGTCCTGCCTGATTCTTCCCTGGGTATAAGTTATCAACCACATAAGAAAAATGTCAATGCCAAAATGGTAACTACAAATGACATGACCAGAGCAGTAATCAGGTTAGGCAAGAAAGATGTGCTCTTGAAGGGCACAAGTATAGTGTGGGAAGACTGACCCACAGTAAATCCAGGAAGGGTACATGTTGGTAGGTAGGTGGAGATTACAGGGGAGATTTCCATCTATTCAAGTCTGATTTCTTTCATTGCCTCTGTGAAATAGGAAGCAAGTTGTCAGCTGACTGAGGGGCAGGGAAGAAACATGTTGAAGGAGGCTAGCAGATTTGGGTTAAAATGTTAGGGAGGAGGAAGGTCAGTGGACTAGGGTTATGCACAAGCCATTCGGGTAGCCCGTGCATTGCTCCCCAACCATGTTACCAACCCAGAAGAAGCAGAGTCCTATTCAGCCATCTTTGAGGGATTTCCAGGAGAAAGAAGGGTGAGAGAATTGGAGGCCTGTTCTATTGATGGATTCAAATCTCAGGGTAACTGGGGAACCAACACGTGAGGTGGGTTATGGAATGGTGGCTGCCTTGGGCTGAGAAGAAAGGGATATGCATAGTAGATAAACGTTCTCAGAGGAGAACGATGCTGTTAGAAGGATGCGAGAGAATCAAAGGCAGGAGCCGGGGGGACAGTAGAGTAAGACCACAGCAGAGCTGTGGCCATAGCTAATGTCAAAGTCTCCGACACAAGAACGGAGCTGATAAAGAAGGAGAGGTATAAGACCAGACAATCAAAGGTAAACAAACCAAAGAACTGAGAAGCCATAGTTTGAAAAGAGTATTTGCACAAATGTTCAAATAGTCAGGAATAATGTGTAGAGTAGCATTGGAGGTAAAGACATTGATCCAGGTCATAGGGTTATGGGTTGAGAGAGAGAGAGAGCAGCTCAGACTTACAGATCTTTCTCCTTGTCCAGAATCACCCACACCACCAGGATGCTGGTTGGAGATGTAGAATCTGTAGCTTTATGTGGGATTTGTGTGCACACTGAACCTTGAGATTATGCCTCTAAAGCCTTCCGCCAATGAAAAAGGTAGCCTGGTAGTATGCCACTGAGGATTTTAAGAAGGAGAGGGGGACCTGTGGTCTGAAAGCATCTTTGAGGATCAAGGGCCCCTTGTATCAAAATGGGGAAGAGGGCAACTGTGAGTAAAGAAGCACTACTTTAGAGGGCTGGGCAAGAATTCGTATTCTCAGTGGGTGATGGTGGGTATCAGTCAGGGTGGGCGGTGATGTTGGGTACACAGGATAATTTGCTTATGATTGAGGTTGAAGTGGCAAAAGGGGCTAGAGACCAAGGCATTCTGATTTCATTGGACGATGGTTTACAAAATAAAGAATGTCAGCTGACGTCAATGACCATCCAGAGTTGAGATGCTTTTGCATAATGATTTTCACGTCAGGACAGCAAGCTGCTCCTAAGTGCAGAGGTCAGGTTTAGCCTGGAACACACCTAAACCTGTATATTTGGTTTTCTTGTTGCTGTGGCCAAATACCTGACAACTTAAAGGAAGGAGGACTTATTTCTGTCCACTCTTCAGGGGGAGTCAGTCCATCATGGCGGGGGAGGTATGGTGGCTTATTCTATCAGGTCCAAAATCAGATCAGGAAATAGAGAGCAGCCAAGAAGTGGGGTCATACTACAAAGTCTCAAGACCCACCCCTAAGGAGCCACCTCTTCTAGCAAGTCTCCTATAGGTTCTGCAACCTTCCCAATCAGCGCCACCGTCTGGGGACTAAGTGTTCAAACACATGAGCCAGCCCTTCAGTCATCACAAATCTAGGCAGACTGTCAGCATCAGAGTTTTTCAGCAGATGAGTTGTCAAAGAAAATAAAGAGCAGAATTAATCAGTGACAGGGAGGGAAACGATATCCTGGGGGGGAGGAAGTGGTCAGAGCCGTGTTCCAGATAGAGCTAGCAGCTTTTGTAGACGCTTTAGGAAGAATCTGAGGTGTTTGCTGATCTGTGAGGAGGGCTCTCTGTGACTGAAGCCAGTGAGTTTGGGAGTCCCAGCGTGCAGAGTGAGGTCATGCCTGATTGAAACCCTGCACTTGTCAGTGGGAGACGCTGCTGCCTTTGACACAGGCTCTCCCAGATCTATTCTCTACTCTTGGGGTCTGTGGCAGGAAGGACGGCACCAGTCCTAGAATGGGGTTAACAGTGGCTGAGATGGCCTACCATTGGCCTGCTCTATCTGAGCCACCTCTTCTCGAGCCTTCCACAGAGACCCTGGTAGTTATTTTTCCTATTCTCTAAGAGTCTTCTGGAAGACCCTGTTACCTATTTTCTGCTGGGGTTTGAGTCTGTGGCTCTGTCTCTCTGTCCAGAGTCTGTCTGTCTCTTCTCCACTAGTGTGAATGACATTCTTATTTTTTATGGAAAACTTGATAGTGGTTCCTCTCTGCCAACAAATGAGCACGCTATCCATTCCTGCCTCAGGAAAGCACAATTACTTTTGATTGCCCGAATGGCAGAGTTATCTAAGTTCATGGTTTCTTGGAGACCAGAGAGAAAGACATGAAATAGGGTGGTTGGAAATGTCTGGAGCACACTCTGAGGCTGTGAAAATAAAGATCAGCAAAGTGGGATGTGGGGTGGGGGGAGGTTACAGTAACTGGATCCCCAGATCCCATGGCATCTCTAATCTCTTTTGACCAGATTCCTTGTTGGGCAGGATTACCCAGCATGCGTCCCGTATCTTTTGTACTAAGTTGTGACCTTTAGGGTAACCTCATCACTGGTCCAAGGTACCAGTGAGTCTCTGAATGCAAATGAGGTCATGCTTATGCAAACGAGATCATATATATGCAAGCACTCTGTAAACAGCAGAGCACCCTGTGCATACAAATCATCTTTACAAATTGCACACATCTACAGTTGTTTGCTGTGAACTTCCCTCTAAGGTCCAGCTCTGCCTTGAAATCCATCAACCCGGGATGTCAAGTGAGCCGACTCATACACAGTAGCTCAGGTATGGTAGATTGGGTAGAGACGTGAGTACCGAGTCCATCTACTTCTTATTGCTTGTTCTCCCCAGCCCTGTCATTTGGCCACATTTTGTCTCTTCCCCATTTGTTACAATCTCTATTTGCGTATATAATCGTCTGACAGATAAGTTTTGAGTTTCTTTCAACAGCTCCTCACCACTGAGCTGCATCCCCAGACTGGCAAGTTAGTTAACGGTTCTGAGCCAAATTTTCCTTATGTGTAAAATGATTTCTGCTCCACAGAATTATAAGAACTAAATAGCTTTAAATGGCTATAATTCGAGAGTAAAATAGTCAATATGTGAAGCTTGGCATCTTAAGTAGTTTAGCTTGTTATGAGTGCAGACTGAACCCAGAGAATTTGAATGACCTAAAGGCACCCCATACCAGGTTGCTGAGCCTAGATCGGCATGCTGGTGCTAATACTGAGTCTGCCTCCTTATATACACTGTCTTCACTGGTGTTCGGAAAGCTTCTGTGTTCTTTAGTCTCCTCTTCCTACCTTGTTTCCCTTTGTGCTATCTGCTTTATCTCATAACAAATCTCAACTGTATGAATGTATGTAGAGCGTAATGCTAATTAATAACTGTATTCACCTCTACAGCAGCCTGGAGAGAATAATGGCATTTCAGGCTGTTTCTGGAGCCAGCCACCTCCACTGCTGCCTTCAGGCCATTTGGATTTGGGAGTCCCTTTCCCCAAAGTGTTCTCCCACTGTGCACCAGTGTGATGTCTTTACAGAGATCCTTGCTGCTGTGAGAGGCATCGCCATCGATGCTGCCTCAGCCTGCATCTTTCCTCATAGAATTTGTCGCCACCTGGCACACAGCAACAGCTATTTTGGGTCACCTACTTCTCCTAACAGACCGAAATGTGCTTGTGCCTTAGGGCCAACCTTTGAATGGTTAGTCCTTCAAGTTCGCCTGACTGACATCAAGCATTGGGAAGTTATTGAATGGGTAGATCTAGTCTACAGACAAGAGCAAGCTGCCCTGGTCCCTGAGCAGAGAGAGCCAAGGCAAGCCTTTACTGTGATTCTCCCAGACCGTCACAGCTCTAACTCCCAAGACCCATACCTCAGCTGAGTTTCTACACATATGTATGTGATGGGTCTACACACAATCGAGGCTTCCATATCATGCATTTAGGTCTGCTGCAGGTCTTCTTTACATGGTTACCTTTCTTATAATGAGGTGGGGCTCCACAGGGAACCCCCCCATTTGTGCTGCTCTCTGGAAGCCTGAGAGCTTGGGAATGTAGAAGAGAAATGGGAAGTGATCAGGAAAAGCCTCAATCCTACCTTTTTGTAAGGGAGTAACCTCCAGAGCAGAGAAAACCAGGGCTGGAGCTGTGTGTGTTTGTAATTGGGGGGAGGGGAATTATTATTATGAAGGATGGTGGTGAAGTCCCTGTCATCTTGGGAGCCAGTACTGTCACTGAAGGAACTTGCTGTCACTGCAGTATCAGATCTGTCTCTGCAGATTCAGATCTTCCTTCCCAGTCTGCACCCTACCTTTTATTTATTTATTTTTTTCATTTTGTGCATCTTTTGATCTTCCAGATGAACAGAGCAGGCAGGCGGGAGGGGCAGAATGATGGAAGAAGATCGGGGTTCAGCCATGAATCCCTCTACAGAATTCATACAGGCACTGGGGCATTCACAGAAGGGCAACCCTGCATCTTACACAGTTGATCACAAGCTGCTCTCTGACTAACTCAGCAGCAAGCTCATCATGTCCCTTCTAGAATAATCTCTGAGGTTAAGTGAAAGGTGTGTCCGCAGGAAGTCATGCTGAACTTAAACACCATCTGCTTTGGTCTTCTCTGCTCTCATAGTCCAGACATTGGACACAAAGATGCAGACAGCCAAGATTTGAACAGCAGTGACTGGCCAAAGCCATTGGTTGTCTTAATGACTGCTTTCAGTCATTAAGATGCCTGGATTGAATTTATCACCAGCGGGCGGATCGATTACGTGGTGCTCATCTGCAATCTAAGCCTTTCTGTGTCTCCACTTCAGTTATTTCATTAAGATGGATGGGCTGGTAATGCCACACCCCCTGGGAAGCTGGGCTGGAGAGTTCTGCCTGTATAGAGCTTTAGAGAGAAAAATAAGCCGGCCACACAGAGGGTAGAAGAGCAGAGGCTCAGGGCTCTTAGTTCACATCCGGTGGTGCTGGGTGACGGTGCCCGGTGAGCCACTCAGCCTGCAGCTGCTGGTAACAGCTCATGCCGAGGGACTGATGGCCTTTCGGCGGGTTTGTCCACATTTTCTGAGTGTGGATGCGGCTTTGCGGAGGTTTTTAGGACTCTGTTTTCCAGTCTTGGGGTGTCTCCCTGCACAAAAATCTGTCTTTGTTCTAGCACAGATCTCTGTCATGTTCTGGTAGGGTCATCCTTCTGTGACAGACTTTTTTGGAGTAACTAAATGTCCTCATATCAGTGGTTTGTGCCTCTTGAAGCAGCTACGATATATTAAAAAAAAAAGCATAGAGACTTAGCTTGAGCCTTGTGGTAGCTTGAATGAGAATTGTCCCCATAGTCTTCTATGTTTAAATGCTTGGTCTCTAGTTAGTTCCAAATAGGAACTATTTGGAAAGAATTCAGAGGCGTGGCCTTGTTGAAAAGGTGTGTCACTGGCAGTTGGCTTTGGGGTTTCAAGAGCCCATAGCAGGCTCAGTTTTTCTCTCTATGCCTGCTGCCTATGGGTAAAGATGTAAAGTTCTCAACCCCTGCTCCCAGCTACTATGCCCTACTTACTTCCCACCATGGCATTTATGCACTAACCCCCTAAAACTGTAAGCAAGTTAAATGCTTTCTTTTATAGGGGTTACCTTGGTTGTGGTGGCTCTTCTCTTCAGTAGAACAGTGACCAAGACATGCCTTTTGCTCTGTTTAAGGACTGGCAGCTACTGGGCCAGTATCCTGACCAGCTCCTGCCTGTTACCTGCTTTGTAATACTCTGCTCCTCCTTTCTCCAGTCTACTTCCACTGGTTATCTGAGAGACTGTTGATCTCTGCATGCCATTGTTTACCTAGTCTGAAGAATTTTGGGGTCCCAAGAGGTCTTACATTTCTAAATCAGACTCTGGCCCACTGGGTATGTATTTAAGTAGTACTGAACGTCCCTTCCCTGGGACACACTCGGACTTCTCCATAGCCTTTAGCCTTCATTATGGCTTGAAGTTGCTGCGAACCTTTCCAGATTATCCTTTGCAGGATCTCTTTACTCATGAGGAGCCCAAGCCCTAGGTGTCAATGGTCTGAAGTCTTCTTGCCCCAGTGGCTTCCTTCCCATGCACTGGCCCCTGTGCCTTAACTCACACCAGGACTTTTGATTTTAGGGGTGAATTTTATTTACAGTTTTCTCTGAATATGATATATACTTTTTCCCCTTTTCTGGAACCTGTAGTTCAGAAGCCCTAGGTAAATTACTTGCCTGGTCCTGCCTGGTCCTGCCTGGTCCTGCCTGGTCCTGCCTAACCCTGCTTGGCCCTGCCTCACCCTGACTGACTCTTTCTGGCCTTTTCTGGCTGTCTCCCTCATCACACAGCTGGTGAATTTACCAATTCTTCATGCATTTCTGAGAGGAGCAGTCTAGTCTCTCCCATGTGTGTATTTGCTTTGGTCTTCAGTCATAGCTGGGTACACTGCTTCTTCATCTTTCCTTTATTCTTTTTATTTTCCCCTGAGGAAGAAAGTATTTAATCTCCATGACTTTACTTCTTACCCCTCAGTGCAGAAAACTATTGATTACAAATGCTCATTTGATGTTCTCAAAGCCATTGAAACTTTTTAATGAGCTTCTACACGTTCATCTGTGCATACAGATTGTCTTATTGAATCCGAATAGTTCTTTCTGAAAGGGGGTAGGACTGAGGCTTTCCACAGGTTTAGCAAAGATGCTTGCTTTCTTGGAAGAGGCAGGCAGACACCCTTGTGAGGAGTATAATAGAAGTCTGCAAAGCACGTTAGGGTGGTATCTTAGTTTTTGTCCTTGTGGCTGTGATAAAAAACACCCTGACAAAAGTAACTTAAGGGAGAAAGAATTTACTTGGCTCACAATTTCAGATTATATTCCATTGTTCCAGGGAAGCCAAGGCCACAGGAGCTCGAAGCAACTGGGCACATTGCATCTAAAGTGGAGAACAGAGTAGAGTGCATTAGTTCTCTCTACTCTTGCTCAGTCCAGGACCCCAAGCACAGGGAATGGTACTGCCCACACTGGGTGAATTCTTTTCCACCAATTAGTGTAATTAAGATGATTCCTCACAGATAGTCTCAGAGGCCTTTCTTCTGGGTGAGTCTAGATTGTGTTAAGATGGCAATTAGAGCTAGCCATCAGAAGACACAGACCTGGGAAGTGATTTCTGCTTCTCATTCTTGTGTAACAAGTTCTATCTTGGTCAGAATCCAGAAATGTCCTTGGTTATACTGCAATGCTGTTCTGGGTACAGAGGCCAGAAAAGCCAACAATGTTTAGAGGCACTCTTTTGGTTTCTGGTTTCTTGTATTTATATTTATTCCTCTTTTACATAGCTATCTAATGAGCATAGCTGCCTGGAAGTGACCCATGATTATATATTCCCTTGACCCTAGAAGATGGCTGTGAAACTATAGACTAACTACTGAAATGGGGTGTGTATGAGTATTTCATGGTGGGCCAACTGAACTCACCAGCTCAGTCCCCCCACAATAAAACCTTATTAACCTTTAAAATACATATACATATATGTGTATATATACTTATACATGTGTATGCTTAATTATATATATGTGTATACATATACACATATATGTGTATTTGTATACATACATATGTGTACATATACACATATGTATTAATTAAGCCATATATATATGTATATATACATACACATACACACACACATACACACACACACACACACACACACATATATCTCTTATAATACAAAGACTCTCAATGGAAATTCCTCTTGTTTTGGGAGCTCTGCTTGTTTCCTTCCTCTTAATCTCTCTTCTACAATAAAGCTCGTTCCTGAAACTCATGCTTATGTTGACTGTGAAATTTGTTCTTCAGATTCCCTAGACTTGGTAGCTGCTAATCATCTAGCGCCCTAGCACCCTGACTTACACTCTCCAGAGATGTGAAAGCCTCCATTCATTCCAGAGTTAAACAACAGGAAGTGAGTACCACAGGCACAGGGCATGCAGAGGCCTGGTGGTCTCCAGGAAGAGGTGCTGACCAGCACTGACCAAGCATGGCCAGGAGGCTCATGCCAAATGCCAGGGAAGGATTAAAAAAACAGAGGGGTGGCCTAAAGACTGTCACCAGCCAGTGGGATGTTCCTGTGTGTTTTCTGTTGGGTCCAGCAGGAAAGTGGCACGAAGGGGAGAAGGTAGTGTTAGTCGTGAACTCGCATGCTCTGGTCCTTCAGTGACTTGGGAGCACAGAGGAAAGAACTTGAGGAAATCTTGCCCTAAACTTATTAATACCTTGAGGACTTTAAAGGATTGGTGGTGGTGGGGTGGCAGGCAACCTTCATTTCAAACCTTAGTCTCTATCCTGAGAGGATGATAGAATTCATGAGTATTGTAATAATACACTTTCCTGTAGCAGTTAATTGGCTTCCGGTCTTGTCAGTTGTTGATACTCACTTCTCTGGGAATGTCAAGCCTTTGACAACAACCTATCACGTACCAACACAGAACATAATTCCCCCTTTACTAAGTAATTTTTTCTAAATATCTTTCTCATGTTGAGTGTGAAGAATGTGCATATGTATGCACACAAGTGAAGATGTAAGATGTGTCTATGTGTAAGCTCATTTCATATTCAGTATGTTGGACAGTGTGTGCTAAGTGCGTATAAATGAGCAGGAAGGATATGGTTGAGCTTGTTCAAGTTGAGATGTACACATCTGTGGCCAACGTATTTTACACCATGTTGGAAGAACAAATAAGAGTAACCCAGTAAAACTTTAAACAGATACAATATCATCTCTATTTAAATGAAGATACTTTATGCGTGGGATGTGGTAGTTAAGTTGGCTCTCTAGGTGACTGAAGAGGCTAGCCCTGATATATAGCAATTGTCAATGGCCATGGTATAAATGCTTTCACCATGGCTAACTTCAAATTACCAGCATGATATCACTAAATATGGAGATCAGGGTTGGCTCACATGAGTCAGTAGGAACCTGACTCAACATGTCATTAACCATTATGGAGGCAAGGGTATAATGACATCAATAATTCTCACTTTTGGAGGCTTTGAGAATATTTTCATGTATAAAAATATATATCTGTATATCTATCTATCTATCTATCTATCTATCTATCTATCTATCTATCTATCTATATGTGTGTGTGTGTGTGTGTGTCTGTGTGTGTGTGTCTGTGTGTGTGTGTGTGTGTGTGTGATGCTAGAATATGTACTGAAAATCCTTTCCTCATTTATGGCCACCAGGGAAACTCTGGTGCAATGTGCATGAAGAGATTGTGTCTTTTAAGGAATGAAATATGAGACATATATACTCACTGTTAAACCAGAATAAACTAGGACAGGCTTCAGCCAGGAGTTAATATTGGACAGAGAACATGCAAAGCAGGGTGCTTTAAACGGGAGGTTAGCGGGCCTAGCAAGGAAAACAACCAGACAAGATAGCCGAGGATATTAAAGACATAATTTTTCCCATGTCATAATTCTGCTCTGGGTATGGGCTGCTCATAGATCATAGATCTTGCCATGCAGGGCTCATGTTCCATTATCCACTCTAACGGAGGAAAGCCAGACGTCATAACTCATAACAATGGTCAACTCTGAAAGGTGTATGCAATTGGAGCTGAAGAGAATGTTGGTCTTATTCCTGTCCCGTGAGTGGTTTACCTGCTGTCTCAGGAGCGGAGAGCACACCCATGATATAGCGCATTGTTAGGAACCAAGAGAAGCTGTGGAACCCCTTTGTGTACTTGAGTGTGGGACTACTGGGGGAGATTAGAGCTCCCCGTGAGAACATTGCTAGTCTCACTTAAGAATCAGTTCTAAGTTTGAGGAGGTGACTCAGTGGGTGAAGTGTTTGCTGTGCAAACAGGAGGATGTGAATTCGTATTCCCAGCACCCATGTAGAAGCCGAAGCTTGGTATAGGGCATGTGTCTACAAATGCACTGGGGAAGGAACAGACAGATCTTGGGGCTCAGGTTCATTGAGAGGCCACGGATCAAGAAAAATAAGATGGAGAGAAATAGAAGAAACCATGCAAGCTGACTTCTGTCCTTCACATGTAAAAATATGAACAAACACACACAGACACACCCAAGCACACACAGGCACACACACACACACACACACACACACACACACACACACGCACACGCACACGCACACGCACACGCACACGCACACGCACATGAGTTCTAATGAAAAGTCTGAAACAAATTTTGTCTTAGAAATAAAAATTTGCTTTTTCTAAGAAAAACACGTTTAACTCATTTGTAGGGTTTAGATGCTCTCTCTCTCTCTCTTTCTCTCTGTCTGTCTGTCTCTCTCTGTCTCTCTCTGTCTCTCTTTGTCTCTGTTTCTCTTCGCCCCCCCCCCCCCAGTGTGTGTGTGTGTGTTTGCAGGTATACAACTTCAGTTGCTGCTGACTGTAAGAGAAATCAATATCTGGCCCCTGGCAGTTGTGAACTGTTACAACTTGGTGACAGCTGATATATTGGTAGTTGGCAATAAGAAGAAAGGCTGGTATGCATGCTATCAATTTTTAGAGCTTATTTTATCTATGCCAATACCAATAACCCAACATTCCATTTATCATTCTTGCCCATGGAAGGAACAGTTGATAAAGGACAATAACTTTTAGCCTATATAATTCATGTACTTTTCTGTGTGCCAGTTGTGGGATAGAGAAATAGGAAGAGAACGTTCTCATAGGGGTGGGGTGTATGGGACATACTTGGCAATGCATTTCTATTAGAAGACTTGCTTGCCATACACAGATCGGCAGCTTCTGTCCCTATGCAGTACACAAACTGGGTGTGGGCACACACTTGTAATCCTAGCACTTGGGGGATAGAGGCAGAAAGAGCAGAAGTTCAGGGTTATTCTTCAGCTACACGGTGAGCTTGAGAGACATTGTCCAGCTTGAGATACAGGAGACTGTTTCCAAAGGAAAGAAATTCCTTTAATTCTGAGGTTTGAGCTTCCAAAAGCCTCAGCAGTGACTGGTTTCTGCTTTTCCTTCAGTGTATTGCATCTACTTGCTCATGTTTGCCTGTCTTCAGCACCGTTTCTGCATTACCTCACTAAGTGATGAATGCGCCACTTTCTTCTTTGGTGATGACAACAACCTTGATATCTAGAACCCCAAAACAGGGTGCTGTTCACACCTGGCTGAGTGTTGCTCCTATCTTATTCTATCTAATCCCTAGAGATCCTTATGATACTAGAAACCAAGGCTTGGGGTGGCTGAGTCATGACCTTAGACTTCCCAGATTAAGTGAGAATGATCCTTTGTTCTCCAAAAGAAAGCTCGCTGCTGCAAAGACGCACAGGCATGCCCAATGCATCATTGTGCTCTTAGTGTCTCCTTGTCCTGATATAA
Organism: Tokudaia tokunoshimensis; assembly: GCA_036184795.1. NCBI lineage: Eukaryota > Metazoa > Chordata > Mammalia > Rodentia > Muridae > Tokudaia > Tokudaia tokunoshimensis. The sequence goes on along the minus strand of BTHU01000013.1, from coordinate 11,769,860 downwards.
TGTATGCATAACAGCCAGAAAGATCACCCCATTGATCCTCACTTTACTGGAAGGCCTCCTGACACCCCTAACACTTTGACCTTTTACTTCTAAAACCCCTAAGAACTCAGATACATGCCAAACAAGCCCAGACCAAAGGTTTCTCTCTGCATCTAATACCAAAAGCACACAAAGATCCGACAAAGAAAGAGAATCTCAGGCCAATCTCTCTTATGAATATCGATGCAAAAATACTCAATAAAATTCTTGCCAACTGAATCCAAGAACACATCAAAATGATCATTCACTATGATCAAGTAGGCTTCATCCCAGGGATGCAAGGATGGTTCAATATAAGGAAATCCATCAATGTAATCCACTACATAAACAATCTCAAAAAAAAACCACATGGTCATCTCATTAGATGCTGAGAAAGCATTTGACAAAATTCGGCATCCTTTCATGCTAAAGGTCTTGGAAAGATCAGGAATTCAAGGCCCATATCTAAACATAGTAAAAGCAATTTACAGCAAACCAGTAGCCAGCATCAATCTAAATGGAGAGAAACTTGAAGCAATCCCACTAAAATCAGGGACTAGACAAGGCTGCCTTCTCTCTCCATATCTTTTCAATATAGTACTTGAAGTTCTAGCTAGAGCAATTAGACAACAAAAAGAGGTCAAAGGGATACAAATTGGAAAGGAAGAAGTCAAACTATCACTATTTGCAGACGATATGATAGTATACTTAAGCGACCCAAAGAACTCCACCAGAGAACTCCTACAGCTGATAAACAACTTCAGCAAAGTGGCCGGATATAAAATTAACTCAAGCAAGTCAGAAGCCTTCCTATACTCAAAGGATAAGCAGGCTGAGAAAGAAGTAAGAGAAATGATACCCTTCACGATAGCCACAAACCATATAAAGTATCTTGGTGTGACTCTAACCAAACAAGTGAAAGATCTGTATGAGAAGAACTTCAAGTCTCTGAAGAAAGAAATTGAAGAAGACCTCAGAAGATGGAAAAATCTGCCATGCTCATGGATTGGCAGGATTAATATAGTGAAAATGAGCATCTTACCAAAAGTAATACACAGATTCAATGCAATCCCCATCAAAATCCCAACTCAATTCTTCATAGAGTTAGAAAGAGCAATTGAAAAATTCATCTGGAATAACAGAAAACCCAGAATAGCTAAAACTATTCTCAAGAGTAAAAGAACCTCTGGGGGAATCAGTATCCCGGACCTCAAGCTGTACTACAGAGCAATAGTGTTAAAAACCGCATGGTATTGGTACAGTGACCGGCATGTAGATCAATGGAACAGAATTGAAGACCCAGAAATGAATCCACACTCCTATGGTCACTTGATCTTTGACAAAGGAGCTAAAACCATCCAGTGGAAAAAAGATAGCCTTTTCAACAAATGGTGCTGGCCCAGCTGGAGGTCAACATGCAGAAGAATGCAAATTGACCCATTCTTATCTCCTTGCACTAAGCTCAATTCTAAGTGGATCAATGATCTCCACATAAAACCAGACACACTGAAACTAATAGAAGGGAAACTAGGGAAGAACCTTGAACATATGGGCACAGGGGAGAATTTCCTGAATAGAACTCCAATAGCTTATGCTCTAAGATCAAGAATAGACAAATGGGACCTCATTAAATTACAAAGTTTTTGCAAGGCAAAAGACACTGTCAAAAAGACAAAGCAGCAACCAACTAACTGGGAAATGATCTTTACCAACCTTACATCCGACAGAGGGCTAATATCCAATATATACAAAGAACTCAAGAAGTTAAACTCCAGAGAGGCAAGTAACCCTATTAAAAAATGGGGTACAGAGCTAAACAAAGAGTTCTCACCTGAAGAATATCTAATGACTGAGAAGCACCTAAAGAGATGTTCATCATCCTTAGTCATTAGGGAAATGCAAATCAAAACAACCCTGAGATTCCATCTCACACCAGTCAGGATGGCTAAGATCAAAAACACAGGAGACAGCAGTTGTTGGTGAGGATGTGGAGAAAGAGGAACACTCCTCCACTCCTGGTGGAATTGCAAGCTGGTACAACCACTCTGGAAAACAGTCTGGCGGTTCCTCCGAAAACTGGGCATGACACTCCCGGAGGATCTGGCTATACCACTCCTGGGCATATACTCAGAGGCTTTCCCTGCATGCAATAAAGACACATGCTCCACTATGTTCATAGCAGCCTTATTTATAATAGCCAGAAGCTGGAAAGAACCCAGATGTCCCTCAACGGAGGAATGGATTCAGAAGATGTGGTATATCTACACAATGGAATACTACTCTGCAATTAAAAACAATGAATTCACCAAATTCCTAGGCAAATGGTCAGATCTTGAAAATATCATCCTTAGTGAGGTAACCCAATCACAAAAGAACACACATGGTATGCAGTCACTGATAAGAGGATATTAACCCAGAATTTCGGAATACCCTAGACACAATTCGCATATCAATAGATTTCTAAGAAGATGGAAGGAGAGACCCCTGGTCCTGGAAAGACTGGATGTAGGGGAACGCCAGGACAGAGAAGGGAGAGGGGGTTGAATGGGGAAAAGAGGGAAGGAAGGGGGCTTATGGGACTTTCGGGGAGGGAGGAAACAGGAAAGGGGAAATGATTTGGAATGTAAATTAAAAAAAAAAAGAACTAGTATAATCTACAAAAAAAAGGGGGTACAGAGCTAAACTGGGAATTTTCAACTGAGGAAACTTGAATGGCTCTGAAGCACCTAAAGAAATGTTCAGCATCCTTAGTTATTAGGGAAATGCAAATCAAAACAACCCTGAGATTCCAGCTCACACCAGTCAGAATTGCTAAGATGAAAAAGTCAGGGGACAGCAGATGCTGGATGTGGAGAAAAAACACTTCTCCACTGCTGGTGGGATTGCAAGCTGGTAAAACTACTCTGGAATTCAGTTTGTCAGTTCCTCAGAAAATTGGACATAGTACTACCTGAGGACCCAGCTATACCACTACTGGGCATATACCCAGAAGATACTCCAACATGTAATAAGGACACATGCTCCACTATGTTCGTAGCAGCCTTATTTATAATAGCCAGAAGCTAAAAAGACCCCAGATGTCCCTCAACAGAGGAATGGATACAGAAATTGTGGTGTATATACACAATGGAGTACTATTCAGCTATTAAATACAATGAATTCATGAAATTCTTAGGCAAATGGATGGAACTAGAAAGTGTCATCCTGAGTGAGGTAACCCTATTACAAAAGAACACACATGGTATGCACTCACTGATAAGTGGATATTAGTCCAAAAACTCAAAATAAACAAGTTACAATTCACAGACCACAGGAAGCTCAAGAAGATGGAAAACCAAAGTGGGGGTGCTTTGGTTCATCTGACAAAGGGAACAAAATACTCACAGGAACAACTATGGAGACAAAGTATGGAGCAGAGACTGAAGGAAAGACCACCCAGAGACTGTCCTACCTGGAGATTCATCCTATAAACAGTCACCAAGCCCTGAAACTACTATGGATGACAAGAAATGCATACCGAAAGGAGCCTGTTATGGTTGTCTTTTGGAAGGGCCCCGCCAGAGCCTTACAGATACAGAGGTGAATATTAGCAGCCAACCATTGGACTGAGTGCAGGGTTCCCAATGGAGGAGTTGGAGGGCAGACTGGAGGAGCTGGGGGGGGCGGTGTTGCAGCCTCATGGGAAGAATGATGATGTTGGCCAACCAGACACCCCAGAACTCCCAGGGACTAAGCCATAAACCAAGGGGTACACATGGTTCCTGCCAAAAAAGTGGCAGAGGAATGCTTTGTCGGGCACCAGTGGGAGGAGAGGTTCTCGGTCCTGTGAAGGCTCAATAGATGCCCCAGCGTGGGGAGATTGAGGGGGATTCGTGGGAGTGGGTTGGGTGGAGGAGCATATTCTTAGAGGCAGGGGGTGGGAGGGTGGGTTGGGAGTTTTCCCGGAGGGGAGAAACCTGGAAAGGGTATAACATTTGAAATGTAAATGAAGAAAATATTCAATAAAAAATAAAAAACAAACAAACAAAAAAATAGGGAAACTAACTTTGAGAATAACTGAGGCAGGAAGATCAGTCAAATCCATGAGTTCAAGGAGCTAGGACCACACAGTAAGACACTAAGAGAACAAAACAGGAAAGAGAAAAAGAGGGGAAAAAATCAAGAGCCACATGCAGGCCCTCATGTTCGTCATCTGAGGTCATGGCCTCCTTGAGACTATGACCCAAAGAAGGCCATCATGTGCTGTGGCCCTTTTACAACTGATATGCTTAAGCCAAAATAGACCTCTCTCTTTGTAAAGGTATCCAACCTCCAGTGTTTTACTATAGTAACAGGAACAACAACAACAACAACAACAACAATAATAATAATAGAAGAAAACTGCCAGGCAGAAAAACTAGGCAAGTGGTGATGCCTAAAGATGTCATCCCTTCCTTTACTTGAGATAACAAATGGACTCATTCTTCAAGGCTTATCTCAAATCACACAACTCTTTCATCTCATCTATCTATGTTCTATCAACCATCCTTGTATGTATCCATGATCTATATCTATGTATCTATCTATGTATCTATGTATGTATGTATCTATCTATGTATCTATCTATGTATCATGTATGTATCTATCTATGTATCAATGTAACTATGTATGTATCTATCTATGTATCTATGTATCTATCTATGTATCTATGTATCTATGTATCTATCTATGTATCATGTATGTATCTATGTATCTATCTATGTATCTATGTATCTATTATCTATTTATCTATCTATCATCTATCTATCTATCATCTATCTATTTATCTATCTATGCATCATCTATCATCTATCTATCATCTATCTATCTATCTATCTATCTATCTGTCTGTCTGTCTGTCTGTCTGTCTGTCTGTCTGTCTGTCTATCTATCTATCTATCTATCCATCTATCTATCTATGCATCATCTATCATCTACCTATCTATCTATCTATCTATCTATCTATCTATCTATCTATCTATCATCTATCTATCTATCTATCTATCTATCTATCTATCTATCTATCATCTATCTATCATCTATCTATCATGTATCCATCATCTATCTATCTATCTATCTATCTATCTATCTATCTATCTATCTATCTATCTATCATCTATCCATCATCTATCATCTATCTATCTATCTATCTATCTATCTATCTATCTATCTATCTATCTATCTATCATCTGTCTACATCTATCTATCATCTGTCTGTCTGTCTGTCTGTCTGTCTGTCCATATATCTACTATCATCTATCACTTAATCATCTATTGGCAGTAGCTAAGCCTCTTCTTGGAGTGGCATGGGAGTGTAATGCAGACACCTCTCCTTATGGCAAGGCCTGAGGCATTGGGTTCCCACACATCAAGGACCTATGGGGAAAATTGTGCAGAATCTCCTGGCCTTTCCTGAGGGGATGCAGGCATCGCTTTTGCCTTGCATTTGGATTTGTGGCTTTGCTATTAGAAGATTTTACTTTCACTCTGTCTGTGACAGACATTTCCTCAGAATCAGAAAAAGAAAGCTGACTCCGACATTTATTCTTGTTTGTCTTCGAGGATCATGGGAACGGAACAAAGCACTGATCCTCTGTTAACGGTGGCGATGTGGTTATGTCAACACGAGGGCCTGCTCTGGGTACATCAGCTAATGCCCAGATGTTCTCCTTTGCCCACCGACCTGTTCCAAACAACAGCTAGGTGATTATCAAAAGGTTAGAAAGGTCTTGCTGGATCGTTGGTTCCAAGACTTAATAGGAACATTCAGAGGTGAGCCAAGCAAGGACGAGGACCTGACTCAGGTGCCTAATTTGCTAAGAAACCTGGGCGTTAGAGGAATTAGATCTTCTGATTAGGATGTGGAGAGATGCTAGGTACCAATGACAAAATCAGAATTTCCTGGGTATGTAGTCCATCACCTTTCTGTACTGTAACCACAGTTGCTATCAGCGTGGTCACTTGGTTACGGACCAGTGTCCTGGGTTAGATATTAACTGCTTGCTGAAGCTGTGTCTCCTCTTTCTTGATACAGTTCATGGGTTAGCAGGAAACAGAGGGAACTGAGGAGGAGAAGGAGAAGGAAGGGAAGAAGTACAGCGTGCACATTATTGTTAAATGTAGGATGTTCTTAAAAGAGATTGTACGTGAGAAAACGAGAAATGAGTGTAAAACCTTTTCAACTGTGAAAAAAACCATAAAGGTGGCCTGAGTTGTCTGAGCGTCAATGTGTGAGCTGCACTTCTTGGTCTAAGGCTGCTTTTGCCCTATTGTACACTTCCACCTAAGCTGGACTCCAGCAATCTATCATTTATCTATCTGATCTTTGACCTATCATACCTATCTCTATTGTTATTTATATGTCATTTATTCATCCTTCTGTGGTTATCTGTTTTCCATCCATCTCCTTCTGCTCCTTCTTTTTCTTTCTCCTTCTTCCTTCTCCTCCTCCTCCTTCATCATCATCATCAATCATTGTCATCATGTGAATAGTTTCTTTTTATTTTTCTTTTTAAATTGTTATGTCTATAGGTGCTTTGCTAGCATCTGTGTATGTACACCATGTGTGAACAGTGTCTGTGGTGCCTGAAGGGGTTGTTGAATCCCTTGGGGCTGGATACTACTGCGTAGGTGCTGGAAACTTAACCCAGGTCTTTTGCAGGAGCAGCAAGTACTCTTAACTGCTGAGCCATCATCTTTCCAGCCTCGATTTTCTGATTTTTTTTTCCAGACAAACACAATCTATTTTGTGGATTTTTTTTTTTTGGTTACTTGATCCAATTATTTTTATTTTTGCATCTTGTTCCTTAATAACCTCTTAATCCTTTGTCAATGATAACACAGAATTTTACAAATAGGAGATACTCCTCACGTATCTGCTGATGTTCAATGAAATTAATTAGTGTGAAGACACTTCAGGGCAACAGAAATCCTTTAAACAGTGTGATTACTATAGTGTTTATTTTCTGTTAATTAAAAAGACAAGCATTCAGGAAACCTTTCTTTAAAAAAAAAAAGCTACTTTGTGTGCCATAAACAATTTAACTCAACATTTACCTCCGTCTGTTAGTGCCTCTCCTCCTTTCTAATGTTTTCAGTGCAGAGCCCTGACTGCTCTTTGAGCCTCACTGGTTAGGGTTCCTGGGTTTTTTTAAACTGCATTCATCAGACTCATACTGAATAATTTACCATTTATAATTTGAGCTTCTTTCGTGTGGAAGGAAAACTTAAAAAACATCTGAGATGCAATTTGAGGACAGTGCTTCTATTCATGAGGTTCCCCCTGGGATGCTTCAGTCTGGATACTCTGGTCTTTCTTAGAAGAGGGAACAAAATACCGACAGGAGGAGACGCAGAGACAAAGTGTGGAACAGAGACTGAAGGAAAGATCATTTAGAGACTGCCCCACCTGGGGATCATCCCATATACAGTAACCAAACCCAGACACTATTGTGGATGCCAACAAGTATTTACTGACAGGAGCCTGATATAGCTGTCTCCTGAGAGGTTCTGCCAGTGGATGACAAATACAGAGGGGGACGCTCTCAACCAACCATTGAACTGAGCACAGGATCCCCAATGGAGGAACTAGAGAAAGGACCCAAGGAGAAAGGACCCTTTGCAGCCCCATAAGAGGAACAACAATATGAACCACCCAGTACCCCCAGAGCTCCCAGGGACTAAACCACCAACCAAAGAGTACACATGGAGGAACCCATGGCTCCAGCTGCATATGGAGCAAAGGATGGCCTTGTTGGACATCAAAGGGAGCAGTGGCCTGTGGTCCTGAGAAGACTTGATGCCCCAGTATAGGGGAATGCCAGGACAGGAAAGCAAGAGTGGGTGGATTGACAAGCAGGGGGAGGGGTGATGGGATAGGGTGTTTTCGGAGGGAAAACCAGGGAAGGGGACAACATTTGAAATGCAAATAAAGAATATATCTAATAACAAAAAAAGAAAAAAATAGAATTGTCTCAAGGGGCTGGGGGATGGCTCGGAGGCTGAGTGTTCGCTGCTCTTGTGGAGGGCTAGGTTTCGGTTCCCAGCACCCACGTCTTGGTGGCTTGTACTCTAGCTCCAGGGAATCTGATGTCCTCTTCTGGCTTCTACATACACCCATAGACTTGTGACATACACCCCCCCCACACACACACAGAGAGAGAGAGAGAGAGAGAGAGATACACATATGAAGAGAAAAATAATTCTTAAAATCTATAACTCTTCAGTGTTACATTGCCCACTATAGTTATGATGATGATGATGATATATATATATATATATATATACATATATATATATATATGTATATATATATATATATATATATATATATGGAAGCTTCCATAGCAGTGGGTTTCCATATGACTTTCCAAAAGATCTTTTAGTTCTGCTCATTCCTCCCTGGATTCCTTCCTCTCCTCCCCCTGCTCCTCCCCTCCCCTTCTCCTCTCCTAATTTAACCTTCCTGTTCCGTTGTTCTCATTTAAACCTCCATACCACTAGGTTCTCTCACTCCTCCCTTGGAACCTTTCACCCCAGTCCCTTACTAATTCCCCTACCTCTGTGGGAATTTCAAATGAGGCACTTACATGAAGAGTCAAAGCTAGAATTCACAAATGAGAGGAAGTATGCGGGTTGTCTTTTTGGGTCTTGGTTATCTCCCTCAGAATAATTGCTTCCAACTCCATCATTTACCTGTGAATTTAATAATCTCATTTTTCTTAACAGCTGAATGAAAATCCATTTCATTATCCATGCATTAGCTGACAGACATCTGGGCTCCTCCCATTTCCTGGCTACTGTGACTAGAAAAGCAATGGACTCGGATGAGCAAGTGTCTGTGGAGTAGGATGTAGAGTCCTTTGGGTGGATATCCAAGAGTGATATGACGGGTACAGTCATCCATTTCTAGCTTCTTGAGGAACTTCCATGCTGGTTTCCATAGTAGCCTCACCTGTTCGCACTTCCACCAGCAAGGAATGAGTGTCCTCCTTCCCTCTAAAGCAGCAAGGAGTGAGTGTCCCCCTTTCCTCCAAAGCATCCCAGCATTTCTTTGTTGTTATTTGTTTTTTGAGCTTAGCCATTCTGATTAGGGTAAGATGAAATCTCAAAGCAATTCTAATTTGCATTTCCCTGATGGCTAAGGATGTGGAACTTAAAAAAAAAAATCTTTCTTAGTCATTTGTGTTTCACCTTTGGAGAATTCCATTTGATTCTATACATCCTTTTTAAATTGAGTTGTTTTGTTTCCTCAATGTTAGTTATTTTAGTTCTTTGTACATTATGCATACTAACCCTCTGTCAGATGTTTACCTGGCAAAGGTACTTCCCCCATTCTGTAAGTTGCCCCTTCACATTCATGATGGCATTCTGATGATACTAGGGTTTTATTCAGAAAGTCCATTGTGCCAATAATTTCAAGCTATTCCCCATTTATCTTCTAACGGATTTGGATGTCAGGCCATTTTATTATTTAAAGTAGCTGACTAACACCATACTTGACAGAGGTAAAGTGTGGAGAACTCATAGCTTTCTAAAAGATAATGCCAATCACATTCATTCTCCTAGTGTACTGTGTGACCCCCCCAAAGCCAGCTTAAGGTCCCCTCTCATCCATCCAAGACCATGATAGAACCAAACAAGGTAAATATGCCTGTAGTCCCAGAACTCAGAAGCTGTGGTGGAGTAAGTTAAGAACCTGGCTCAAAACCCAAACCCAAACAGAACAAGGCAACAATAACAATAACAACAACAGACTGACAGCTAAATCAAACCAACCAAACAAACATAATTTTAAAAACCCTACTGTGGTAAATACAGAAACAGGTGACCTCAAAGAAACCATCCAATATGATTTTAATAATATTGTTAACACATTGTTGTTGGTGTCATCGTTGTTACTACTATTACCTTTTGTTGTCTTCTAGAACTGAGTATACAAACCCCATCATGCATCTATCTCTCTGCCCATCTAATTTCTTTCAGGGACAAGTTCTGATTCCATTGCCCCACTGGCTGCAAGCTCACAAAATTTTGGACTCAAGCCATCCTCTTGCCTCAGCTCCTCAGCACCTGAGACTAAAGTTAATCTTTACAGCAGTCAAAAGAGTCGTCACCTCTGTTAGTCACAAGAAGGGATGAAGGGTCGGACGATGTCGTTTGCCAAATGCCACCAAGCTTGGAAACGATAGAATTCAGGTTCTTAATAATTTCTCTGAATTTGATTTTATTAAAAAGCACAGATTACATCCATTTATTTAGGAAGACGGTACATGCCATGGGACACGTGTGGAGCTCAGAGGGCAACTAGAGGGAGTCTGTTCTCTTCTTCTGCCCTGAGGGTCCTGGGATTGAACTCAGGTCTTCAGGCTTATTGGCAATTACCATTACCTGCTGAGTCATTTCACAGGCCCATGATTTTTAAATTAAAGCTATTAGAAACAGGTCTGTTTCAAACACGAGTCAAAATAAAACTTGAAAAAAAAACCAAAAAACAAAAAACAAAACACCAAAATAAAACCAGCCTGGGCCTTTTATGCAACTTCATGGTCTTCAGATAATGTTGAATGAAGTTGCTGAGACCCAAGTTTAAAAGCTGCTTTAGGAATGCAGTGCAGGAGTTGTGTCACGGTCGCTTTTAACTACAAGGGCTCAGAGCTCCAGCCCTAGACTCAGATGTATTTGTCATCGTACATTACGAGCCAGGAGCTGCAGTTCCTGTAGCTGATGGGAAGTGCTAGCTTCACAGATGACACAGGATGCTTGCTTACACGAATCTCCACGCCCAATCCTGGAGATAATTTGGGGTGTGTAGCAGTGTAGGAAACCCTGGTTCTTAAAAATTACAATCCAGGCCTAGAAGGGGGTAAAATAAGGCACACAGGCGAGACTGTCCCTTCCTGCTGAGGGCTGGCTATGCTTGTGGTTCTTTCTCTACAACAGACACAGGGGTTACTCACCCGCCATCCTTTCCCTTCCTGGGTTCAAGTTTGTATCTGTAATCACCTTGCTTCCTAATTTCTATTGCTTTCAGATGTATCTTTTTAACTTGTCTCCCCAGCACACATAGCTATGCTTTGAACTGCCTTACTTTCTACATTGCTAATAAGTGCATACCGTTTGTTTATTCTAGTAGGAATCACTGGATGGTGCCTTTGTATTAAAAAAAAACCAAGCTCTCTGTAGGATCTAAGAAGTATTAAAATTGCTTCACTATCTGCTTTCAAAAAATAGTCTCTGAGACACCAAGAAACTATTATTTAGCATACCAAAGGATTATTGGATGTTCTCTATGGATTTTTGTTGATGCCCTAGTTTGTGTCTACATCATCTTCTGGCTTCATTGAATGCACATCTCCTGGAATAGGTGTATCATTCTTCCAGGTAATTTCTTTGAATATATGTGATTATATATTTACTTTTTAATTTTTAACTGTGGGCAGTATTGCAACATTTATAAGAATAGTAACTATTATGGTGGTTGCCCATCTCAGTGGTTACCAGCTTAGGGTAGCTCTTTCAGACACATTCCCAACTGCCCTCTCCCGGTCAGTTTATTTAAAAGTCAATCCCAAACTCACATGATTTCATCTGAAATCATTTCAAGATGTAGCTAGAAAGCAAAGCCTATTTCAGAAAGTGTGGCTGGTGGCTAGTGAGGCATTTTGTGGGAAAGAGTCCTTGCTGGGCAAACACGAGGCCGTGCAGTTCTCAGCACCCATGTGAACATGCAGACGTGCTGAGTGTGCCTGTGATCCCAGCCTGGAGGGCGGAGACAGACAGGGCCTAGGAGCTTGCTGTCCTGCTGGCCTAGCTCAAATGGTTCTGGGAGAAACCGCCTCTGAATAAGGTGGAATGTGCTGGAGGGGGCCATCTAATGTCTTCTCATGACCTACAGAAACACACACATGGACACACACATGGACACACACACACACACACACTCACACTCACTCACTACACAGCACACAAACATTTAAAGGAGGCATGGGCATGATATTATTAGCATATCTAAACAAATGACTCCTTAAAGTAATTAAATATCCATTTGTTGTCCATGTCCCACTAGCTATCTTTTAAATATGTCTTAATTGGTTTATTTAAATTGGTTCTCCCAAAAGGCTCCATCTGTCTCCTTGGCTGATATGTCTCTTTGAATGTCTTTTTACCTTATAGATCTCCTCTCCATCTTCTTTATGGCTTGTGGTTGATAATTGAAGAGCCAGGCTGTTGCTGGTGCTGCAAGTTTCCATAACAGATTAAACTCTGCAGGGATCCCATGCAGCTGACAAGCGCTCACCGCCTTCCACTGCTTTCCAGGGCAGTGCCAAGCCAGCTCGCCTTCCCCCTTGCTTCTCACACAAATGCTGATTCTGGGTGGGATTTGTAGCTCACTGAGTGGTTCCCACAATACTTTTCTTTAAGGGTTTGTAGGGAGATAGATATGTTCCCTGTGTGTTGTAGCAGCCCTTAATGAGATCTCTGTTTATAGACCAGAGCACATAACAGAAAGAATGAAATAGCAAACGTCGGATCCTCCGGGAGTGTCATGCCCAGTTTTCTGAGGAACCGCCAGACTGCTTTCCAGAGTGGTTGTACCAGCTTGCAATCCCACCAGCAGTGGAGGAGTGTTCCTCTTTCTCCACATCCTCGCCAAAAACTGCTGTCTCCTGTGTTTTTGATCTTAGCCATTCTGACTGGTGTGAGATGGAATCTCAGGGTTGTTTTGATTTGCATTTCCCTAATGAGGTGCTTCTCAGCCATTAGATATTTTTCAGGTGAGAACTCTTTGTTTAGCTCTGTACCCCATTTTTTAATAGGGTTACTTGCCTCTCTGGAGTTTAACTTCTTGAGTTCTTTGTATATATTGGATATTAGCCCTCTGTCGGATATAGGGTTGGTAAAGATCATTTCCCAGTTAGTTGGTTGCCGCTTTGTCTTTTTGACAGTGTCTTTTGCCTTGCAAAAACTTTGTAATTTAATGAGGTCCCATTTGTCAATTCTTGATCTTAGAGCATAAGCTATTGGAGTTCTATTCAGGAAATTCTCCCCTGTGCATATACCCAGAGGCTTTACCTGCATGCAATAAGGACACATGCTCCACTATGTTCATAGCAGCCTTATTTATAATAGCCAGAAGCTAGAAAGAACCCAGATGTCCCTCAATGGAGGAATGGATTCAGAAGATGTGGTATATTTACACAATGGAATACTACTCTGCAATTAAAAACAATGAATTCACCAAATTCCTAGGCAAATGGTCAGAACTTGAAAATATCATCCTTAGTGAGGTAACCCAATCACAAAAGAACACACATGGTATGCAGTCACTGATAAGGGGATATTAACCCAGAATCTCGGAATACCCTAGACACAATTCGCATATCAATAGATTTCCAAGAAGATGGAAGGAGAGACTCCTGGTCCTGGAAAGACTGGATGTAGGGGAATGCCAGGACAGAGAAGCGAGAGGGGGTTGAATGGGGAAAAGAGGGAGGGAAGGGGGCTTATGGGGCTTTCGGGGAGGGAGGAAACGGGAAAGGGGAAATGATTTTGAATGTAAATAAAAAAAACTTAGAAAATAAAATAAAATTAAAAAAAAAAAGAAATAGCAAACGTCATGTGGATCTTCAAGGATTCAAAAGATGAGACATAGGATCCTTTGACACCTGTCAGGGTGTTTGTGATATTAGGATATTAGAATTCACCAGAGAGAGAGAGAGAGAGAGAGAGAGAGAGAGAGAGAGAGAGAGAGAGAGAGAGAGAGAGAGGCTCTAGATTTGGGGAGGACTTTTGGACTCAAAGCTGGTGGGGCCATTGCTGACTTCTGTGACTTCTCCTAACTAGCCCATGGGCTTGTCTTTAGTTAGGCAAACAGTAAGGCATCTGGATCCGGATGTCACATTTCTTGGGTCTTTGTCATGGTTCAGGTTCTTGTGTAACTCAACATCCATTGAAGGCACTGAAAAGCACAGGAGAAGAAAGATAGAGGATTACATCTGTAGGGAAAGCTAGGCTGGGAATGATGCAATGTATCAATAACAACAATAATAGTAATAACAAAAACAATACCAATGCAGGCTACTAAAGAAAAGAGAATGTGTGAGAGAGGATCTAAAGCCCAGGTCAAGGCTTCGAAAAGAAAAACCGCAGTAAGAAAGCAGACTGAATAGTAAGACATGAGTGAAGAAAACGTTCCTGAGATTAGAAAAGACATTTTAAAATACACAGCGGAAGCAAGGTGTACCAGTGTGACGGCTTGGCAGAGAAAGCTGCTTGATGCACAAGCCTGGTGACTTGAATTCAGTATCTGGGACTCAGGATAGAAAGATATGTCAACCTCCCAAACTCCCCTGACCTCTGCAAGTATCTCTTTGTGTAATATGTGTGATATGTATGATATACATGCATATTACACACATACACTAATTTCAAATATTAACTTTTAGAAAAAAAATTCTGAAAAATACGTTGCATGGTGGAGAGTATCAACTTGGACAGACAAATACCTGGACAAAAAAATAAAATAACATTTAAAACAATCAAGGTATATTGTTCTTTTTGAAATATTTATTTATTTTTTAATTTATGTGTCTATGTAAGTATATGCCATGTGTATGCAGGTGCTTGTGGAAGCCAGAAAGGTGGTATTAGATCCCTTGGAGCTAGAGCTACAGATGGTGCTGATGTAGGTGCTGAGAACCGAACTCAGGTCTTCTGGAAGAGCGGCAAGTGTTCTTGACCACTAAGCCATCTCTCCAGCCCTTACATATCATTCTTACCTTACAACTTAGATACCAGCAATGTCTAGAAAGACATTAGCAATTTTGACTGGTGATACCCACTAAATATTTACTCACAGAACTTAAACTGAGGGATAGCACAATTCATAGACCTTATAATATAGTGGATCATAAGCAGAATCATATTGATAAAAGAAAATACAGACTTTAAGTTATTTTGTGCTCTAATAAGTTTTTTGATACTATCGAATATTAATCATTAGTCATTATGGAGTATTTAATTCTGTCACTCATTTGCCCTTAAAAATGAGGAGTCTTGACCTGGAACAAAGCGGCAGTTCAGATACAGTGTCGAAGAATGTGGGTTGATGGAACACTTTAGTTCTAAAACTGTAAGTGTAAACATCTGCTTTTAGCTCTTTCTACCCAAGAGGCTTGTGAAAGATGGCTAACCCGATGCAACAAACTCCCTTAGTGAATGGCATTGATCTGGATAGAAACCAGACACCCCTAAAGACTTCAGTTCCCTTCCAAGAAGTGTCAAAGATGAACACCAAACCCCTTTCATAGCCGATCCCGGGAAAGCTGTGAAAGGCCTTGGAGTGAGTGTGAAAAGCTCTAAGGATCAGGTGGCATTCCCCAAAGGCCACATGCTAAAGGCTAGGTTGCTGGCTTGGACTACAGTCGAGGTTGTGGAACTTTCAGGAAGCGAGGCTAACTGATGGAAGGATGTCACACAGGGTGAGCCCTGCAAGCGGGTATCTTGTCCCCAGCACACTTCCTTGTTCAGCATGTGGGTTTTCTAACTGCCATGAGGTGAACAGCTTTCCTTTGCCACTTTTCTCGGCCATAACGATATGCTTCACCTCAGAGCCGCATGACAATGGACTTTGAAACCACAACAGCAAATGAATGCTTCCTCCTCTTTCCTCTCAGGTATTTTGTTCCAGTCTTGGAAATGCTATGACAAGAGGCAGCACGAAGCTTCCCCTAGGCACAAGGGCAATATTTGAGCCACAATAAGACTAATGATTTTGTTCAAATAAAACTCATTGATGTGTTTAAGTCCATGAATTTATAATGATAACTTTTCATTTTTGAAGGATGATAAAAGGTAATTATATTGCTTTCAAAACCAAGGAAGAGAAACATCAAGTACTTTTTATAATTTTCATGAGAACTATAATACTGGGCAGATATATATAGTAGATAGAAAGTATTTTATTATAATTTCCTTACAATGGCATTTTAATGGATGAATGAAAAAGTAACCACAAGATTAGAATATCACCATTAAGAGATGCAGTTGTTGAGTGTAAAAGATTACTAACATTGGGAAAAGAAGGCAGATAATACGACTCCTAATGAAAACCACGAGTACTATGTTTATCTATATTTTGCATGAAGAATTGAACCAAAGTCTGATGGATTTTTTTAGACCAAACTTTGGAGAAAATGCAGAAGACAGAGGTAAATGCTAAACCACATTGTCAAAATCAACCGGAGCTGACATAAGATCAGAGAAGTGAAGACGTTTGGATTTGGGACATATACTTGATAATAAGGGCACAAAACTCTGGGGTAAAAATGAGCCCATGAGGGCAAAGCAGGGATGTCTATATAAAGAGTGCAGTGATGGGGGATGGGTGAGGTGGGTGGAAAATTGCTGAGACCTCAAGCATGAGGAGAGTGTTGCTTCTGAAAATGGTTTAACAGAGTTCTTGCTGAAGAGAGGCCAGGATAATTAGAAATCACATCAAAGGTGAAAGATAAGAACGTTGGTCAGATTCTCAAAGGTAATTTTCTGACACTGCTGACAAAATGGCAGAGAGTAGACAGTTCATGACGAACTGAGGTCTGTTCGGCTCTTGGTCCTAGCAGATGACAGCAGGCGGGGAGGAAGAGGAAGTAAGTGTTCTAGCTCTGGTTTCCTATTCTTCCTGAAGAACCCACCATGGGTTAAGACCTCCCATGATCCCAATGAACTCCCTAAAGCCTGATCTCCAAGGAGCAGTACTCTGTGAGTTTGGAGATTACGTTTGCATGTCAGGGAGACTTAAGGGCCACATTCAAAGCAGAGGATATGGAAAGACTTTCGCCAGGATTCTCACTGCATAAATTCAGGGCTTAGGTATAAATTCTAGTGGGAGGAGAACTTCGGGTATAAACCCAGTATAAACCCAGTCAAGAGCAATGTCTAAGAGTCAGACCTCCAGAGCTACACTTAGGTTATGGGAACTGTAGCTTACATGGTCCTAGGTATCTTTAAAAATGTGTGTGTGTGTGTGTGTGTGTGTGTGTGTGTGTGTGTGTGTGTGTGTGGTGTACATGCATGTGCATGAGGTGTGTGTGGCTGTGTGTGAACATGTACCATGGTGTATGTGTGGAGGTCAGAGGACTTAAGAGTCGTCTCCTCCCACAGTCCTTCTGGCTCTTTCCCGAGCTCTGAGGGGAGAGGTTTGATGAAGACATCCTATGTAGAGCTGTGCTGCCTGACATTTTCAAAACACACTTGAATCACATCTTTCCCCAGTTTTGTGCTTTCTGTCATAAATGGTGCAAACCTTAGGTCCTTGTCAATCTTTAAGAATATGTTATCAGGGTAGAGGTTAAAAGTAGTGTTAAGCATTTGTCAATACTACCTGTTATCATGTTTTAATCTCTCTTGTATTCACGGAGAAACTAACCCCATTTTTTTGGATGATAAGAAAAGTACAGGCCTGGAGAGATGGCTCAGCCATTAAAGGCTAGGCTCACAACCAGAAATATAAGAAAAGTACAGATCTCTTTATTGTTCCTAGACACTTATTGTGTAGGTCATTTGTACCAGGGCATTAGAAGCACAAGGACAGGCACACTGCATTTCTCTGGAACAATGCTGAACGCTGACAGCTGGTCATCACTGATTTGCCAGTCCTCTGATAGCAGCAGGCTGTGTCCCAGACCTCCTGGGCTTGTTCTCTGTGTTCTGTAATCTTCCCATCCTGGGAGGATCTTTGGAGAACTGACAGACTGATTCACAGAACTGCATCAAAACCTTTCAGCTTTGATATTAGACTGTAGCGCTGTAACATATCACTTACATTACAAATCTTCTGTGGAATTGCTTATACTAGTATTTGAACGTTTTGTCTAACCAGAATTAGGAAATATAGAAAGGCATGCTAGTTATATAAAAGTCAGTTATAAATATTGGAGAGGATAAATATGGCTGACAGATTTAGACACTACACAGTGTATATACAGATATATTTAAAGACTGCATGTCTTTCTGACACATATGATTTTCTGTGGGTTGTGTATATGTTCACGTATGTGTGTTCTTGTGTGGACCCATGGATATGGAGACCTGAGGTTAATACTGAGGTGCCTTCCTTAGTCTTCAGTTCCTCAAAAGGGACATTGTAGATGCAGGAGGTCACGAATTTACACACTTCTGTATGCAAGCATTTGTGCATATGCACACACACACACACACACACACACACACACACACACAGAGAGAGAGAGAGAGAGAGAGAGAGAGAGAGAGAGAGAATTCCAGAGGCTCAAATTCTGTTCCCCTGGCTTTTGATGCAATCCCTTTACTGACTGAGCCACTTTTCTAATCCCAACATGTTTGATTTTTTTATGCTATTATCTGTCAGTTAAAAAAGTAAAGGCTTGCCTCAAAGTTTCATGAATGTGTAGAATTTGTAATGACCACTATGCCTAGGAGAAGAGTTCATTGTAACTTAATTACTAGGAATTTGCTAAAATCTAGTGGATAGCTCCCCTCTGTCCCTTTGCCTTTTAATTGGTAAATAAACATTATCTATATTCATGATGCATATGAATATATATATATGAACAAATAGTAGAACACCTAATCAAACTATTTAGCATAAACTTTACCTCACCCCATTACTATTTTTGAAAATATGGTAAGAGCAATGCGATTTCCTCTTTCAGCATGACATGTAATTGCTCTTTTCAACTCAACACTTTCTATGCAACTAAATTTATTGTCCTTTGACTAATACCCTCCACACCCGAAGATATTTCTATATCAGGAAATCCAATAGTGACTCATTTCTAGCCAGAATCTAGTGGTTAATTGGAAGAAAATGATACTTTTATGTGGTTGTAATGACCACACCCTTCTTGGGGTGTCTCATGATTTTCAGATAATTTAAAAAAAAAAATAAAACAACGCTTCTGTCGGGAAAAAGTACTCTTTGTTTTCTGTCTTTCTTGGCTGTGCTGGAGAATCACACGCAGGGTCGCATGTGTGCTGGGCAAACACTATACACCAGAGCTACTCTGCTATTCATTCCATATGGGCCGAGGCAATTTCTATTTTGTGAGGTGGTTTTTAGTGCCTGTGTTTACAGAGAGGGATAAAGGTGAAGACTACAATGATGGTTAAACTTTCCATACACTGAGACTCTATTTCCCAGAATTAGTAATGAGAGATGAATAGAAATTGTGTCCGCTAGATGTAGGGCTCTTCATGTAGACAAAGTTGAGAGAGCTGTCCCCGTGGTGTGGTGTGGTGTGGTGTGGTGTGGTGTGGTGTGGTGTGGTGTGGGACTCCAGGAATTCATCCATATGTTTGTTCTATGTATATATATTTCATCCATTGGTTTCTTCTATAACCAATACCTCACCCCTCACCGGCCTATTAACTTTCTGTAAACCAGGAAATGTCTTTGCACTTTGTTCATGCCATTGAGTGATGAGTTCTCATGCAGCTGACCCTCATGGTTCATGGATTTGGAATTTGCAAACTGGACCTACTTGCTAAATAATGAGTTGATCTGAGAATCAGCACTCACTGCTTTGCAGGGTGACAACATTCGAGCCACGTAGTTGCCTATTCCCAGGCGTCTAACATGGAGATACTCTGCTTTTATTTCAGCTTTCTGTGAAATCATTTAGGATCTTTTTCTTTTTATCCGTCTTGTATTTGTGGGCTTTCTGTTGCTGAGTTTGTGGTTAAAACGGGGCCCAGGTGTCATGCGGATGTGCTAATAAAAGTGGACAGCTGCTTGGGCCTCGTGGAGAAAATGTGAAGGAGGGTAAGCTGTGCTCAGACATGAATTACTGCACATTTGGCCTTGAGCTCCATGTTTATGAATCAACAGTGTACATTAAGCAAGATGTCTCTCAGCAGAATCACACATTAAGTGAGGTTATGTATTGATCTGTTGGTAAAATTATTGTTGCCAGAGAATCATAGCAAGCTGCTCTGTATTTTTCCCATAGCAATGGCTCAGAATTCATTAATTCAGTTTCCCTGGTAATTTCCTAGAACATGATTGCTGTGAGAACCAGGAACCAGCTGTCTAGAATGATTCTTACTAACAAGTGACTAAGGGCTTTATGTGTATGTGTCCCTTTTAACTGTATTTTAAAACTACCCAGTGAGGGAGGTATTAGTATCGTTCCTGTTTTGCAGAAGAAAAAGCAGAAGTAAAAGAGAGTACGTCCCTGTTTTCAGTCCTCAGCAGGGAGGAAGAAGGATGGACAGGACACAGGCAGTCAGGTTAGGAACCTGCATCTTCAGTCTCTGTACTATGACCTCACATGGGCCAGAGTGGCAAAAGAGTGTGTTCAGGATAAACCCTGGAGAGCAAAGGATCTCTCTGGTAGAAAGCTTACTGAACCATTTACATGATGGCCAGGAAAAGAACGGACCAGGTCCTGGGATGAGAAATTGGCAACAGGGCTAGGGGGTAGTTGGAAAATACCCACTGGGCTAGAGCTAAGAGCTCATTTTATATACTTCCTGGGAGAGGAAAGCCTTGTAACTTACCTTATCCACCCTCAGGGAGATGCAGTCTAAGTTTTAGGATAGGAAGGACTCGTAGAGGGAAAAATACATGTCGTTCCTGGATTGCTCAGGGTCGCTGGTTCAGGAAGTTTTCTGTCTGGAACTGCATGTGGTGGCCAGTTGTGGTGGAGGGAAAGTCAGTGCTTAGTATAGGCTTTCCCCTAGCTGCTATTGCCTCCAGTTTTTTACCTCCTAATCGACTCCCCTTATCCTCTACCTCACTCCACCTTGTAACCTTTGCGATTCCGTGGGGACACACAGTAGTTCCCCTCTTATCAGTGTCCAAGGAAACATTATGCAAATATATGGTGCTTTGACGGATGTGATTCGCCATCATTGGTTCAGGAATGTTTGGTTTATAGCATACACATTTGCATTTCAAAAATAAATCTCTGGCCACGGTTGCACATGCTATATAATCCCAACATATGGAGGGTGGAGGCAGGAGGATTAGGAGATCATTATTATCCTCTGATGCTTTGTGAATTGAAGACCAGCTACAGGAGAGTATGTCTCAGAAAATTAAAAATATGAAATTAATACAGACAACAGAAACGGTGAATTTGTTAATCTTTGAATAAGGCAAATTTCCAAACACGTCTAATCTGATTTTGCGACCAAGATGATACAATGCTTCAGGCATACAATTAGAGTGACCGAGGCTAGACCCTGCAAAGGACTCAGTGGTCTTAGACCTTGCTGATAAAAAGTTTGAAATGCTAGCAGAGCTAGTCTGAGACACACAGCTATAAAATGGCTGCCTTGTGAGAGAGAAGGGAAGGAAATCCAGAGAGCAGCTCCTAGCCCTGCCTCCCAGGGTCACTCCCACCCAGACTGTGTTCCTTCCTCTGCCTTCCCATTCGGAGACCTTCAAAAGCCACATGTCAGCAATTTATGAATGTGAATAATGTGATTTACATTCCTTTGATTTAATATAGTGATTAAGTGTCTTTGTAGTCTGTTCCAAGTCACTGAAATGAAACAATACGTATTCTTTAAAATCCTTTGTCTTTATTAGTAATTTTCCCCTTCCAAATTTGCTCGGCTTTGGCAAATGAAAGAAAGATAAATTTTGCTTTGATTCAGTAGTACATAGAGCGCAGGGGGAATTAAGACATTAGTCGGAAAGTGGGAGGGAGATGAACGGGAACAGGAGTTAAGTGAGTTGAGGCGAATTACCTTATGTTTGTAAATCAACAGGGGTTCAGACAGATGCAAGGCATTTTGTTTTTGCTCGAAATAATTATTCTTGGTTTTTGACAATAATACTTTCTCCAGTAGAGCCTCTCTGAGCCTTTGGGTTCTCCAGAGCCAATCCTTAATTAAATAGAGAGTTGACCCCTCTGAGATGGGTTAGGGATGACCACAGTCTGTGTCAGTCTCTTCTTGCCTTGGACTCATTCTTCAGTGAATTTCTTACTTAAGAAAATAGAGAAGCAAAAGAGATGTGAAGAGGAGCGTCAGAAAAGGTTAACAACAACAACAAAAACATCCTCAAAGGGCTTGATTGTAATGGAGAAAAGGGAACTGGGGACAGAGATTGTACTGGGACTCAAGAAAGAAGTAATAGAGACTAGGGAGGCAGCTCAGTTGGGGAGGGCATTTGTCTCACACACATGAAGCCCTTGCTTTTATCCTCAGCACCCTAGAAGCTGAGCGCAGTGGTACACACCTGGATAGCATCACTCTGGAAGCAGAAATGAGAGGATCAGAAGTTTTAGGCCATCATCAACTGTGAGGCCCAGGCCAGACTTCATGAGAGTAAGTCTCAAAACAAACAACAAGAAAGGAAGGATCACCACAAATCTTCTGAGGACTGTGCCTGTATGTGTGTGCTTATGTGCGTGTGTGTGTGTGTGTGTGTGTGTGTGTGTGTGTGTGTGTGTGTGTGCGTGTGCTCTTTGGCTCAAAGAAGAATGGAGAGGTGAAGGGGAGGCCACTTTCAAATGCTTCCATTTGTGCAGAAGCAGAGCTTAGACACATATTCACCAATAGGACTGCTCCTTCCAGATGGTCCAGACAGAAGCGGGATGTGGTCTCAGAAGAGGGAGCCTTGCGCTGGGTCTGTGCATCTCAGCAAACTAAAGACTCTGGTCCTCATTCCCTTGCCTACAGGCTAGGATTTTTTTTTTCTGTGCTCTGCATATGTCAAAGCATTTTGGTGAGGATCAATTAAAATACCATGAGAAAAAAAATGCTTTGGGAAACTGGGGCTTAAACATGTTTGGCAAAAAGCAAAGTTGTAGAAATGAAGGAACAAATATACTTGTGTATATATGATGGTGATGGTGGTGAATATAGACACTAAAAATAGAGTTTGGATAGGAAGCAAGGTTGTCTTAGCTAATGCAGTGAGTGTGTTTACACCTTTGTATCTCCTGGGCTGTGGCTGGTAAGGAAGTGAAAGGCCTCTCTCTCCCTCTTTCCCTCCTCCCCTCTTGTCCTTCTGTCCATCAGTCTTTCCCTCTGTCCGTCCATCTGTCCCTTCCTTCTTTTTTCCGTGTGTGAGGGAACAGACTGTGACTGTTAATAGCAGTATTTCATGAAAAGGAAAGCAAAAGCAAAACATATTTTAAGGGTCCTCTCTGGGACAGGAACAGGTATAGACATGATTTATTTTTCAATATCCAAGTAGTCCCCACAAACTTCCAAGCCCTTGAACAAATAAATTCTTATTTGGCCTGGGTTGTTTGACTTTTCCAGGGGAAACATAAAGATATATCTATTCACCCCAGATACAGAACTATACAAGTTCTACTTGATACGTTATTGAGTTTTTTTTTTTTGGGGGGGAGGGTAACTTACAAAAGTAAGGGTAACTCAAAGGCAGATACGTCACCATAACATGACCAAGAAATCCAATCCTAGTCAACTTAATTGAATCTGCTGTGAAGCCAAGGATGACCTTGAAATCCTGGTTGCTCTGTGTCTACTTCCCAAGTGCTAGGATCCCAGGACACCACCATACCTGGTTTGGTGCTGGAGAGCAACCTTGGGGTTCCATACACGCAAAGTACTTTCACAGCTTGGCTACATCCCCAGCCCCTGTTTAAACTCTTCTAGAATGCTGATTGAAGTCTTTTTGTTTTAGGGTTTCCTCTGTGTAGCGCCTGGCTAAATTTGTTGTTATTGTTGTTGTTGTTGTTGTTAATTATTTAGATTGATATTTTCCCTGCATGTTTGTCAGTGTGAGGGATCCAGATCCTCTGGACCTATAGTTACAGACAGTTGTGAGTTGCCATGTGGTTGCCCGGGAATTGAACCTGAATCCTCTGAAAGAGTAGCCAGTGTTCTTAACCACTGCACCATCTTTCCAGCTCTACGATGACTGGAGTCTTTGAGATAGCAGACCCTGTGAGGGTTTCCTGAAGGCTTTATGAGTCTCATGATCCTCTCTCTCCCTCCACAAAGGACTCCCACGACTTTTTTTTTTGTGAAGGTCATTACAATCACTCTACTTCAAGCTCAAGTCCCAGACATTAATAAGAGCCTGTGCCTTTCTGTGCAGAGCTCGTCGGAGGGTCTGTTGAGCAATGGTAGCTTATGATAGTCAGGCTGCATCTGGACACTGCTCTGTTGTGTGGGCATGTCTGCCTTCTTGTAGGGGTGTCTTAAGTCGCCCTCCTCCACAGAGTAACAGAGGGCTTAATCAACTAATGCTGTTAAAAACTTGGACGAGGAGACAAGGTATTGTGATTGAAATTTCTGCAATCCCTAGGAAAGAAAGAAACAGATATGTGTGGCCTCAGCTTTGGTCTAAAGATCAATGCAGAATTAATGTGAACAGCCTTGCCAAGAACACAGCAGCATGCAGGGCTGTGCTTGCAAATCGCCTTCCATTTACATCCAAAGATCAGAGCGGCTAAGAAACTCTAGGTCTGTATTTCTGCTCACACAGTCCTTAGGGACCACAGCTGACTGTTTCAAAGGAACCGAAAACAACCATCTATTCTTTTGCTCCTCCAGCTTGTGATCAGTTCCTCCAAGGCATGGCTCCAAACCACTTCTATTAAGATTGCCAGGGTCACAGCAGGGCATTTGAAAGCAATGTTCCTTCGGTCTCCAAGAACATTTACAAACTGGTCACAAAGGCACACTGATTACTTCCAGTTGCTTTCAAAAAAAAATGGCAGTGCAATTTTAATTTCTTCTCTTTATTTTCCTTTTCATAAAATAACTGGCACTTGAAAACCATCCCTTAATAAATTAAAGATAAAAGGTGCACTTTTTTTTTTTAAGATGTGGAAATGTTTGGGAAGCACACCAAGGTAATGGGCAGTTCTGGAGAGCTTGGGGCTCCATTTGATACATATCATGGATGAAGGGGTGAAGGCCATAAAACGAGCTATAGGGTCCTGCCCTGAGTCTTTTACAGAGTCAAATATGTAGACTCTTTCATATGTCCTCTGATCTGAACTATCATGGGGCTGACACAATGTGTACATTAGGTAAGTCCCTACGATGATTTTGTGTTATCTGTGGTCCATTTCAGTTTTCCTTGATCACTATCTTTTCTGTTTAAAAATTATCATTTTAAATCATCCCTTCTTGTCCTTTCATTACCACAAATGATTGGGTTCTCATTTCTCATTTGGAGTGGAGCCATGACCTTATGGTTTCTCTGTCTTAGCTTGCCTTAAACTACACAATGCTCACCAAACCAGTTACCTGAGTTATAAATACCTCTGGTAACTCTGGGTTTCCCTCTACTCACGCAATCACTTTGTCTCTGCTTCACATGCCAGATGTTGTGTAGACAGATTCCTCTGTGCATCTGGAATCGTCCCTGACTCCGTCTCTTTGTGATGTGCCTTCTCGCTTCTCCAGGCACAGTGGATGTTGGGGGCCTTTATTCCTCTCTCATGGCTGAGGTATGTGTATCCTCCTAGTTTAGGGGAGTGCTGCTCTTGGAAGGAAGTAGATAAGCCCCCACTTTCAGCGATTTCTATAGGCTAAAGATAGCTGTGAGCTTAAGATTTCCTTCTTCCTGGGTATCACTCACACCCGTGTCTGATTCTCCTTCACCCAGTTAAGTATAGCTAGGGTCATTTTTGTTCCATCAATCACTAGAGAAGTGACTTGAGACCCTCATTGTGGCCATATTATAGCCCAAATTTCTCTTCTGTTAAATCTGGTCTCCCTGAGTTAGACACTGATCTTGGGAATACTCTCAGGAAAGTTTCTACATTCCACCCAGTGTCTGTCTATTCAAATCCAGTTCCTAACAGTGGTCATCCTTTGATTCTCTATGAACCATTGAGTCCTATTCTGAATTGCTATAGCATTTTTGTTTATATGATAGAGTAGGATGCATGCCATTTAGATGTCTTAACATAGCCTCCAAGAAGGCAAAATTCTTCCCAACATCCTCCCCAGAGTTGGCCTCTCAGCATCAGCTCAGTAATGGACACATGACCCTTCCTGGCTGAAGAGACCACACGTTACATCTCTCTTTTTGCCTGTTCCCACTCATCCCTCAACCTCTTGTCTCATGTACAAGCCAGGTTGGAAAACAACTCAGAGACGCAGTGTTTTTAATGCTTCTGGCTCCTGTCATGAGCCTAATGCAATTAACTCTGGATTTTGTTCTATTTTTGTGTTTCTTGAAGACTCTAGCTGGCTGAAGAGACACTATCTAAAGCCTTTCTCGACTTTGTGGCTAAAATAAAAAAAAAAGGTCTCTTAAGGGTCTGATTACATCAATGAAATAAATGGTCTTGCTTAGCATGAACACATGACTCTTCCATACACATTCCATTGGTTGGATGTGGTCACATTGTTCCCTCAAAATCCTAAGGAAGGTTGAACTCCGTGTACCTGGAAGTCAGAAATCCAAGATCATTCCCTGAATGTTCCAAGATGACCATGACTCAGTATAAAGCTGTCCTTGCTCTGAGTATGAACCTACCTATCACCTCTTGTCTCTGAGGGTCTATTCCCCATGATAAAAGTCTATAGCTCCAGACCCAGTTCTTGACTATACCCAGTACAGGTTCATGAAAAGCTTGGAGCAGAATTAGCAGAAGAAAATCCCTGAAGAAGGAGCTGTGCCTTGTCCTCTATACCTTAGAAGCAACGGAGAATGTCCTTGGAGTAGGGATAAAAACATTTGTTGAAAATCTGTCTTGGATAAGGAAAATACTTACTTTTGAGGAGTAATAATTAATAATTATTTTGTTGCACACATGTGCACACAAATACACATACACACATGTGCACACACATGTATACATATGCATACACATGCACACATATGCACACAAGTGCACATGTACACATGCACACAAAGCAGTTCTACGTGGCATTTTTCAATACTTATGATAGTCTAAGTAGCAAAGCAAGGCCCTTGAGGGACCTGCATCAGTGACAAGCAATTGGCAGTCATTGTGCTTTCTTATTGCTAGTGTCAACCACAGCACCAAATGCTATGGGGTACACCTGTAATTCCTACTGTATAGGAAGTAGAGGCAGCCGATCAGGAACTCAGGGCTCTTCTTGGCTATGCAGTATGCCTGAGGCCAGGCAGAGGAGAGCTGGGACCTGATCTCAAAGCCAATCAAGCAAACAAACCGATAAAATGAAAGCTGAGACAAGGGACCTGGCTTTGCAAATGTCATTTTCATGAGGTGATTTCACGCAGTTCATTAGAGTTCCTTGAATCCTTAAAATTAGATGAACGATTAGAACATTGTACCACAGTGAAGAACAGAATGGTCCTGACAAGATCTCACAGCCTCCAGGGTCTGAAGGTCTCGTCTTGTATCCTCAGCTCCCCTCACATTCCTGGTCAGAACCCTATTGATTTTGTCTGAGACATTGGCTCAACATACAAAAAGAAATCTCTACTTAATGTTTTATAACTGGACGTCTTGGGTATATTTTAGGCAGACATATTTTCTTTTTTCCCTTTCATACATTGTAGGAGCTGAAAGGACAGAAAAACAAGACCCTTAGGAAACATGTAAAGAGATAGTATTTCCTAAGGGAATTTAACTGAAGACCACTCTGGGTCCTCAATTCTTCTCATCCCAAATCCATTTAACAAAACTGCAGCTTGGAGCATTCTCGTACACAGAAGATTTGAGCTCAATCTATGCAAATCTGAAAATATCCTTCTTATCTGATGGATCTCAAGATGTATTTGTGGCCAAGGTACCACACACAGAAACCAAAGGTTCAAGTAATTCTGGTTGCTGAGCCAAAAGCCCACTACCCAGTGGCTCCTCAACACAGAAACCTGTGATTTAATGTTGTGATTAATTTAATATGGTCCATGATGTTGAGACAATGTGTCTTACACTGAACAATGAAATTCACTAGTACAAACAATAGGACTCCGTTCTATATAGCCACCAAAAATGTATTTTCTCCTCCAAAACCTGCTACTGCTTGGGAGGAGCTGCTTGTTTCACTAATGCTATTCTTACTGAACACAATTTTGAACTGTTCTACTGGGCATATAGTAGACACAATCTTTTGAATATTTGCCATGATATTAAGTCAGTTTCACTGCTTGATAGGGGATTTGGTTTGGAGAAGTAGCAGGTGATTGGATTGTAAGGGCTATATGGGATCACAGCTAGGTTTCATTTCCTTTTCTTTTTGAATAGCTAGGATCCATTTATATTCACTCAAATGAAGAGAAGCTAAGAGGAAAACTGAGCAACACAACACTGCTCACAACCCTGGGCTTTATTTTATGGGGTTGGATCGTCTCAGCAATTGTGCATCAGTGGAAATGTGGTGTGACAGAGCACCCTCTAAAGGGATGGCGTGCTGATGGGCCATGGCCCTGGTACATGAGCCAGTGCATGCTAAGACAGTTAACACGTATGGCACTCCCTTAGTTAGGATGGTCAAGGATTAACGTGAGAAATCCTAGTAATCTCATTTGTTTGTTTGTTTGTCTCTTGGCATTCATACTATTTGACCAGCCTTGCTACGGCCTTGATCCATGACTGTTCTTGAGGAAATTACTTTGCATTACACCCAGATCTGACAACAGCATACCAAAGAAATGGTTACATCCAGGTTCATGGTAGTGAACAGTGAGTTCATTAGAGTTACCTACAGGAGTGACTCCAATCTCAGTACCAGTGGTGACTCATGGAAGCTGTGTCACTGCGTCTTCCATGCAACTTGCAGGCAGTGCCACCCTCAAAGCTTCTGATCTTCTTAGCAATTATTTGCTGATTTTTGGAAAGGGGCTTTAAGGGTCTTGTGAATTTTGTGAGCTTCCTGGATCTTGTAAACTTGTGATTTCCCAGATCCTCTGACCCTTTTCCTCTCTCTAGGAGGGGGATGTTTCAACTTATAGGAAATAGGTACATGATATTACTACATGGCATTGACAGAGTCAACATATTTGGGATAAAGCTTTCAGCTTACAACAGGAGAGAAGATGGTGGGCTCTGTTCTCACTAGGGACTCCTGCCTTGACACAGGCCAATCTACCTTACCAAAGTCCTCCTGAATGACTCCAAGGCATAGGCTAGGCTTATAGAGTGTTTTTTTTTTTTACCCCTCTTTGTCAGAAGGCATAGCTCCCTCAAGAAGGCTGGAGAGCTGATGTTTATTCTCCTCCTTACAGCCCTCCTTGCTAGTAGTGATATGTCCTCTACTTCACAGAAGTGGGAGTCAGCACTTAGGAAGGTAAAGTATCTCACCCCAAATTTTGTTCTGAAGATTTTCAAGCCGGGGTTAGATTAGGGTCTGCCAACAGTGGTGTGCTGGAAATGGCTTACACTTGGGAGCCAACAAATGTCATTGTCTCTTTCCAACCCAGTGCAGAGTGTTGGAATTGAGAAATGAGTCATGATGGGAGTATTCACACCATGGTAACGAACACGAGTTGCATACCAGAGCTTCTGTACCCACACTGGAGAATTAAACATTTAGCATAATAACAAAACAGACAAAACCCAGTTATACTGTTGAGTTTATGTGACTTTAATGTCCACATTCTTTTCATCGTCCCATGTTTCTTTGTAAGGGCTTGAAAGAGTTTCATTTATACAAATTGGATCATTTGGATTGCATGTGTTATTTATAAGACTAGAGATTTGTCTTACTGTGGGCTGCGTCCTAACACTAACCAGTCAAAAGAGGAAACTCATAGTACAGAACACTTTTGTAACCAGTCTCTATGACTCCATATATATATATATATATTCCCAACTCACACTGCATTAATGTAGGGCTTTGGGCATCAATTTTACATGCATAGAGCAAAAGAACTCTTCTCATACAGTCACTGAGTCTAGAGAGATAGCAGTAGGTCAATTTTTGAATTGAATCACTACATAAATGTCCCAGTGCAAGTTCTTTAACTTTTCTATGCTTCAGTTTCTACATCTGCCACAGAATTGTAGTATCCTTGAAGTAAGGAATAGGAGGAGATGGTAAATGTATTAAAGACATGTAACTTTGTGGTTTTATTAACAACACAGTAAATATTCAGTGAACAGTGGCTTTTAGATGCGGATTTGTAACCAACCCAATCCACCTGTGCATGAAAACTACATGCTAATGTATCCTGGCATTTAATAACATATTTATCTATCTCACTGGGACCATATCTGAATTCTAGGGCAATGTGACATTTGTGCTGGGTATAGTAAGAAGGGAAAAGAAGGAAATGCTGAAGCTTAGTTCAAATTGCAATAGTCTGCCAGGTTTATGCATAGTCATTAGGTTTTTACTTTCATTTCTCCCCTCTGTAAAATAGAACTAAATAATATCATTTAGCTTATATACTGCTAGACTTTACTGTGACTTCTATGGACATGCTTGACATGTATCTTGATAGATAACTTAGTTTTGATCACAGCTAAAAAACACTAGCAGATATTTTGTTACTGCTGGGATGGGGTTTTAGAAGTCTGAAGTTTTGATCTACACACTCTAGAGATAAGCATATTTTTTAAGTCAACTGGGCTGGGAGGAGAATGTTAAATATTGAAGTTAGAAAGAATCTAAGGAACCTCTCCTGACCTGAGGAGGAGATGGTTGGAGGCTAGCAGACCCACTTCAAAAGAAACTAAAGAGAATGCTGATAAGGAATTATATTATAAAATAAAGGAAGAAAACCAACTTGAACTCATGGGATCTAGACAGGGGCCAAGTGATGTAAGAATCCCCAATCATTTGTTAATATTGATTCACATTTTAGGTCTGTGGTAGGAACTGCCTTTACTCTTTGTGCCTTGTGCTCCTTAGAAGACTTGATGCTGAAGGAAAGTGGGGTGATTTGGTATGATCAAGATGACTGAAAAACAAGGTTTGCATAGAGAACCAAACAGTGCAACAAGGCTTCCCTCTGTGCTGATTTTCATGTGGAAAAAATGCATCTATTTATAATTTAATAAAGATGCCTCCAAGGGCAAACAACACACAATTTTTCTGCCTCTTTGAAGAATTTCCCATATTGTAAGAGACTTTGAAATTAGACAGAGAAGCTTACATGATGACTAATTTGGTTGCAAGTTTCTGCCTATTCCAGTTAAGCAGGCTACTCTTTTCTCTGACCGCTCTGTGACCCAAGCCAATGACAGACTTATCTAGATTTTTCGTGGATACTGTCGAATAGAGAGATGTGGCTGACCTTTGGCCTAACAACCCCCTTTCTCTTAATGTCATTGAACCCCCGGTTTCTAAAGTCAGTGATATCACTGAAAGGTTGAACTGGAGGGTAGGAGACCAGAGTTTGGTAAAATTTGAAACTGTCTCCTGGAAAGTTTACTTTTCTAGTGTGATGTATCTTATCATGGTCATGGTACTGTTTATTAGCTCAGTGGTTGATTCCCCTCAGGTTTGGATGAGATACTGAGATACATGACTTTTCTCCCCATGATAACATAAGCACAGACATTTCATTTCGCGGCTTCCCAATTCTAGCCTCAGAACACTTATGTAGTTCCTTCTCCTCCTTCTCCTCCTTTTCATTTTTAATCTTAAGATCAAATACTAATTTATTTTGTAGGAAAAATTTAGTGCTTATCTTCATTCCTCTGAGTCAGACCAGGGCATTTTAGACGTTTTGCATGTATAACCCTTTTTTTTAATGCCTGAGAAATTTTTGTGTGAACTTGGGTAGTGAAATATTAAGTCTTTACTTTCCATAATTAAACCATTATGTTTCTATAATAGCAGAAATTTTTGTAGGTAAAGTAAAACCATGGCAATTCATAACATGTGATAGCCTAGAATTGGAGCCAGTGTGTTTTAGGGAGCATTTTGTCATCTTGTGGTTTGACAGTCATCCTATGTGAAGGTGTGTGATGCTCTCAACCCAAGGCTTCAGGGAAATCACATAGCAAGAGAGTGAGCCCATTAGAAGCAACTCGGGTTTATTGATTTTGAATTAAGTTTTGGTTGCTATTCTTTCAGGAAACTTTAACCGGTGTCTTTTTTTTTTTCTTCTTCTTCTTCTCTAGCTCCACATTCATTTAAGCAACCCAATACGGAGTTGCAATGCTGCGAGGAGGTTGTCAAGTACTCAGCCATAGATGGGACATTGATGTCACCCTCACCCCCCAACCCCCAACCCCTGCAAGGCTCAGGAACATTGTGGAAGACAGGGTGGACAGAATGTAAGAGCCAACTAGGGAAGAGAGGCATAAAGCTCTCTCTTCTGG
Organism: Tokudaia tokunoshimensis; assembly: GCA_036184795.1. Lineage (NCBI taxonomy): Eukaryota > Metazoa > Chordata > Mammalia > Rodentia > Muridae > Tokudaia > Tokudaia tokunoshimensis. The sequence goes on along the minus strand of BTHU01000013.1, from coordinate 11,737,632 downwards.
ATATGATATAGCTATTTTGCATATGAACTCACAGCATATGTGCTTACCTTCGAAGTGTCTGCACAAGACCAAGCCTATTGACATTCTGCTGTGGGACTTATGAGGCCCTACCCAAAGCTGAAGAGCTAATTGCAGTTGATGGTTGTTTGTGGGAGCTGGAGTCAATTCTATGGGAGTGTGGCCTCTGGTAGGTGGTTCATGCCCCTGTATCTGTAGACATATAGACTGTATCAACTGGGCTCAGTGGGTTATAAAAAAGCAAAGCCAAACCAGCATATGAACTTGGGAGGGAGATGTGTTAGAGGGATGTGAGAGAGAAGTTGGCAGGGGGAAGGGCGAGGCAGGTAGTTATTATCAAAATATATTATAAATGTGTATGAAATCATCAAAGAATAAATTAAAACTTGATTAAATATATTCTGGGGGGTTGGATTAATTATATTTCCCTATTCCCCCAATTGAGCAGAAACTCTTCAACTTACTTCCTATCCCTAATATTTTTGTTCAAATTCTGTTTCTGAACAATGGAGTATTGTACATTCTAAGACCTCTGTATCTTGCATTGTAAACAGGGCATTTTGTGCCAAGGGACATGTTGCATAGTTTTGCTGTTTCCATGCAAACCAATGGTAAAACTTTTTACTTGAGTGAAAGAGCTTATTGCCCAGTTTTCTGATGGAGACCGCATGACTATTAATTTTCAGTGCTTGGTGTCTTCCTTGTGTTTCCTTAAAGGGGAATAAGCAGCGTCTTCCCTTCATGGGAAGGAGTCCGATGACGGGAACGTGTGACCACACTGATTACAGCTCTGGATTCAGGTTCCCTTTGGACCCAATAAGATCCTGGGCAGAGTGACATTGACTAAGCTATTTCCTAATTCATGTGTCACAGAGTCCTTGTGCTGTGATGCTTAGTGATGCTACACCTCTGCACTTAGATGTAGTGAGAAATCCAGCAACACAGAAGTTTTTCCTGGGACGTGTCAGTCTCCTTGACCATAGTACATGGTAGGGTGCATGCACTTCTGAGACCCTCTGCCAATGTGGAGAGGCACTGCTCTTGTTCCAGGTCCAGTGCTGACACGTGAAAAGGAGCAGGCTACCAAGAGAATTTGTGTTCCAGATCATCCGAAATGCATAATAGCAAACTTTGTAGCCTTCAGAACTGAGAGAAAATATCCTGGTGCGGCACAAGCCACTTTGCAAGCTCAGGGAGGCTTCATTTTGCCACAGTTTTTATTTATTGGTATTTATTTCTTATGAAGAAAATAATAGTCATCATAGACCAGTTAGGCTAATATGTAATTGTCTACATTTATCACTCTTTTATTGCTTGTGTGTGTGCTCATGTGTGTGCACATATGTGTGCATGGGTGTATATGCATGTGCGCATGTGTGTTCATGCATGTACATGTGTGTGCACAGATGTGAATGCATGCATGCATGTGTGTTCATATGTGTGTCCATGTGTGTGTGTGTGTGTGTGTGTGTGTGTGCATGAGTATATATGCATGCATGTGGGTATGTGTGTGTGTGTGTGTATTTGTGTGCATGCGTATTTGTTAATGTATAGAGATGTGCTTGTATGTGCGTGTGGAGGCTAGAGGGCAGCCTTGGTTGTCATTCCTCAGGTTATATCCATCTAGTTCTTTGAGATCAGGTCTCTCACTGGTCTATAACTTGCTGAATAGGCTGGGCTGGTGGCCAACAGGTCCTAAGGATGTGTTTGCCTCAGCCTTCCTAGTGTTGAGATTACGAACATTTGTCACTCTGCTTGGCTTTATTATTATTATTATTTTTAATGTAGGTTCTGGGGATTAAATGGAGGTCCTTGTGCTTGTAGGCAAACACTTTACTGACTGAGTCACCTCCCACCCTTATTATATTACTTAAAGATAATGTCATCTTTATTTTAGTCTTTATTTACCTGGTCTTTTTTTTTTTTATTTATTTACAAATGTACAGTGGATTTATTTTTTTCTTTAAATCTGAGATGCCTCACTTCTGAGCAGGTGGAAGGTGAGAAAACCAAAGCACATGAACCCAGTCCTTTAACCTAACTCAGATGGCTTTCATGATGCTTTGAAGCCTTTGCTTAAACAAGGCTTGCCCATCCAGCAGGGGGGCCTCCTGTTTGCGAGGAGCAGATGCTGGCAGATGTCTAGTAAGCTCAGCACTCAACCACAGCTTCTGTTCCACCCCACAGTGCCCAAGAGATAAGATAAAATTGCTAGGATGTGAGATTTGTGACAGCCTCTGGGCTCCAGGACTTCCCATGTCTTTATCATCAGGTCTGTTTAGAAAGAAAAACATTTTGAAGGGTCCCCGCGGAACAGGATTGTTTCTAAATGGCATATGGTGAAATGTTACATGAGCTTCAAGCAGCCTTGTCTACATCTGACACTTTATAGGGAAAATGCTCTTGGCAGCTGAGTAGTCCTTGAACTTGGCCCTGCTAGCTGTGTGGCTGTGGTGTTAACTCTGTCTGCAGCTGAAGGCAGAGAGAACAGGGGTGACATTCGAAGGCAGAGCCCAGTCCTGGGATGCTGCTGCCGCCGCCAGGATGCTCAGCTAAGGTTCTTCCTGAAGAGGAACTGGGTTTGTCCTGTTCTGCCAGACTGGAGCCAGAGGTCCATAGTGCGTTTCCAGACACCCAGATTACTGTCGTGCAGCACTTTCCTCTAACTGGGGATTGTTAGAGAAAAACAGTGTGACTGCCACGTAAACATTTCAGATGAGCATTCATATGTTTTGGAGGCGGTGGAACTTTCAAGAGTCGAGGCTGAGTGATAGTAAGTTAGGCCATTGGAGGCATGCCATGAGGAGGATTACGGGAGCACAATTTCCAGGGATCACTCTTCTCCCCAGCACACTAATGAGTAGTTTGCTTCAGTGCACACTCTTAATGTTACTATCTGGTACCCTCAACACAGGCTCAAGGGAACTGGGCCACCTAATACTGTCCTGGAGCAGTAGAAACATGAGCTCTCACCAACCCTTTTCTCTTTGCAAGGTAATTGCCTTATCAACTTTTATTGTAGTAATGGAAAGCCAACTAATACAGATGATGTGTACATTTTCTTTACCCTGGGTGTTGACTGATGGTTGGATGGATAAATAATGTGGTTTTTTCCTGTCAGTATACTGTCATTTGGTGATAGAAGAATGAAATTTCATCATCTTAAATACCATGGATGGAAATTGGAGACTACTGTGCCAAGTAAAATATGTTAGACACAGAAAAATAAAACCAACTCCAGAAAAGTAGAGAGTAGGATTGTGTGTGTGTGTGTGTGTGTGTGTGTGTGTGTGGTGTCCTCATAAATACCATGACTGGCAGAGTAGTGATTCACAAAAGACAAGAAGGAAATTTGGTTCATCACAGCTTATTTATTTGGTGTTGGTTCAAACTTCTAGAGTCTGACTCTTAAGTGGCCATTTAGTTTAGTACAACTCCGGGGAAAAAGTTTTGTTGTGACAATTATCACAAGGCTTGACTATGTCCAAACTCCTTTGCAAAGTATATGGGCATAAGAAGGAGTTCTGTTGACTGAGAAACAATGCTCATTAGTCCAGGAAGAGACTGGGACAAATGTAATTGTCTGGAAGATTCAGGTGAGGTCAGGCCCTACATAGAGTAAAGATCGCCACTCCCAGATTTCCTGGTGGAAACAGGTATAAATCCTTTTGTGTTACATGTAAGCACATGTCCTCATGCCCTCTACATAGAATATTGGTTATCAGAGTCTGCTGAGTAGAGGGGGAGTTGAGAGGATACCAAAAGTGTTCAACATACATAAAGATGAAGTTGGATAAGAGCAATGACTTCTAATGCGCTACAGCACAGTAGAGTAACTACGGGCAATAAAAATTAATTGCATTTTTCAAAATAGTCAGCAGAGAGGATTTTAAATGTTTCCAAATACAACAAATAAGAGATACTTGATGTGATAAATAAGCTAATTTCTCTCTTGTGGCCATTATATGTTGTGTACATGTATTGAAATATTACATTAGGTGCCCCAGAGATTAGTAAGCAATTTAACAAGAAAACCAAAGAATTCGGGGATAAGGACAAGGGGGGGCAAGACAAAGTGGCCAACAGCTGAAGGAGAAACTCAGCTGACCACAGAGCTGGTCCCATCCAAGCCTTGTGCCAATTTGTCACCAAACTTCTGCTCTTGAACTGTAGCTAGGGCCAGTGGATGCTTTATGGACGCTTTAGCCAATGATGATGGTTTTAAAGGATCTCTCTTTTTGCCTTGCTTTATCATTTGGTTTATATAAGTATGAAATTTGCCAATATAAAAAAAGAGCAAACTCTTCTGTTACTCAGCTGCTTACAGTTTCTAAAACGTTGGGTTTTATTTTTTTTTCATTTTGCAAATCTTTGTTTGTAGTTCCTGTTATTCTTTCTTTGCTGAGGGGACAATAGGTTCAAAGAGGTTAAGCTTGTCACCCAGCAGAATTGACAGCCTTGGGAAGCTGGTGTGCGGTGAGTATGTGATGTCATCCACGGGCTCATGGCTGGAATACTTCTTGAATTCTAGGTGAAGGTGCTGTTTGTGGAGGTTACGAGATGAGGGGCAGAGCTGGCAGTAACTCTGGGGGTGATTATTCCTGGCTACTTCTTATTTTGCTCTGTTTCCTGTCTGACGTGTAGTGTGAGGTTCTCCCCTACCTTGTGCTCCAACCACCACAAGGTCCTGCTGTGCATGGAGTCAGGCAACTATGGAAGGAGCCTTTGAAACTGGGCTAAAATAAACCCTTCCCCAGTTATTTCTGTCAGGTAATTGGTGGCAACAATGAGACAGGTAGCAAATGGCACTTCTCACAGGCATAATGTGAGAAAGCTACAGTAAAATACACAGTGTCCATGGTTGGGGTGTCGAGTATTCTGTCCATGCACCTTTGACTGATAGTCGCCTGCTGTCTTGTGGGAATGCACTTTCCCAAATTCCACTCTCCTCACCCCTGAAATGAAGGACTTTGAATGGAACCACTGCTTCTCAGGAGTGGGGCCAGCCTTGCTCTAGCCTGTAGCTACTGTTACCATAGCCCTGCAGCAGAACCACTAGCAGCTATCCTCAGGGCACCTGGGAGATTTGCTTGGCTCATACAAGTGTTTCTGAAGAGAATTCTCTTCTCTATGAAATTCATCCAGGTTTGTTCTACCCAACCCAAAAGCCCCACCTGTTTTTCTCTTGGGAGAACAGAATGGACCTAAAGTGTGACTGGTTGGAGGTGGGTCTCTGTTCCCCACAAGTGAAATAAGCTCTTCGATGAATGGAAGGCAACAGAGGGGCCTAAGATCTTCCCTTAACAGATCAGACTACTAAGGGTGATTTACACCAGACAGAACCATACAGGTTAATGTATACTTATGGAACTTCCAGCCACTTGTCTATAAATTTGCCAAGTATCTTAGTTACTTTCTATTTCTGTGAGGAGACCACCAAGGCAAGTTATAAAAGAAGGCATTTAATTGAGGGCTTGCTTACAGTGGCTTGCTTACTTGCTTAGAGTGTTTCAAGTCTATGACCATCAGTCATGGTGTGGAGAATGGCCACAAGCAGACTGGCATGCTGCTGGAGCAGTAGTTGAGAGTGCACATCTGGTCTAGTGTAGACTTTTGAGGTCTCATAGCCAACCCCCAGTAGCACATTCCCACAAATAAGGCCACACCTCCTCCAACAAGGCCACGCCTCCTAATCCTTCCCAAACAGTTCCACCAACTGGGAACCAAGCATTTAAAAACATGAGCCTATGGGGGTCATTCTCATTCAAGCCACCACATCAAATGTTCCCTAGTTTCTTTATTTTTCTTAGCTAGTTTGTCTGATACTCACAATAGTCTCCCAGGAGAAATCATTCAGTAATTTTGTGGACAGTCATATGACTATCCAATATTGATGTATTATAAAAAAGAATTTCTATTATTTCTATATACATAGTAATAAGTTTCATTATGACATGTTCATATATGTATATTTTTATCATATCCACCCCATTACTCCTCTTGTCCATCTCCTCTTCCTGATCCTCTTCTTTTTCTAGTCATAAGGAGCCTTGTTGACTAGTTCCTCTTCTATTGTCATGTCTCTTATTTTGTGTGTGTGTGTGTGTGTGTGTGTGTGTGTGTGTGTGTGAGACCAATGGGTTTTATTCCAGGAGCACGAGTGAGGGGCATTTATAGGAACAGTGAAATAAAATGCCTATCACTTTTACTGGAACTATTAACTGCCCACAGATGCTTAGGGGCAGGGGGGCTTGTAAGCCCTGTCTGCCTCCATGATATGTCAGTGGGACCAATTTTATACAAATCTTGTGCAGCTAATTGCAGGTGCTGTGAATTCAAGAACCTAATGGTCATGTCATGTGCAGAAGACAGAGTTCCCCAACCTTCTTCTGGCTCTCACATTCTTCCAGGATCATCTTTCACTGTAATTTCTAGAACCTTGGAGGAGATGGCATTAGGCTTTCGGTTGTGGCTGAGCATTCAGTAGCAATATTGATACACTTGTTAACATTTTTTTATGTTTGTGTGTGTGTTGGTTTGTGTGTGCATATGCTGCAATACATGTGTGGGGGTCAGAGGACAACTCTATTATAACATGTTCATACATGTATATAATCATATTCACCGCCATTACACATAATGAAGGCAGTTCTTTCCTTCTGCAATATAGATTATGACTATCATACTCAGGTTATAAGGCTTGTCAGCAAGAGCTCTAATCCACTGAGCCTACTTGGCAGCCCAATACTGATATACTTTTCAAAGTAAAGATTTTAATTCATATGTAGGTAGACGTACACCAGACAGACAGACAGGGCTTGGCTCCTAGGTCCATGTCCTGCTTTTTAATATAACATTAAAATAAAACTGAATAGCAAATTACATCTCACCATTCATGAGTCTTTATTAAGGCCATTGCTACAGCTCATTTTTTTTTGTCAGTGAAAGGCTTCCTCAATTCTCCACTTTGAGGGGTCTGTCACTCATTTGCATGAGTCAGGGAAGCCACTGAGGAGTCTGCAGTGGAAATGCTGCTGCTGTTCTGCTTATAATTATAACCTTCACTCATGGGGACAGCCAGGCAGAAGGACCGCAGCAAATAGCCCCAATTAGAAAATGACATGTTTGCTGAAAAATTCCCCAAAGGCTTCTGCAGAGACCTGGCCTCCTAGCACTTCCCACATTCTCAGGCGAACAACTGGCTGGAAATCAAAATGAAGGCTAGGCTTGCCTTCTGAGTCTCGTGCAGGACCTATATCATCTAGCAATTGCAGGCAGACCCCACTTATAAATGGAGACATGGGGAGGCTGGAATGGAGCCCCTCAGCCATCAACTGGGATCCTTTTGAAATTTGAAATTTGGAGACAAGGCATTGCTTTGCAGCCCCACCTGGCCTTGAGCTTCAGATAGCCTTCTTGAGTGCTGGTATTATAGGTGTGTGCTAACACTTTTAGTTAGTTAGATTGGGCTCTTGGGGAGTGCTTTAGGTCTAAGCAGTGCTTTATGTGTGTTTGTGTGTGTGTGTGTGTGTGTGTGAATTGTAGATGTGTTGTATGTATATGTATGTGTAGTGTACAGTTTGTGTGTGTGGTATATGTATGTGTGTGTATGGTATATGTGTGTGTTGTGTGTGTGGTGTATGTGTATGGTATATGTGTGTGTTGTGTGCATGTTGTATGTTGTGTGTACATGTGTGTAGTGTATGGTTTGTATGTGTTGTGTGTGTGTAGTATATGTGTGTGTTGTCTGTGTACATGGTGCTCCTTTGGAGAATAAGGTGGTGAGGATGAACAAGGCACCAAGAAGTCTAAAACTATAGACCCTCCTTCTTTTCTTCGACTTCTTTGCCACCAGAAGTAATGACCTAGCACTCTTTTCATATCATGGCTCATTTCATATCATGTTGAAAGAAAGAAGTTGGACGTAGAAGTATGCAAAAGGTAACATTCCATTTATATACAAAATGGAAACAGGCAAAAGGCACTAAGCTGCTCTTTAAATGCAGACTACCCTTCTTAGTCCCTTATGCAATAGAATCTGAAGTAGGACTTCTGAGATTACTCAGACAAGTATCAAGATTAATTGTGACTGCAGACAGTCTGAAATCTTACATTTACTAAGATAGGGAGGTTTAAAGTACAGTTTCTAAAAATCATCTTTCATAAGGGATTTTTCTCTGTGCTTCTGTAATAGTGCTGCAGATGTGGTTTAGTGGTTAAAAGAAAACATTGTTCTTGTAGAGGAACTGAGTTTGGTTCCTAGCACCCATGTTAGGTGGCTCTCAACTCCCTGTAACCAAAGCTCTATGGAATTCAACACCATTTTCTGGCCCCTATGGGCACCACACATGTGCATAACCCCCATGTCTATGCCTATGTCTATTCATGTGTACATATGCATATCTGTTCATGTGCATATGTATACATATATGTATTGTATACAAAATATGCATAAACATATATGTATATTAAAATATGCATGTTATATGCATATTATAGGCATATGTGTATTTTATGTATAGGTATCATAAATAATATATAGCACATGTATATGTATATTGTATTTATATTATATGCATATATGTATTATGTATTATATGTTTATCACATGTGTAACATATGTATATTATATGTACAAGCACATGCATATATATGTATATATACACACATAATTAAAAAACCAATATCTTTGCTACTAACAATAAGGCCTGAGGTTATCGGAGGGGTGAAATTGAAAGATTCAAGCACATATCATAAAACTGGAAGAAACAAGTTTATGCTTAATTGACTGAAGAGATCTTCCTTCATCCTATATGAACACCCAGACAGGTTTCCAGGTTGTACTTGTATATTCTTGAGCCACTAAAAGCCCTAAAGATACTGTGAACCATAAAATCTCAATTCAGTGATTAACTAATCCAGCTCCAAATAAAAAAAACAAACAAACAAAAACAAAAGGAAATACCAAATGAGATCAAAAGTCTAGACCTGTTAAAACCAGTTTTATTGCTGGTGGAACTGTGAGTGTTATGCAGATTTCAAGAACTTTTAGGGAGTGTTTAGCACATGCACACATTCACACACTTTCACTTTTTTCTATAACCCCAACAGCTCCACTTCATGGTGCACAGTACTTAGAAGACAGACATGTGCACAGCGATTCTCTACATGCCATGTACTGTGTGTGATGAACTTAGATAGCAGACCACATTCCTACCAAGAGTGGAGTGGCAAAGTCAATTGATATTAGGCAACCCAAAGAATCCTACAAACGAAAATGGAATCTACATGGATGACAGACACGTGAATGGCTCATTTCATATCATGTTGAAAGAAAGAAGTTGGACGCAGAAGTATGCAAAAGGTAACATTCCATTTATATACAAAACGGAAACAGGCAAAATGCACTAAGCTGTTGTTTGTGGTACAGTTGGGATTGAAGAGTCTGGAAATGGGTATGAGGAGAGCTCTGGGTTGCTAGGGACTTTCTGTTTCTTAATCATGGACACCATTTTACAGGTGCAGTTTGCCAAAGAGTTACTGAGTTCTATTCAGTGTCCTTTTGTATACTTGTATAATATTTCAATCAAACATTAAAAATATTTGGCACCTGTTAACTAAAGCTTTGCATTTCAACCAAAGCCAAGACTCTTCCTATCCCCAGCTAGGTCTATTGTAGGTTATGCGGGCTGATTTTATGTCAACTTGACAAATGCTACAAGTATCCAAGAGGAGGAAACAGTGATTGGATTGAGAACATGCCTCCATGAGATCTGCCTTCAGGGCATTTTCTTAGTTAATGGTTGACTGGGAAGGGTTCAGCCCATGGTAGATGGTGGCATCATTGGGATGGTGGTCCTGGATGGAATAAGAAAGTGGGCTGAGCAGACCATGATGAATGAGCCAGTAAGCAGTACCCTTCTAAGGCCTCTGCATCAGCTCCTGCCTCCAGGTTCCCACCCTGTTTGATTTCCTGCCCTGGCCTCCTTCAATAATAAACTGTTATGTATAAGCCAAATAAACCCTTTCCTCTGTAACTGTTTTTTTCATTATGGCAATAGTAACTCCAACCGAGACAATTCAGCACCAGGATAATGGGATATTGCTGTCACAGATCTGACCATGTGTTTTGGAGGATTGTGGAATGACCTTGGAAATTTGGACTAGAAAAGCCACTGAGTATAGAGTTCAGTGAATTGTTCTGTAGGAGTCTGGAAGAATGTTGAGAGCAGTGCAGACGATGGAGGCCCAGCTTGTGAAGTTTCAGAGGGAGGTAAAGGCTCTACTGGGACTTTTATATGAAGAATCTTGGTGTCCGGTAAGTGGTGGCTGAAGAGTCAGTGGTGACTAACCAGAAGTTAGCATCATTGAAGTGAAAACTTTTTGAGTTACTGGGGTGATCAGTGCTAATAAGCTGGGGCTGAGAAATTAGCAATGGTTAAGAAGAACCCAGCATCACTGAGGTGAAATCTTCTAAGAAGTGTTTCATGAGAGTCAGCACACAGAGACTGTGTTCCAGAGATGGCCAAGGCTATATCTCACACACTGGCAGCCAAACTAATGTTTCACCCAGGTGGTACTGGTTTTGAAGATGTTAAAGGATCATGGAGAACAGCTGAGGCTGGGCACTGTGAGAGATCAGAGAAGCCATTGAAGGTACAGCAGGAGTAGCAGTGGAAGTCCCAGGATCGAAGGGATCAGGGAGAAAAGTTGAGATTTTGCACTATGAAGAGAGCCCAGGAGAGGCTATCGGTGAGAGTGTAGCCCAGTTACAGCAGAAGACCCCAACATTTTGGAGATGCCAGTACCATGGGATGACCACCAAGAACAGCAGCAGCTGTGGTGTGGAGTCAGCTGGAGGCTAGAAGACAAGCTGTGTGCTGCAGAGGGCTGGGCCAGAGGAGCGACCCGAGCCCCTTGGAGGAGCCCAGAAGACGGTGAGTGAATGCCAGATAATTGAAGATTATGTTATTTACACTTTTTGGAGTTTAGTTTTACTTTAATTTGATTAAGACTACGCTCTGGCTCTTCTCTCTCGAGGGGAGAAAGCACATACCCTCTTTGTTATTTTACAGGAGCCCAAGGTAGAGAAATTAAAGGTTAGAAGAGATTTTAGTCTTTAAAAGAGACTAGGAGCCGGGCGGGTGGTGGCGCACGCCTTTAATCCCAGCACTTGGGAGGCAGAGGCAGGAGGATTTCTGAGTTCGAGGCCAGCCTGGTCTACAAAGTGAGTTCCAGGACAGCCAAGGCTACACAGAGAAACCCTGTCTCGAAAAACCAAAAAAAAAAAAAAAAAAAGAGACTTGGGATTTTTTTTTAAGGGACTAAGTTTTGTTAAAGTGTTTGGATTGGTAAAGACTATGAGGCTTTTTAACGTTTGTATTTTTAATACTTGTAATGTTTTATTGTGATATTGGTATTAATGCTTGATTGGGGGGGACGAGAAAGAAAAAGTTATGGCTTAAGAGTGATGTGTTTGTATGTCAAGTTGACAAGGGATCAGTGCTGCTGGCTGATTTAATGTGTCAGCTCCTGTCTCCAGATTCTTGTCTTGTTTGAGTCTTGTCTTGTCCTCCTTCAATGATGAACTATAATGTGGAAGTGTAAGCCAGATAAAGCCTTTCTTCCAAAATTTGCTTTTAATCATGCTGTGTCACCATAGCTATAGTAACCCCACCATATAGATGAGTTGATTTCCCTTTAGAAAGGAAGTGTGAGTTCCTTCCTCACTAGCGGAGAGGATCAGAACAGGAAAATTAAAAAGTTCTATGTGGACAGAGTGGACCTGGTAGAGCTTATGCCAGTGTAGTCTTTATATTTCTGGTCATACATGCTGTATAGGATGTTAGCAACTTAAAAGCTGTCCTCTTTGGGAAGAATGGAAATATCTTTTCTGGATGACAACCCTACATCTCCCTCAAATCCTTCTACTGCTTCCATTTCTTGAACCACACTATATGTCCCAACCAATGACCCACTGGCAAGAAGTACAAAGCACTTCTCCCCCTTACTCTAGTACATATCAGAGCCTGCAGCGGACCAAGGAGGAGTCAGAGACTATGAGTCCAAAGCCTTGGTTTGCATCCTCTGACCCCATCATCCTGGTTACTGGTTTCCCTATCTCATCTTTCCTCAGAAGCACTCCCTCAGTAAGCCACCGTGCAAGAAGCCCCATTTCAGCCTCTGGTTCAAGGGAGCTTAGCCCTTCAGATTGACAACCCTTACAAAAGTTGAAGTGCCTTCTGGTTCTATTGTGGGATCTCTGCTTTCTGATGAGACTGCCCCTGCTAACAGTGTGATTTGAGAGGTTCTCCAGGCTAGTGCTAGTGGTGATATGTCCTCCCCAGTGCTTGTGAGGCTCTGCTGACAAAGGAAATACTATGAGAACTTGGTCTTGATGAATTCAAGGAGGGAACCCACTTAGCGCTGTTATCTCTCCTGTATTTGGCTATTTCTCATAGTGTAGGATGGCTGGTTACCAGAAAGGCATTTATTCCCATCAGTTCCTTGAGTATGAAGGATTCTGTGATGTTTAGTGTTGGCAGTCAATCTAATAGGATCTAGGATCACCCAGGAGAGAAGCCTCTGGGAATATCTGCAAGGGATAGTTTAAACTAATTTAGCCCCTTGGCATGTCTGTGAGAGATGATTTTGATTAGGTTTATTGAGGTGGGAAAAGCCACCCTACAAAGGGTGGTATTATTTCCTGGGCTCTGGTCCTAGCTGGGTCAGAAGGAGAAAGCTATCTATACAAAGGCATTCACCGTTCCCTTCTTCCTGACTGCAGATGCAATGTGGTCACTTGCTTAAAGCTTTGGATGCCCTGACTTCCCCACTGTGATGGAGTACACCTTAAACTGGGAGTGAAAGCACACCTTCCTTATGTTGGTCTTGTTAGGGCATTTTATCCCACCATAGAAAAGTAGCTAAAACAGAAATTGTGGCTGTCACACTTTTGAGACTTCTCTTAAGACAGCAGTTCTCAACCTATGGGTCATGACCCCTTGGGGAGGGGGCATCAACCAGCCCTTTCTAGGGGTAGCCTAAGACCATGGGAAAACACAGATATTTACATTACAATTCATAACAGTTGCAAAATTACACTTACGAAGTAGCAACAAAAATAATTGTGGGGTTGGGGTTGGGGTTGGGGGTTACCATGACATGAAGAACTATATTAATGGGTTGTAGCATTAAAGGTTAAGAACTACTCTCTTAAGAAAATGAAGAGAGGTTCAGATATTGTGTATTCTTAATATAGTCTCCTTCAAAAAGAGGCCACGGGAAGGTGGAGTTATTATGAGATGGCTTTTTCCATATATTTATATCTGATGATTATTAAATTCTGATACCACAGTGGAAATGTCCTATTAATATCCTGTTACTCTGAAATATTCAAAGTGCTTCAGAAAGTTCCAGTATGAGCATGTCTCCCCTTGCTTGTATTATTCATGAGTCCCTGGGTTGTTTTGGTGTTTTCTCTGTCTCATTTTCTTACGTGGCTCATCAGGATCTTTGGTTCTTTATACTCTGGGAGAAAGGCTGGGTCCTGCTTCGCAGCTTTGGGAGGATGCTGCCAACAGTGGAGCCTGGAATGCTGCCCGCAGAGCCTCTGGCTTTTCTCTACTGCTTTTCTGGTCAGATATAAAATTCCCAAGCCAGGTTCTCTATTGAGGAACCAGGTAGTTTGTTGGCGAGTGTGGGAAACCAGTGGGAGACCTGATCACTCTACCTCCCCAGCTTCAAATGAACGAATTGTGCCACACAAACCCGAGATCACCATCATCTGTTATTGTGGTTTTCAGTTCCTTGAACTCGGTGGCTAGGCAGAATCAGCCGGTCTGGTCGCAGTGGTTCTCAACCTGATTCCTTTGGCAAACCTTCATCTCCAAAAATATTGATATTATGATTCATAACAGTAGCAAAATTACAGTTATAAAGAAGCAATGAAAATAATTCTCTGGTTGGGAGTCACCACAGCACGAGGAACTGCAGTAATGGGAGGCAGTGTTGGGAGCAGGGGTGGGGTGGAGTGAGAATCCCTGGGTTAGGAAAACAATTGGTGGAACATGCATGTCTAGAGAAAGGCTGGGACTGGCTGTCCCTGCGAATCAGGACAGTGTGATGACTTGGAGGGAGGCCAGGCCATCTGAGCAAATGTCTCTTCAGTGATGGTCCTGCCCATCTTCTTTTAGATATTTTGATTCAGTCTTGGAAAGAAGCTTAGGGACACAGGACTTCTGCAAACAGCAACCTTGTGTGTTCCTACAAACAGAGCTGATGCGGTTCCTATTTTCACTGAGTCACCCACTTGGCAACTGAGCAAAAACAGTAAACAGCTTGTTGCTAGCTTCTGTCACTGTCAAAAAAAAAAAAGAGTTTTTTTCTCAAAGGCCCTTGAGCCCCTTCTATTAAGAAACTTGATAAATATAGTTCAACAAATGTGTAGTCCATCTTGGATTTATGCCAGACTTCTATTCTTAACAGACAGGGGCACAGTGACTTAAAACCTGTCTCATTTTGGCTGTGATTAAAGACAATGGCAAGCTCACAGTTTATTGACTCAGTTTCCCAGATCCTTCCGTAGCCACTTTGTGGGTCCACGCCTTCTTCCTCATAGCCTATCCCTGGTGCTGCCCACGGCTTTGGTCACGTGTGCAACCTTTTCACAAGCCTGTTGACAGGTTTGAAAATAGAGTTAGTAATGTAAAGAAGAACACGTGGGTTATAGGTAGGTGAAAGAAAAGTGACCAGTCTGGCTCACCCGTGGGAGGCTTAGTGAGGACAGCCGTCCAGCCGGGCGGCTCCTAGTTGGCCATTCTTTTCTAGGCTGGGCCGATGGACAAGCCCGGTCTCAGGTATCTGCCTTCTCTCCCTGGTCCATTTGCATTCCTTTTTACACACCCCAGAGCTGTGTTTGAATACTATAAGTCATGAGTTGCCAGACATCCCCAGACGAGGCTAAAAGTAGGAAATGTGGTCTAGTGAGGGCCAGAGTGGGCTATGGGACCGGAAGTCCAAGTGGAAAAAGCAGAGGGAAGATTCCAGCAGGACCAGACAACTCCAGAGGCAGCAGCGGCCTTTCCTGGGGTCAGGCCGTGTATGCCCAGAGTTGAAGTGGAAGGGTCAGTGTGTGAGCTCAGAGCCATATCTATGTGGGGAATCTGGGGTCAACATAGGCTCACGGTACCCAAGTCCGGGAGAGGTTGGCATGGTACCTCCCCTTTCTCCTCATTTTCCACTTCTCCACTCTTTATTCACAGTGGTGGGTGAAGGATCATACTTGCTTTGAAAGAAAAAGAGTTTTATTTCTGTGCATGTTAAAGCAGAATGGAAGTTTCCTGGTGTTGAAGGAGACCTAGACGCTCGGAGACAGTGCAAGCACACTGCAGCTTCCCAGTGCCTCTGGCAAACACTTCCGGCAGGAGTCTTACTTTGAAAATGTGTTGGTTCCTGGTTAATGCCTGTCCTGTACGCCTCTCAAACTCAATATTCTGCATCCCTCTGCCATTCCACATTTACTCAACCCAGGCTCAGAGTAGCTGTCTGGTCCATTCTGACCAAACTCCCTTCTAGGTTAGTGGTATTTGAGAGAATATATATATATATACATATATATATATATATATATATATACATATATATATGTATATATATATATATGTATATATATATATATATTACAAAAAATGAGCTCAAGACCTCCAGATGCTTTTTCAGATAGAAATCTCTCAAACATGCTTTTCTCATCTGAAAAGTTACTCTCATTGCATTGTGAAGTTAACTGTCTATCAATATGTCTACAGTTATCTGAAAACTGGAATAGGAAATGACTACCCCAGAGAAGATAATGCTGACGAATTCGGAGCGGCTTCCAATGGACATTCTGGAGACATTGTGTCCACACTGATGAAAAGCAGGTTGAAACTTCAAAGATTACTTAGAGAAGATATCTGAAACTATGCTCTTTCTCCCAAAATATGCCCTATGATTCTAGTCAAGACCATATAATGCCAGTCAAGACCACAAGTATCCCTCAATTGTCCTATCTGTTCTTCTCTCTGCTCTCAGGCAGTTGTCTCTACCAAAAATGTATTTCCTATAATCTTATTAACAGCACATCTTTCTTGAGCAGTTGGGTATAGAATAGTGCTGAAGGCATGCATACATTACCCTTTCTCATTTAATCCTGTGGAGATAGAGACAACATATGCATTTTTCTTCCATTAATTTATTTATTCGCTTTACATCCCAATCGCGCCCCCCCCCACTTCCCTAGTACCCCCTCACACAGCATCTTCCCCTCTACCCCCTCTCCTTCTTCTCTGTGAAGGGGGAGCCAACATACCATGGCACATCAAGTCACTGCAGGATTAGGCACATCCTCTCCCACTGAGGTCAGACAAGACAGGCTAGTTAGGGAAAGGGGATCTACAGGCAGACAACAGAGTCAGGGACAGCCCCACTCCAGTTGTTGGGGGACACACATGAAGATCAAGCTGCACATCTGGTACATGTGTTTGGAGGACCTAGGTCCAACCCATGTACAACATATGCATTTTTAAGCTGCACAAGCTGAAGTATAAAATCTTCCAAAATCACCTTGGAGATAAGAGGCAGAGCTAGGTGCTCTGGCTTAGCTCCTTCCTGGACACTGAGTCTTTAGTCTCTGTACACTGGACAGAGAGTGTGACTTCCCTCAGATCCTTCTAGGACTAGCCTGACTTCATGAGAAAGCTCATCCTTGAAAGTGATCTCAGAGTCTAGGCTGGGCTTCAGCTTCATAGTGTGGCGCATCACGCTGGCTTACTACACAGCCATGCATGTTCCCGCGTGGACTTCATTAGGGTCTGATACATGCATACGTAAGCCTCTCATGCCACCTTATTGTTTCTGGGATGTCCTTAGTATTTTGACTAGTATAAAAATTAGTCAAGTAAAAAAAAATACTTTTTTTTAAGGCTGCTACAGAGTAGGTTAATTATTTCAATAATCAGCATAATATTGATTGTCATTATCAGCATAGTACCGATAAATACTATTGTTTTTAATGGAAGAGTAAGTAAGATTAAGGAAGACTAAATGTGTGCCTGGGGTTTCAGAGGTTGACGATCAAGGAACAGACCCAGGTGCCACTTGTCAGGTTCCAAAGCTCTTCTGTCTCAGGACCTTTGCCTCCCAGTGAGAGAGAGAGAGAGAGAGAGAGAGAGAGAGAGAGAGAGAGAGAGAGAGAGAGAGAGAGAGAGAGAGCAGGCAGTGTGGGGTTGCCCAGTACTGGAAAGGCTTAAGGGTACTCCTCGGAGGTGAACTTCTCTCCTAAACAGGGATTCTGTTTCACATCATCAGAAATCCAAGCATCATCTGTAGAGACAACCCCAGTGCTGAAGAAGCTGGGTGGAAAAGCAAAATAAAACGAATTGAGTCCAACAGCCGGAGAGCATGTCCCCCACGGTGATGTCAGCCACGTGAAACATCATATGTAATCAGAGACCATGGGCACTTGTTTCTCTTTGCACAATTAAACCTAGGTTCTGCTATTCCTGGGAATCATATTTTTAGTTTAAGCTGGGTGTAATGAGAATTCTAAAAATAACATTGTGAAAGGTGAGGCTAAGTGTAGGGGGCTGAGTTCACCCTGGTGCTGGGGCAATAAAACATTATCCATGGTCCATTTAAAGCCCTTCAGCCCTGGGATAACGTTTTTGCTTGAACAGAAGTTTAGTTCATCCTGTTTGGACCCAACTCAGTTTCCATCGACATGGTGGTGGTCCAGGGGACAGGAACTATGAATGAGTTATTAGGGGAATTTTATAGCGGTTGAAACACCTCAGGGGTCAGCTTCTTTCACGGGAGTTCTGGTTACACTGAGCTGAGATGTTTGGGGTATCCACTGTTGGGACCACCACAGCTGGCCAGCTCACAGCTCTCCAGCATGAGGGCTCTTCTTAGAATCATGCTTCTTAAGTCCTGAAGGCTGCCAATAATAATGATCCCTAGTTTGGCAATGAGAGGGCCTGTAACCTCAGACCCAGAATGCGGCACCCAATAGTGTGTCTAAATTATGATACATGCCTTGTAACAGATGTGAGAGACTTCAAGATTTTTAATAAGTCCAGGCTTTGGAAGGGATATAGATTTCCTGGATGGGAAAGCCCTATATTAACTGTCCCACCCACAGCTCCTTAAAACACACGTGAGCACTCATAGCACATGAACCCCTCCGTGCATGTGGGCATTGCCAAGTTCCTGCTTGAGGCAGACCTGACCCCAGCAGCAGACAGGCATTATCAAGTTTCTTATCACATCCTTGCCATCCAGTAACTTGACATCTCCTGTCCCTGGGGCCGTGCTAATGAGGCTGATGTTGCAAGCTTACTTCTGCTGATGAGCTACATGACTTTACTCTTGTGTGCTCAGGGATATTTTTCCTAGCTTGTTTGCCT
Organism: Tokudaia tokunoshimensis; assembly: GCA_036184795.1. Classification (NCBI taxonomy): domain Eukaryota; kingdom Metazoa; phylum Chordata; class Mammalia; order Rodentia; family Muridae; genus Tokudaia; species Tokudaia tokunoshimensis. Next base: position 11,719,171 of record BTHU01000013.1, on the reverse strand, counting down.
GTTTATTTAAACTCAAACTGCAAGTCTGGGTCTGGGATAAGATCACCGACTGCTGTCTCTTGGCTCACAAAGGTCTTGCTTTGGATGTAGACAAGATCTGAGATAAGCTAGTTCCATATGGGCACAAGTATATGAAGAACACTGGATGTGTTGTTGATATTGGCAGGGCAGTGTCTGATAGACTAAACTAACCCTGATTCTCTAAGCAGTCTTAGCCCAATGCAAAGGCAACAATGACTTCTGTGACCTTGGACATGTACAGGGCATCTGACCACACTTACAGTGCCTTCTGCAGGGAAAGGCAAGAGCCATCTACATTTATTTTGTAGCTTGAGTAAACATAAAATAATTCTTACTTTTCTCTTTACACAAATGCTTATCACTTCCTGGGGTTGAGGTTACCATTTGAGAATTGTAAATGCACAATTGATACTAGACTGAACAACCTCCATACCTTTCCTTTCTGTCAGAGAAGCCTTGATTTTAACAATGGTGAGGTGTTTGTTAGTGGTCAAATCTAACTCCATCATTTTTAGACTGATATTAAATTGCAGGTTGGAGAAATGTCTTACTCAACATTACCTGGCATTTGACATATATCTGGAGTTACTTAAGACTTGGGCCAAACTCTATCAGGGCTTTTTTGTTGATTCTGTCAAGTAAGGTCTACCTGAAGGACTTTTCAGTACCTTTGTCTTTGCCTCTAATCTCTTTGTCGTTGTGTCCCTTTGCCCTGTGACAGCAAAGAGCACCTACACTTTTGTTCTTCCCCAATAAGTCTTCCCCTAAAACAATTGTTAAGAAATAACGAGGCCTAGCTGGGCAGTGACGGCACACGCCTTTAATCCCAGCACTTGGGAGGCAGAGGCAGGTGGATTTCTGAGTTCAAGGCCAGCCTGGTCTACAGAGTGAGTTCCAGGACAGCCAGGGCTACACAGAGAAACCCTGTCTGGAGAAAAAAAAAGAAAAGAAAAGAAAGTGTTCACACCACCACACAAACAACTGACAATGTTGCTTTCTACCTCTGTGTGCCTTGTAAACATTGACTTGAACTTGTGGTCAGATCTAGTATGGCATCCAAGCAGCCTCAGGCCAGCACGGTTTGGGAAGCAATGGTCAAAATTGTTCATAGCTTGGATCTTATCAGGCCAGATTTATAACTACTAAAGAATTGTGGGCTGATAGATTGGGCAAAAGCCATTAATTCATGTGGTTTCCTAACAGTTACAGAAATAAGAATCAAAGGAGACAGTGAGTTTTTCCCATGCTCAAGGTCCTAGTTAATGATGAATCTCTGGGATCATCATGAAGGTTAAATGGCTATGACTGAACAAAAGAAGTTCCGTGGGGGGTCCCTTCCCCCATTCTGCCAAGAAATGCTTTGTGTGTATCCGTGTGGTATGTGTGTATAAGTGTTTAGTATATGTTTTTGAGGTATGCATAGAATGTCAAGTTTGCTTGGTGTGTATATATGTATGTATATTTGTATTTGAGGTGGGTATATGCACATAGTTTGTATATGTCTATTTGTGTATTGATAGAAGCCATCTAGGAAAGGCTATGTGGCAAGCAAGTGAGTTTCCTGGAGATAGCCTGCTGTTTTACATGGCTATGATGGATGTACTCTGGAGAGGCGCAGCCCCAGAGACGTTGCTCCAGGATTGCTTCTTACTTCTGATAAGCCTTTCTTCCTGGGCATCGGCCCACCCTACTGAGCAAATTTGACCCTGCAGATCAACATGAAGATACACTTTCATGAATTAATGCTGTTTAGATGAATTGATTACTTCCTGATTTGAGTCAAATGATTTTAGGAAGAAACTTTAAAGGGATAGTTTTAGTTGTTTTGCCAGAAGATGTAATAAAGGTAGAATCAAGAATAAAATGTGTCCACTCCTCATAAAATAGTAAATAAAGGCTGAATAATAAGGAATACAATGAGTTTTCATAAAGAGCACTAAGAAGAGAAACCGGCTTGGGACGTATTTGTGATCAAGGAAAAACTTTTATTCTAGGTCGGGTCCAAGGATGAAGCCACAGGTGTGTGCTATGATAATGTAAGACTATGTGAAACTGTTGCTTTGAACTTATAATGAAGCACTGTTTTGAACTTACTATAGACATCTTCCTGTAACTTACCCTTTGTATAACACTTTATCTATGATGTAATTTATAAAAATCTTTTGTCTAGAGAGTATAAATTACCAGAGAGAAGAAATGAAGTGGGGCTTCTGGGGCTCTGCCCCATCCATTAAATCTATATATGTATATATGTCTGTTTGACTATATGTATATACATATATACATGCATGTGTAGATATAGTGTTTGGATGTAAGTATGCATGGACACTTGTGGAATTGTTGAGATGGGTGGTTAGGCCTGATGAGAGAGAGAAGGAGAGACAGAGGTGGGGAAAGAGACAGAGAGGGAGAGAGAGAGAGAGAGAGAGAGAGAGAGAGAGAGAGAGAGAGAGAGAGAGAGAGAGGGAGAGGATATTTTGGCCACAGAATAGCAAAGAATTAAAGACAGAAATTGCCCCAAGTAAGCAGCTTTTGGTCACACAACTTCAGATAGAAATTACCAAAGATATAGCCGTTTTGGTGGTGATTACTGACTCCATTCCCTCCTTTTCCCTCCTTTCGCTTCCTGCCTCAGTTTACTCTTGATGCTGGGGTGGACCCAGGTCATATATTTACCTAAAGTGTATGTATGCGTGTTATGTATTTGTGATGTGTGTTTATGTATATGTGTATTTGTGTATGTGTTTTATATATATTTGTGATGTGAGTTTATGTCCATTGAATATGTATATATTACCTATGATATGTATATGTGAATAAGTGTGTGTGTGTGTGTGTTTGTACCATTCCAGGTGCCACACCCTTTGATCCTGAATGATGTACAAAGCTTTGGTCCTGCCCTGTTGACATTTATATTTAATGGACTGTGAGCACAGCAGAGGATAAAGACATATATAACAATAATTACAAATCGTGATAGGTCCCTGTAGCAATGTTGCCTTATTGTGTCAAAGAAGAATTTTATTCAGGCTGGCCAGCTGAGGAATTATCATTGGCATATGTTAGTAATAACTTCCATTTTCTTGAGTCTAGTGTTCAGTTCTTTGTCCATTATTATTTCTCTGTCACTATTATATCTCTGTCCAGTTTTTATTATCAATATTTGGCATGGTTGATTAAACAGGCCCTCTTGAAATATTTTCCTTTTTCCACAGGAAGTTGATCTCTCTCTCTCTCTCTCTCTCTCTGCAAGTGTGTCTGTCTGTCTGTCTGTATGTATGTATGTATGTATGTATGCGTGTTGTTCCTCTCACAGAACAAGCCTGCCTGCTTCCTTCTTAGTCAGTTCCTTCTCACATCTTGACTTCCAAACAGTGGTGTCTCTCCAGGAACCAGCCAAGACTTTCCCCCTAAACTCCTTATTTTTATGTCTAATGGTGTTTTTGACCCTCTACATGACTATTTAATATGTACCTCTAACTTAACATAGACCCAAAGTAAAATTTCTCTTCTCCTACCACATCTCCACTTAATAAACACAAATCCATCCACTAAATAGCTCATGTCAAAACCTGAGTCATCTTGCATTTCTTTTGTCTTCTAATACTTCATTTTTAATACATCTGTAAGTCCTACAGAACTTGTTTCCAAAAACCATCCAGAACCCAACCCATCTCTCAACCACTATAGACTCCCTACCCAGCTAATGGTAGTCCAATCTCTTACCTGGAGTTTTAGAAAACTTTCTCATTAGTTGTATTATGCCTGCCTTTAATCCTCTGTGGCCCAAACTCAACACACCAGGTTAGGAGTCACTTCCAGATATAGGTTGTACTATTCTGATTAAAATATTCACCTCACTTGGAATAAAATTGAAGTCCTCCCCATGGCCAGAACTGATATCCTCTATGCAGGTCCTGGCCCTGATGCAGGGTTCTGTGGGGACACAGATCTTCAGGAGTTTTGGGTATGTGGTGAGGTTACAGAACCAACACACTATTTGTTGAAGCAGCCACAAAGCAGCACACCCACCTGCTGGTCTACCTCCTTGTTGTTACTGCTTAGTTCTGGATGCCGGCTATTGTACTAGATCTGCCATCCATATCACTATTTATGTTGGAAACTTCGGGGTGACATGATACGGAACGCCATTTCCTTTGCTTATTCTTCACTTGGACATCTTCGTGGAAGCTTCTACTAAGTCTTTTCGCCCATTTAAATTTATTTACTAGGTTTATTATGACTTATTTATGTGGTGTGTGTGTAATGTATGTATTATGTACGTATGTATGCATGTGTGACTGTGTGTTGTACTCACCTGATCCTGTGCATGTGGAGACCAGAGGTCAACTTTGTGGGTTTTCTTCACTCATTTTCACCTTACTTTTTGAGGCAGGGTCTCCTTCTGATCATAGACCTTTGCTCTTCCAGCTAGAATGGCTGTCCAGCAAGTCCCAGGATCTGCCTACCTTAAACCTGCAGTGTTGGGGTCAGTATACACCTCCACGCCTAGTATTTTCTTGGGTGCTGGGGATCTGAGCTCAGGTCCACACCTCTATAAAGCAAGGATTTACTCTCTGATCCCACCCCACCCCCCACCTCTGGCCCATTTTAAAATCAGACCTCTTGGCGGGGGTGGGGTTGGGTGGGGAGGGTGGGAGGGTTGGTATTGAGTTTCTAAGGCTCTGTCAGACTTGACTCTTTTCATGTCAAGTTTACTTTCCTGACCTGAATCAAGAAGGACCAGTGGGAGACACAGGCACAGGACACGAGGCAGAGGAAAGGCAGCCTGTGTGACAGCTTGGGTGGCTGCCATCCTGGGGTATGGTGCAAGTCAGAAGCTGCTAAATAAAAAATTGTGTTTCCAGGTTGATTCCCAAGGCTGGCTGACTTCCAGATCCCTGACTTTTAGCATACCGTGCTGCAAAGTAGTTCTGGAACTAAGGTGAAGCAGGCTGCTGGGGTGGGTGGAAGACCTTGAAGCAGCTGGCTCCCATTTGCATCCTAACAGAGCATCATCCAATCCGAGCTGTGCTGCGTGGAAAGAGAGAACGCAGCACTTGGAGAGGTAAAGACATTTGTTCAGCTCTCACCATCCATTCTCAGGGGTACTGTCAAACGGTGAAAAGGGAATGCCATTTTAATTGAGCTAAACCGGGAAGACTACTCAAGACCTTCCTAGAGATAGACAGTATTTTGCAGTTAGTATAGACTTCCCAAACAGTGGATGTGGACTGTGTGAATGCAGAGTCTCTCTCTCTCTCTCTCTCTCTCTCTCTCTCTCTCTCTCTCTCTCTCTCTCTCTCTGGTTATAGAGTATGTTTCCAAAGAATCTATAGACATCTCAGCTTTGTTTCTCTGTTTTGATCAATAAGAATTATTCATCCCTTCTGCCTGCTGGAGGGACCCCGCGCAGGGAGGGAGCCCGCCAGCTTCCCTTCCGCGACCTCTGTTCCCGCGGACTGCGCTGGAGAGACCGGTACCCAGGCTCTCCCCCCGATATAACATCACTTGGGACACGGCCTGTTGGGGCTTCCGTCTGTGCCCGAGGGCGGGTTGGCGCTGTAGTCGTCTGGGCGCCAGATCGGCGGGCCATCGTGACCACAGGGTGAGCGGCGCCACGGAGACTGCCCTCCGCCATCTTTGCTCCAGTGACCAGGTAGTTGGGACCGCCAGGCTCAGAGACAGACAGGCATAATATCGCTTCGGTTTCAGGCAGCTTGGGTGTAACCTGCTCCCAGGTGCTGGGCTGATCTGCAGTAACCAGCGCGCCAGTTCCGCGGTGGGACCTTCTGCCTGCTGGAGGGACCCCGCGCAGGGAGGGAGCCCGCCAGCTTCCCTTCCGCGACCTCTGTTCCCGCGGACTGCGCTGGAGAGACCGGTACCCAGGCTCTCCCCCCGATATAACATCACTTGGGACACGGCCTGTTGGGGCTTCCGTCTGTGCCCGAGGGCGGGTTGGCGCTGTAGTCGTCTGGGCGCCAGATCGGCGGGCCATCGTGACCACAGGGTGAGCGGCGCCACGGAGACTGCCCTCCGCCATCTTTGCTCCAGTGACCAGGTAGTTGGGACCGCCAGGCTCAGAGACAGACAGGCATAATATCGCTTCAGTTTCAGGCAGCTTGGGTGTAACCTGCTCCCAGGTGCTGGGCTGATCTGCAGTAACCAGCGCGCCAGTTCCGCGGTGGGACCTTCTGCCTGGTGGAGGGACCCTGCGCAGGGAGGGAGCCCGCCAGCTTCCCTTCCGCGACCTCTGTTCCTGCGGACTGCGCTGGAGAGACCGGTACCCAGGCTCTCCCCCCAATATAACATCACTTGGGACACGGCCTGTTGGGGCTTCCTTCTGTGCCCGAGGGCGGGTTGGCGCTGTGGTCTTCTGGGTGCCAGATCGGCGGGCCATCGTGACCACAGGGTGAGCAGCGCCACGGAGAGTGCCCTCCGCCATCTTTGCTCCAGTGACCAGGTAGTTGGGACCACCAGGCTCAGAGACAGACAGGCATAATATCGCTTCGGGTTCAGGCAGCTTGTGTGTAACCTGCTCCCAGGTGCTGGGCTGATCTGCAGTGACCAGCGCGCCAGATCTGCTGTGGGACTTCTGCCTGGCAGAGGGACGCCCCCTCCCCCCCCCAGGAGAGATCACACACCCCTGCACAGGGCAGGAGCCTGCCAGCCTCCCTTTGGCGACCTCTGCTCCAGGAATCCACTAGGCTGAGCCTTTAGATGTGCAAGGCCTCCCCAATATAAGATCACTTGGGGCAAAGCACATTAGGGCTCCAAAGTCACTCAGGAGCAGGCAGGCCCCAGAAATCGGTGCCAGGGGAATCCTGGTAATCCAGGGGGGGGCAGAAATAGCTTTGCAGGCTCACAGGAGGTCCAACCAACAGCCAGTGGCAGCAGGACCAACTAACACCAGAGGTATCCAGATGGCAAAAGGCAAACGTAGGAATGTTACTAACAGTAATCAAAGTAATGTAGGACCATCCGAACCCAACTCTCCAACAGCAGCAAGTCCTGGATACCCCACCACACCCGAAAGACAAGATCTGGATTTAAAATCACTTCTCATGATGCTATTAGAGGATCACAAGAAGGACACAAATAAATCTCATAAAGAGTTACAGGAGACCATGAATCAACGGTTAGAAGCCCTTACAAAGGAAACACAAAAATCGCTTAGAGAAATGCGGGAGAACATGGATCAAAAGATGGAGGCGCACAAGGAGACAACACAAAAATCGCTTAACGAGATGAATCAACGGGTAGATGCACTCACAAAGGAATCACAAAATTTGCATAAAGAAATGCAGAAGAATATGGGTCAACAGACGGATGCCCATAAGGAGGCAACACAAAAATTGCTTAAAGAAATGAATCAACGGTTAGATGCCCTTACAAAGGAAACACGAGAACTGCTTAAAGAAATGCAGGAGACGATGGATCAACAGATGGAATCCCATGAGGAGGAAACACAAAAATCGCTCAGAGAAATGCAGGAGAACGTGGGTCATCAGGAAGAAATCCTGAAAGAGGTAATGCAAAATTACCTTAAAGAAATACAGGAAAATACAAACAAACAAGTGAAGGATCTCAGCAAATCCATCCAGGAACTAAAAAAGGAAGTAGAAACAACTAAGAAATCACAAAGGGAGACAACTTTGGAGATAGAAAACCTTGGGAAGAAATCAGGAGTCATAGATGCAAACATCAACAATAGAATACAAGAGATGGAAGAAAGAATCTCAGGTGCTGAAGATTCCATAGAAAGCATCGACTCAACAGTCAAAGAAAATGCAAAATGCAAAAAACGCGTAACCCAAAACATCCAGGAAATCCAGGACACAATGAGAAGACCAAACCTAAGGATTATAGGTATAGATGAGAGTGAAGATTTGCAACTTAAAGGGCCAGTAAACATCTTCAACAAAATTATGGAGGAAAACTTCCCTAACTTAAAGAGAGAGATGCCGATGAACATACAAGAAGCCTACAGAACTCCAAACAGACTGGACCAGAACAGAAATACCTCCCGTCACATAATAATCAAAACACCGAATGTTCTAAACAAAGAAAGAATACTAAATGCAGTAAGAGAAAAGGGCCAAGTAACATACAAAGGAAGACCTATCCGAATCACATCAGACTTCTCACCAGAGACTATGAAAGCCAGAAGATCCTGGGCAGATCTCATGCAGACACTAAGACAGCACAAATGCCAGCCTAGACTACTATACCCAGCAAAACTCTCAATCACCATAGATGGAGAGACCAAGATATTCCATGATAAAACCAAATTTTCACAATATCTTTCCACAAATCCAGCCCTGCAACGGATAATAGGTGGAAACCTCCAATACAGGGAGAGAAACAACACCCTGGAAAAAATGAGATAATAACCTTCTTGAATCAAACCCAAAAGTAGATAACCACTCAAACATAAAGATAGCGTCAAGAATGGCAGATGGCAATAATCACTATGCCTTAATCTCTCTTAATATCAATGGTCTCAATTCCCCAATTAAAAGACATAGACTAGCAGACTGGATACGTAAACAGGACCCAGCTTTTTGCTGCATGCAGGAAACGCACCTCAGTGTCAAAGACAAACACTACCTCAGAGTAAAAGGCTGGAAAACAATTTTACAAGCAAATGGCCCCAAGAAACGAGGTGGAGTAGCCATCCTAATATCGGATAAAATTGATTTTCAACCCAAAGTCATCAAAAAAGACACAGAAGGACACTACATACTGATCAAGGGAAAAATCCACCATCAAGAACTCTCAATCCTGAATATCTATGCTCCAAATGCAAGGGCACCCTCATTCGTAAAAGAAACTTTACTAAAACTCAAAGCACACATCGCACCGCACACAATAATAGTGGGTGACTTCAACACCCCGCTCTCTGAAATGGATCGTTCAGGAAAGCAGAAACTAAACAGGGACACAGTGAATCTAATTGAAGCCTTGGACCAAATGGAACTAACTGATATATATAGAACATTTCATCCTAGAGCTAAAGAATACACCTTCTTCTCAGCTCCTCATGGTACCTTCTCCAAAATTGACCATATAATTGGTCACAAATCAGACCTCAACAGATACAAGAAGATAGAAATAATCCCATGCCTCCTATCAGATCACTATGGAATAAGGGTGGTCTTCAATGGCAACAAAAACAAAAGAAAACCCACGTACACATGGAGGCTGAACAATGCTCTACTCAATGATAACTTGGTCAAGGTGGAAATAAAGAAAGAAATCAAAGACTTTTTGAAAGTTAATGAAAATGAAGGCACAACATACCCTAACTTATGGGACACAATGAAAGCAGTGCTAAGAGGAAAATTCATAGCCCTGAGTGCCGCCAAAAAGAAACGGGAGACAGCATACACTAACAGCTTAATGGCACACCTGAAAGCCCTGGAACAAAAAGAAGCAAATACACCAAAGAGGAGTAGAAGGCAGGAAATCATCAAACTCAGGGCTGAAATCAATCAAGTAGAAACAAATAAAACCATACAAAGAATCAACAAAACGAGGAGTTGGTTCTTTGAGAAAATCAACAAGATAGATAAGCCCTTAGCCAGACTAACCAGAGGGCACAGAGATAGTATCCAAATTAATAAAATCAGAAACGAAAAGGGAGAGATAACAACAGAAACTGAGGAAATTCAAAAAATCATCAGATCCTACTACAAAAACCTGTATTCAACACAACTAGAAAATCTTGAGGAAATGGACAATTTCCTTGACAGATACCAAGTACCAAAATTAAATCAGGATCAAATAGACCATCTAAACCGTCCTATAAGCCCTGAAGAAATAGAAGTTGTCATTGGAAGTCTTCCAACCAAAAAAAGCACAGGTCCAGATGGTTTTAGTGCAGAATTCTATCAGACCTTCAAAGAAGACCTAACACCAATACTCTTCAAACTGTTCCACAAAATAGAAACAGAAGGAACACTACCCAACTCGTTCTATGAAGCCACAATTACACTAATACCAAAAGCACACAAAGATCCGACAAAGAAAGAGAATCTCAGGCCAATCTCTCTTATGAATATCGATGCAAAAATACTCAATAAAATTCTTGCCAACCGAATCCAAGAACACATCAAAACGATCATTCACCACGATCAAGTAGGCTTCATCCCAGGGATGCAGGGATGGTTCAATATAAGGAAATCCATCAATGTAATCCACTACATAAACAATCTCAAAGAAAAAAACCACATGGTCATCTCATTAGATGCTGAGAAAGCATTTGACAAAATTCAGCATCCTTTCATGCTAAAGGTCTTGGAAAGATCAGGAATTCAAGGCCCATATCTAAACATAGTAAAAGCAATTTACAGCAAACCAGTAGCCAGCATCAATCTAAACGGAGAGAAACTTGAAGCAATCCCACTAAAATCAGGGACTAGACAAGGCTGCCCTCTCTCTCCATATCTTTTCAATATAGTACTTGAAGTTCTAGCTAGAGCAATTAGACAAGGAAAAGAGGTCAAAGGGATACAAATTGGAAAGGAAGAAGTCAAACTATCACTATTTGCAGACGATATGATAGTATACATAAGCGACCCAAAGAACTCCACCAGAGAACTCCTACAGCTGATAAACGACTTCAGCAAAGTGGCCGGATATAAAATCAACTCAAGCAAGTCAGAAGCCTTCCTATACTCAAAGGATAAGCAGGCTGAGAAAGAAGTAAGAGAAATAATACCCTTTACGATAGCCACAAACCATATTAAGTATCTTGGCGTGACGCTAACCAAACAAGTGAAAGATCTGTATGACAAGAACTTCAAGTCTCTGAAGAAAGAAATTGAAGAAGACCTCGGAAGATGGAAAAATCTGCCATGCTCATGGATTGGCAGGATTAATATAGTAAAAATGAGCATCTTACCAAAAGTAATACACAGATTCAATGCAATCCCCATCAAAATCCCAACTCAATTCTTCATAGAGTTAGAAAGAGCAATTCAAAAATTCATCTGGAATAACAGAAAACCCAGAATAGCTAAAACTATTCTCAAGAGTAAAAGAACCTCTGGGGGAATCAGTATCCCGGACCTCAAGCTGTACTACAGAGCAATAGTGTTAAAAACTGCATGGTATTGGTACAGTAACAGACATGTAGATCAATGGAACAGAATTGAAGACCCAGAAATGAATCCACACTCCTATGGTCACTTGATCTTTGACAAAGGAGCTAAAACCATCCAGTGGAAAAAAGATAGCCTTTTCAACAAATGGTGCTGGCTCAGCTGGAGGTCAACATGCAGAAGAATGCAAATTGACCCATCCTTATCTCCTTGCACTAAGCTCAATTCTAAGTGGATCAAAGATCTCCACATAAAACCAGACACACTGAAACTAATAGAAGGGAAACTAGGGAAGAACCTTGAACATATGGGCACAGGGGAGAATTTCCTGAACAGAACTCCAATAGCTTATACTCTAAGATCAAGAATAGACAAATGGGACCTCATTAAATTACAAAGTTTTTGCAAGGCAAAAGACACCGTCAAAAAGACAAAGCGGCAACCAACTAACTGGGAAATGATCTTTACCAACCTTACATCCGACAGAGGGCTAATATCCAAGATATACAAAGAACTCAAGAAGTTAAACTCCAGAGAGGCAAGTAACCCTATTAAAAAATGGGGTACAGAGCTACACAAAGAGTTCTCACCTGAAGAATATCTAATGGCTGAGAAGCACCTAAAGAGATGTTCATCATCCTTAGTCATTAGGGAAATGCAAATCAAAACAACCCTGAGATTCCATCTCACACCAGTCAGGATGGCTAAGATCAAAAACACAGGAGACAGCAGTTGTTGGCGAGGATGTGGAGAAAGAGGAACACTCCTCCACTGCTGGTGGAATTGCAGGCTGGTACAACCACTCTGGAAAGCAGTCTGGCGGCTCCTCAGAAAACTGGGCATGACACTTCCGGAGGATCCGGCTATACCACTCCTGGGCATATACCCAGAGACTTTACCTGCATGCAATAAGGACACATGCTCCACTATATTCATAGCAGCCTTATTTATAATAGCCAGAAGCTGGAAAGAACCCAGATGTCCCTCAACGGAGGAATGGATTCAGAAGATGTGGTATATTTACACAATGGAATACTACTCTGCAATTAAAAACAATGAATTCACGAAATTCCTAGGCAAATGGTCAGAACTTGAAAATATCATCCTTAGTGAGGTAACCCAATCACAAAAGATCACACATGGTATGAAGTCACTGATAAGGGGATATTGACCCAGAATCTCAGAATACCCTAGACACAATCAGCATATCAATAGATTTCTAAAAAGATGGAAGGAGAGACCCCTGGTCCTGGAAAGACTGGATGTAGGGGAACGCCAGGACAGAGTAATGAGAGGGGGTTGAACGGAGAAAAGAGGGAGGGAAGGGGGCTTATGGGACTTTCGGGGAGGGAGGAAACGGGAAAGGGGAAGTGATTTGGAATGTAAATTAAAAAAATAAAATTAAATTAAATTAAAAAAAAAAAAAAAATCAATTATAAACTCATTTATACAAATAAGCAAATTCATTATGTTTTTATGCTGACAAAGTAATGAATGCTAAATTGGGACTAGTCTTGGGAGAAAGAACTCTGAATTTCTCTTTGAGGGAACAGAAAGAGACTAATTAGGAATATGAAGCATTAGGGTATAATAAAGCCTTTGGATGGCTCCACATTTGTCCTGGGTTTTCTTAGCTTAAGGCTGTGATAGTAATTTTATTCTCTATTTTGTGTCCAAGAATCAGCTACCATCTGCTTCAGGGTATGTTTACCTACACTGGCACTTTTACTACCAATCTAATTGCTTATTTTTTTTTAAACTAATGGATTTTGTCTTCATTGGGCTTCTGGGTTCCGAAAGGAATGTATTATATTCTAAAATCATTAAAACTACCTGCTGGATCTTTAGACTATTGTCTTTCTACATTCACTTGGGAAAATCAAATACCAGGGATGGAATCCCAACTTAAAATTATTCTGTTCTGCTAAAAATAAATAAATAAATAAATAAATAAATAAATAAATAAATGAAAATTGAAAAAAAAAAAAAAAAAAAAAAAAAAAAGAATTATTCATCAATTAATATTCCCAACAAACATTTCTTATTTTCTCAAAGTAAAGGCATGTGTTTACAGTTCTAACAAGCACTTGCACTAAGAGTGCTGGGGTCACAGCAATAATGCTCTGGTGTTACAAATGGAATATTCCATTAATAGCTGTCATGGTAGAAACCCATCATCCTGTCATGCCTCATTCAAATAGCAAGTGGAACAGGGTTAATATAAGCTCAAGTGCTTAACTCTAACTCTAAACTCTCTGGCAGGTGTAATTCATCCCTCCCAGCCCCGCCCCCCCCCCACACACACAGCTAAGCTGTGCTTAATGGTAGTCTGTGGTATAATTTGGGAAACCTCTGTCACTGACACACTTTTAAAATACAGTTCAGGCAATGTACAGACAACGAAATAAGAGGGAGGCAGACAGCTGGCAGAAGTGTGTAGGAGGGGCCCACCCATAGTGACGGGCCTGTTTTGACCATTGCAGAAGTATATATCTTTGCCTCTCTAACCAAAAGGGACATTAAAGCTTCATTTAAAGCATTCCTTGATGTGGAAGAGAAAGATAGTTGATCTCATCATGGCAAAATTCACCCAGTTACTATACACCAAAGGCCACCAAAAGTTTCCTGTAAGTCACAAACTAGGTATTTAAGGCTTTGTGGGACACATGGTTTCAACTCTTATCTGGTTCTGCCACTGTGGGACATAAGCTGCTGTATAATTTTGACTTGAGTGGGCAAGACCAGGTGGGATGGTTTTGTTTATGAAATAGGTGTCTGGGCTGCATAACCTGTCATATAAATCCCTTAAGTCCCTGAGTTTCTGCAAGTCTCTCTGTGTCTACATCATGTCCTTTGGCTTCTTTTACCCTCTACCTTCTGGGAAAATGGACACCATGTGGGGCATCATTCCTTTGGAAGAACTGATTTATCCCGGGTGGGATAAGGCAGATTGACATAAGGGTTGCTAGGAGCTGTCCTTGTGTATAGTTTCCTTCAACACCTACCTTGCCATATGATCTTGGGCCATAATCAGCATCAGTTTAATTATTTATTTGGAAAAAAGCAGAAAAAGGGTATTTAATCAATGTACACCATGTAGAGAAACAGACAGGGGCAGATATAGTGAACTCCCCTCCCCCACCACCATCACCACAAAATCTATCTTCTGAGTAATGACATCAGACTGAAGTTTAAATAGATGAATAATTTGGGTAAGAAGCAAGAAGTACGCATAACTAAGCAGTCCTGGTCAAGATGTGGTCCTGTCCATCATTGACACAAATCTGGTTGACAAGATAAGGGGTTATTGGGTCCAGAAATAATGGCTCAGGCTGGGAATTGAACTCAGGACCTCTGGAAGAGCAGTCAGTGCTTTTAACTGCTGAGCCATCTCTCCAGCCCTGAATCAAATTTTCAAATTACATTTACCTAGTGTGTGTGTGTGTGTGTGTGTGTGTGTGTGTCTGCACACGTGTGCCATGGTGCATGTATGGAGGTGAGAGGACACCTGCGGAAGTTGGTAGTTCCTTTTACAATATGGGACCCAGGAATTGAACTCAGGTCATCAGGTTTGACCACAGGTCCCCTGAGCTCCTGAGCCATGTTTCCAGTACTCATTTTAATTTCTTGCCATCCAGTTTCTTGAGTGCGATACCTTAGCACCAGGCTTCTGATATACACCAGTTTCCTTCTGTGTGGATGGTTGATAGCAGAGAGGAGTTGCAAGGGTTACTCTATTTCCTTCTTTTTCCATTAATTTATTTATCTACTTTAAATTCTGATTCCTGCCTCCTCTCCCATCTCCTCCTCACACAGTTCCTTCCCCCATCCCCCATCCCTTTCTTCTCTGAAAGGGTAGAGTGAACCCCTCCATCCCACACCCTGATGCATCAAGTCTCTACAGGGCTAAGCACAACTTCTCCCACTGAAGACAGACAAGGGGAACTGGATTCACAGTCAAGCAACAGCTTTAGGGACAGCCCCTGCTCCAGTTGTTGGAGGACCAACATGAAGATGAAGCTGTACATCTGCTACATATGCAGGGGGTGGGACTAGGTCCAGCCTGTGTATGCTCTTTGGTTGGTGGTTTAGTCTTTGAGAGCCCCCAAGAGTCCAGATTAGTTGACACTTTTGTTCTTCCTGTGGAATTCCTATCCCTTCCAGGGCCCTCAGTCCTCCCTGCCACTCTTCCATAAGACTCCCTGAGCTCCATCCAATGTTTGACTGTGGGCCTCTGCATCTGTTTCAGTCAGCTTCAGTATGGAGCTTCTCAGAGGACAGTTATGCTAGGCTTCTGTCTGCAAGCATAACATAGTATTATTAATAGTGTCAGGGATTGATGCTGGCCAATGGGATGGGTCTCAAGTTGGGCCAATTATTGGTTGGCCATTCCCTCAGTCTCCATCTTTGTCCCTACATTTCTTGTACATGGGATACATTTTGGGTCAAAGGTTTTGTGGATGGATTGGTGACCTTATCCCTCTACTGGGAGTCCTGCCTGGCAACAGGAGGCTACTTCAGGTTCCATATGCCCACTGCTAGGACTTCCAGCTAAAGTCATCCCCATAGACTACTGGGAGCCTTCCCCATCCCAGGTCTCTGGCACATCTGGCACACCCCCATCCCTCCACCCCTGCCAGCCACAGATTTCCATTAATTCTCCTGGCTCTCTGGCCCTCTCTCCTGCCTCTCTCCATACCTGCTCCTGAAATCCCCCTTCCCCATCCCCTCTCTCTCCCAGCTCCCTCCCTCCATATGCCTCCTACAATATTTTATTCCCCCTTCTAAGTGAGATTCAAGCATCCTTCCTCGGGCCTTCCTTCTTGTTCCTCAGGCCATAGCTTCTTTGGTTCTGTGGATTACAGCATGGATATCCTGTAATTTATGGCTAATATCCACTTATAAGTGAGTACATACCATGCGTGTCCTTTTGAGTCTGGGTTACCTCACTCAGGATTATATTTTCTAGTTCTATCCATTTGCCTTCAAAATTCGTGATGACATTGTTTTTAATAGTTGAGGAGTATTCCATTGTGTGAATTAACCATGTTTTCTGTCTATATGCTTCAGTTGAGGGGCATCTAGGTTGTTTCCAGTTTCTGGCTATTATGAATAAAGCTGCTTTGAACATAGTGGAGCATGTGTCCTTGTGGGATGCTAGAGCATCTTGAAAATATCTCCAGCAACCCTACATCTGACAAAGGACTAATATCATATGTGTATGTGTATGCATATGTATATAATAAACTCAAGAAGCTAGACAACAAACCAAATAACCCAATTAAAAAGCAGAGTACAGAGCTAAACAGAGATTCCCAACAGAGGAATCTCAAATGGCTGAGAAGCACTTAAAGAAATGTTCAGTATCCTTAGTCATCAGGGAAATGCAAATCAAAATGATCCTGAGATTCCATCTTATGCCCATCAGAATGGCTAAGATCAAAAACATAAAGGATAGCACATGCTGTCAAGGATGTGGAGCAAGGGGAGCACTCCTCCATTGCTGGTGGAAGTGCAAGCTTGTGTAACCGCTCTGGAGTTATTCTATTTCTAACAGCAACAGAACCTGAAGACTGACAGCGAAGGCAGTTTTTGGGTTTTGGTCGACGGAGATGGTGGTGGTAGATTCTTCAGCCAGTATGTAGTCTCACAGAAATCCAGACGGCTCACGGAGGAGGGTTGGATGAGATGTTAGACCCACTCTCAGCCCAGCTGTCTGCAAACCTAGCTCAAGCTTGTCTGTGGAGATTTTATGCCCTCTGGGGGTATCTAATCTTGGGCAAGATAAATGTGTCCAAATTGCTGAGATTCATGGATCAGAGACTGAACAAAGACCCAACATGAAGAGTTCAAGAGCTAATCCTAAGAGGTCAGTGCTCTCCCGGGTACACTGCTAGATCGGCACAGATGCAGCTTTTACTTCCACGGGGCTGAGAATTTTCAGAAAACCTCAGCGAGCATCTTACTTATCAGAGAAGTAGAAAAATCCTTCAAATAAGAAACACAATAGCATACATGGGAACAGACCTGCCATTAGTTAATGATAATGATTTTCTCTTCTACAAAAACATGACTTAAAGACTTATTATTAGAATAAAGGATTTTTAGCAATGTTCCGAGAATCTAAGCCTAATGTTTTAAACTAAATTGTGTCTATATGCTACCACTAATAATTTCTATATGGTAATAGAAAACACATTCACATTTGAAGGACTAATAAATAAGAATGACCAAATCACTTGAAAAGGACAGACTGGAAAAACATGTTGTTTTGTAGTAGTTTTCAAGCCATGCTAGCTAACACAGCCTAACACCAGAGCAGAGAGTAGTCCGGAAGCGGAAGCATGGAGCAGACTACCCTGTGCAAAAGAAACTTGAGGAGAGAGAGAGAGAACATAGCTCCTGGAGAAGCAAGTGTCTACAGTAAAGAATGAAACAAGGACATCACACCATGAAGAGGAACAGTTTCAGGAGAAACAGTGATTTACCAGTAAGATGTAAAATCTTAAATATTTGAGGGGAAGTTGGTTGAATGTATTTGTAGATTCAGGCATAAGAGACGAATTGGTTACAATGTATAGATGCACAGTTTCTAATAAAATATGCTATTAATAGAATAAAGCTAAACCAAACTTACAAATCAGAAATGATATTGAAGCACACATAGTAATAAATGGTTAGTATCAAGAACAAAAATATTTCTGTAAGTCAGTAAGGAAAAGAACATCAATATAACACAGCATTAGACGATCATTACAGAGACATGGTATGTAGAAAGCTACAAAAAAAATACCCAGGGAAATATAATTAAAACTAGAGTTGGGTCTCATTCATTACCTCTATGAAGTCTCCCGGTAAAATTGCCAGTGAAGACCAGGTATGGACCGATCTGGAGCCTTACTCAGGAGCCTTGGTCATTGCTGATGAGTGTCAAGCATTTTGCAAAGTGATTTTGCTTCACAACACTTGGACAATCTGAAAACACTCATAATAAGGCTCAGATGAATTCCCCTTTAGTCATGTCATCTAGAGTGTGCATGTGAAAAAGAATGATTAAAATAACAGTTTTCACTTTAGCTAGAAGCACAGAGGTGACCTGTGCCCATTCATAGATTAGGATATGAATTGTAGCAAAACAGAAAATATAGCTGCGTGAGAATGGGGATGAGCCTTGTTGAGATGGCTGGAAATGAGAAAAGTGAGCCAGAGTGAGATATACATATATACAACACATACACAAAACACCTACAAACACAATACACCTACCCACACATGCATACACATACATACACACATACACATAAACATGCACACACATACACATGCACACATACGCATACACACATACATATACACATACATACACATATACTTACACATACACATAACACAAAACACATATATGTTTGTGTGTATGTGTGTAATGCTTCTACCTACTTAAAAAACAAGCAGATTTACATGTGTAGTTTTGAGATGCACATATGTTGTCAATAAGGAAAAGCATTGGGCAAAAAATCTAGATTTGTTTATTTCTGAAGAAGGGAGGAAATAGATGGTCAGGAAAAGAATATAGACATAAGTAGTTTCTTAGAAATGTTCTTTGTATGCAGGCTTGGTATATGTGTATGTATAATGTATATGTATTATATATTAAAAATTATATATTTAATTTCATATGTAATAATATTTTGCATATGCCAGGAATATTCACTTTTTTAAAAAATAGAAAATGTATACCGTTATTGTAAATCAGTGACATGATGCTCTGGTAATGGCAAATTTTTTAATAGAGTTAAAAATATGATTATTAATAGGTATTGGGGGTGGCTCCATCACTAAAGCACTTGCATTACAAATACAAGGACCTGAGGCCAATTCCCAGAACCCACATAAATACCAAGGTGTGATGATGCTCTCTCTTTTTTTTTTTTTTAAGATTTATTTATTATTTTATGTAAGTACACTGTAGCTGTCTTCAGACACACCAGAAGAGGGCATCAGATCTCATTACGGATGGTTATGAGCCACCCTATGGTTGCTGGGATTTGAACTGGGTGCTCTTAACCGCTGAGTCATCTCTCCAGCCTGATGATGCTCTCTTGAACCTCAGCCCTGGACAGGTGGGTATAGGAGGGCCTTGTGGGGCTCATTGCCTATTCAGTCTATAGGTCAACTCCAGGTTTAGAGAACTCCAGGCCAAGGAGATACCCTGTCTTTAAGGAAGTGGATGATATCTGAGTACAGACATCTGAGGTTGTTCTCTGGCTTCCAGAGGCATGTACACACATGGACACCTGCGTCTGCACATGCACAGGCACTTGCACATGGGTGGTGAGCACACACATGAAGAAGTCTGTCTAAACAGATGACCATTCTCGTCACTGAAGTGTCTCTTGTCTTTTACTGTCTGCTCACCTCCCTCACAGGATGGGCCTTGGGACGCTGTGTCAGGAAGTGTCAGTGACTGACACGAGGGGGCATGGGGACAGCTCACTATTGTTCCACACACTGCCTTTAGCTAAAAGGATGGGCTCTCTATAAACTTCCATTCATAGAGTAGAAGTAGCAAATTCAAATTCCCAAAGGGAACGGACTAATGGCACTGCATAGAGAGTAGAGGGAGAGATGAAATTGGGCCAATCTAGCTAGCTGGTGTCCTCTCTGCAAGGGGTGGAGCTTTTCATTCTGAGCCAGGTGGCTCCCATTCAAGTTGAGTGTTATGAAATTAATTTTCCCCGGAAAACTTGAAAACTTGGATTTTATACAAGCGTCTCTATCAGATTTTAAATATTGACAATCACTGTACATCAAATAGTGCAGGTTGGCCGACCCATCACCCTGCTGCTTTGCATTCTTGCTATATGACTCAGTGTGGCCTCTGCCATTCAGTAGTGGCCATATGATAAGTCTTTGAAGACACAATGAACGATGTCCTCATCTTTCCATTAATATCTGATGAGATATTAACATATGGCCTCAAGTTCTTTCTGATTCTTTGTATTGAGAAGTAAGGTTTATACCCTTTCTTGTCCCTGGTAACCCAAGTGACAGGAGTGTAAATGTCACTGTGCTGCCTTTGGGCAATGGAAGTTTGTCTTTCAGACTATTTGCTTTGTAGAAATTCTGCCATGTCATGTCAGTAGCATACTTCCCTAAGACTGACATTCCAAAAGACTATAGGTAGATGTCGATTGCCTGTGTCTAAGCTCAGTCTGTTAGCTGCTCCTGCAAGGGGTCAGGCTCCCAAGTAAACCCAATGTGGACCTTCTAAACCAATTTGAGCCTATTTTTTTTCATAATATATTTTTTATTCACATTATACCCCAATTTCAGCCCCACCTCCCTCGTCTCCTCCTAGTTCTGCCTTACAATTCCCTCGCCCATTATCCCTCCCCTTGTCCTCAGAGAGGGGAAGTCCCTCTTGGGTACTACTCCACCCTGGGACATCTAGTCCTAATAAGACTAAGAAACCCTTCTCCCACTGAGGCCCAATCAGGTAGGGGGAGGGGATCCAATGGCAGGCAACAGAGACAGACCTGCTCCAATTGTCAGGGAACCTACATGAAGACCAAGCTGCACCTGTGCTATGAATGTGTGGTAGACCTAGATCCAGCCCCCGCATGCACACTTGTTGGTAGTAGAATCTCTGTGAGCCCCCTTGGGCCCAGGTTAGTTGACTTTGTAGGTCTTCTTATAGTGTCCTTGACCCCTCTGGCTTGCTCAATCTTATCCTCCATTCTTCCACAAAGTACCCCGAGCTCCCCTTGATGTTTAACTATGGGTCTCTGTATCTGTTTCCATCCACTGCTGGGTGAAGTTCCTTAGGAGGCAGTCATACTAAGTTCCTCTCTGCAAGCATAGCAGAGTATCATTATTAGTGTCAGGTTTTGGCTGTCTCGAATGGGATGGGTCAGTCATTGGTTGGCCGTTCCCTTAGTCTCTGCTCCATCTTTATCACTATGCATCTTGTAGGCAGGACAAATTTTGGGTTGAAGGTTTTGTGGGTGGATTGATGTCCCCTTCTTCCACTGAAAGTCTTGCTTGGATACAGGTAGAGGTCACTTCAGTCTCTATATCCCCTGCTGGTAGGATTCTAAGCTAGGGTCACCCCTAGCTAGACTCCCTGTGATCTCCCCTATCCCAGGTCTCCAGCTAGTCCCAGAGGTGTCCCCCACTGATTTCCATTCTTACTTCCAGCCCTCTCCCACCCTTCCCTGAACACCTGATCCCTAACATCATACCTCTTCTTTACTCCCCACCTCCACCCAGTTCCCTCTCTCTATCCATCTCTGATGATTATTCTGTTTCCCCTTTCAAGTGTGATTCACACACCCTCCCTTGGGCCCTCCTTATTACCCAGTTTCTTTGGGCATGGTTATCCTGCACTTTATGGCTAATGGCCAATTATAAGTGAGTACATACCTAATACATGTCTTTCTAGGTCTATGTTACTTATCTCACTCAGGGTGATATTCTCAAGTTCTATCCATTTGCCTGCAAAACTCATGATGTCTTTGTTTTTTAATAGCTGAATAGTATTCCATTGTGTAGATGTACCACATTTTCTTAGTCCATTCTTCAGATGAGGGACATTTAGGTTGTTTCCAGTTTCTGGATAATATGAATAAAGCTGCTATGAACAGAGTTAAGCAAGTATTCCTGTGGTATAGAGGGATATCTTTTGGGTATATGTCCAGCAATGGTATAGCTGAGTCTTGAGGTAGAACTATTCCCAGATTTCTGAGAAACAGCCAAATTGATTTCCAAAGTGATTGTACCAGTTTGCACTCCCAGCAGCAATGGAGGAGTGTTCGCCTTGCTCCACATTCTCATTAGCATGAACCATCACTTCTGTTTTTAATCTGAGCCATTATGATTGAATCTCAGAATCATTTGGATTGGCATTTCCCTGGTATCTAAGGATATGGAATATTTCTTTAAATAGTTCTTGGTCATTCAAGATTCCTCTGTTGAGAATTCTCTATTTAGCTCTGTAGCCCATTTTAAATTAGGTTATTTGTTTTGTTGATGCCTAATTTCTTGAGTTCTTTATACATTTTGGATATTAATCCTCTGTCAGATGTAGGGTTAGTGAAGATCTTTTCCTATTCTGTAGGCTGCTGTTTTGTCCTATTGATGCTATCCTTAGCCTTGCAAAAGATTTTTTAGTTTCATGAGGATCAATTTGAGTTCAGTGAGTTTAAGGAAGTTCCCTACTTTCTTTTCTATTGGATTTAGTGTGTCTGGTTTTATAGTGAGGTCTTTGATCCACTTGGATTTTGAGTTTTGTGCTGGATGATGGATATGGGTCTATTTGCATTCTACATGAAGACATCCAGCTAGACGTACACCATTTGTTGAATATGGTTTCCCCCATTGTATGACTTTGGCTTCTTTGTCAAATATCGAGTGTCCATAGGTGTCTGGGATTATTTCTGGGTCTTTGATTCCATTCCATTAATTAGCCTGTCTGTTTTTGTGCCAATACCATGAAGCTTTATTGCTATTGCTCTGAAGTACAGCTTGCACTCAGGGAGAGTGAGTCTTCCTGAAGATTTTTGTTCTCCATATAAAGGTAAGAATTGCTCTTTCAAGATCTATAAAACTTGTGTTGGAATTTTGATGTGGATTGCCCTGAATATGTAGATTACTTTTGGTAAGATGGACATTTTCCTTAGATTAATCCTACCTATCCATGAGTAAGGGAGATATTTTCATCTTCTGATATCTTTCTCTATTTCTTCAGAGACTTGAAGTTCTTGTTAGTCAGGTCTTTCACTTGCTTAGTTAGAGTTACACCAAGATATTTTATATGATCTGTGGCTATTGTAAAGTGTGTTGTTTCCACAATTTCTTTATAGTGTTTGTGTAAAGGAGGGCTACTGATTTTTTTAGTTGATTTTTTTTCTATCCGGCCACTTTGCTGAAGATGTCTTTGTAAGCTGTAGGAGTTCTCTGATGGAATTTTGGGGCTCAGTTATATATATTATATCATATCATATGCAAATAGTGATACTTTGACTTCTTTCTTTCCAAATTGTATCTCCTTGATCTCCTTTAGTTTTCTTATTACTCTAGCTAGAACTTCAAATATTATGTTGAATAGATAGGGAGAGAATGGGTAACTTTGTCTTGTCCATGATTATATTGGAATTCCTTTAAGTTTTTCTCAACTTAATTTAGACGCACACATTGTATCCCTGATCTCTCCAACTTCTAACATGAAGGGGTGTTGGATTTTGTCAAAGGCTTTTCAGCATCTAGTGAGACTATCATGTGATTTTTTTTCTTTTAGTTTGTTACATTGTGGATTACATTGATTGATTTTCATATACTGAACCATCTTTGCATTCCTGGGATAAAGCCTACTTGATCATGGTGGATGGCATTTTTGATGTATTCCTTGAATTCAGTTCGAGAGTGTTTTGTTGAGTATTTTTGCATAAATGTTTATAATGTAAATTAGTCTGAAGTTCTCTTTCTTTGTGGAGTATTTGTATCAGTGACTGTGGCTTCATAGAATGAGTTTGCAATGTTCCTTCTGTTTCTGTTTTGTGGAGTAGTTTAAGGAGTATTGGTATTAGTTCTCCTTTGAAAGTTTGGTAGAATTCTGTGCTAAGACCATCTGGGCCTGGGCTTGTTTTGATTGGGAGACTTCTAATAATTGCTTCTATTTCCTTAAGGGGTTATAGGATTCTTTAAATAGTTCAATGGATCTTGACTTAATTTGGTAAGTGGAATCTACCTAGAAAATCACCCATTTCCTTTAGTTTGTCTAATTTTGTGGACTGCAGGCTTTTGAAGTAAGATCTAATGATTCTTTGAATTTCATCAGTGTCTGTTATTATGTCTCCCTTTTCATTTCTGATTTTGTCTATTTGAATATTGTCTCTCTGCCCTTTAGTTAGTTTGGCAGTTTTGTCTATCTTGTTCATTTTCTCAAAGAACCAGCTCTTGGTTTCTTTGATTCTTTGTATTGTTCTTGTTGTTTCTAATTTAATGACTTCAGCCTTGAGTTTATTTCCTGCCATCTACTCCTTTTGGGTGTGTTTGTTTCTTCTTCTTTTTTTTTTTTCCATCTCCAACTCTTTTAAATAATTTTGGTTGAAAGTCTATTTTACTAGATATTAGAATGGCTACTCAAGGTTGCTTCTTGTATCTGTTTGCTTGGAAAATTTTTTTTCTAGCTCTTTACTCTGGGATAATGTCTATCTTTGGTGCTGAGATGAGTTTCTTGTATGCAACAGAATGATAGATTCTGTTTTCACATCCATTCTGTTATCCTGTATATTGGGGAATTGAGTCCATTGATATTGGGAGATATTAAGACCAGTGACTGTTAATTCCCGTTATTTTTATGTTGGCTGTGTTAGTGTGTATGTATGTGTGCTTCCATTATTTTGTTTGTATTGGTGTGGAACATTTATTTCCTGTGTTTTCTTGTGTGTAGTTAACCTCCTTGGGTTGGAGTTTTCCTTCAAGCATTTTCTATAGGGATGGAGTTGTAGATGGGTATTTTTAAATTTGTTTTTGTCTTGCAATATCTTAATTTCATCTGTGGTGATTGAGAGTTTTGCTGGGTATAGTGGTCTAGGTTGGCATCTGGGTTTCTTAGAGTCTGTAAAACATCTGTCTAGGCCCTTCTGGCTTTTAGAGTCTCTCTTGAGAAGTTGGGTGTAATTCTGATAAGTTTGCATTTGTATGTTATTTGGTCTTTTTCCCTTGCAGCATTTAATATTCTTTCTTTATTCTGTAGATCTTGTTTTGATTATTATATGGTAGAAGGATTTTCTTTTCTTGTCCAGTCTAATTGGTATTCTACATGCTTCTTGTATGTTTAAAGGAATCTCTTTTTTTTAAGTTGGGGAAGTTTTCTTCTATGATTATGTTGAAAATCATAATTATATTTTCTGCTCCTTGGAGCTGGGACTATATACCTTCCTCTATTCCTATTATTCTTGGGTTAAGTCTTTTCATAGTATTCCAGATTTCCTGGATGTTTTGTGTCAGAACATTTTTAGATGTAACATTTTCTTGACTGATGCATCAGTTTCTTTTGTTGAATCTTCTACTCCTGAGATTCTTTTTTGCATGGCTTGTATTTTGTTGGTGAGGCTTGCATATGTTTTTCTAGTCTCTTTCCTAGGTCTTCCATCTCCAGGATTCCCTCAGATTATGCTATTTTTTTATTTCTTCTATTTCTGTTTTCAGATCTTGAAGAGTTTTATTTATTTCCTTCACCTGTTTAATTGTATTCTCCTGTATTTCTTTAAGGGATTTATTAGTTTCCTCTTTAAAGGCCTCTCCCCGTTTGATTGTATTTTCCTGTATTTCTTTGAGATGTTTGTTCATTTCCTCTATCATCTTTATAATATTGGATTTAAGGTCATTTTCTTGTGCTTTGATTGTGTTAGGATATCCAAGGGCTTGCTGTAGTGGGATAGGCTAGCTTTGCTTTGAAGGTACCATGTTTCCCTGGCTCTTGTTTGTGTTCTTATGTTGCCCTCTGTATCTGGATGTTCCCTGAACTGAAGGCCTCCAGTGGGCAGCCTTGGACTGGATATTCTTGATATAGCAGGCTTGATTGTTCCTTGTTTGGCGATGGAGGCCAACAGAGTAATGGATAAACAATGGAGCTGGTGAGGGAGCAGCCCAAAGCTAGCTCAGGGCAGTTGGGTGTGTCCCTGGGTATGAGCAGGGGAATGTGGGGGAGAAGGATCCAACCTGGTTGTTCCTTATTTGGCAGGCCTGATGGAGGCCAGAAGGGCAGAGGCCAGACCCAGTTTGAGCTCTTTAAAAGATATTTACCATATATAACAATAGAGTACTGCTACACCTAGCATGTTGCACCATGCATACATGCAACTTCCATAATACACCCTCCATGCTGCACCTTGCATACATATGTGACTTACAATATTGTGAGAAATGATCAAATATTTGTATTAAGTTATGAGATTCTAGAGTAATTCATTATGATTGAACACATAACTAAACTCTACATTTTTTCATTTAGTGCCTAATTTATCTAACCATGAATCACTATCACTAATGAAATTTATTATGATTTGCTTTGAAGATGGAAACAGATGATTTCTTATCAATTTCATATGTGGCATCTCAAGGATAAAAAGGAATGAACAAAATCTGTGAGAATGGGGCAATCACCCAAGGGCATGATTTCTGAGGATGAGTTGGGAAATCAAAACCTAGATGTTATATGGGGCTGTCCTATGGAACTTTGGAGATGAGCAACAAATTTTGAGAATCTGGGATTAGTTATTTAGCTAATTTAAAATTTCTGTTCCATAAACTCATTCTGGAGTGTGTTTGAACAATAGAACATACTCAAATACAAGTGTGTTCCATTAAGGAAAATCTAGATTTTTGCACAAAAAAAAAAAAATCTAAAGCCATTGTATAACCCAGCTGTTATCTCACCAGAACATGTGTGCATACCGGCATTATGGTCCAGGATACATGTGGCCCAACCCTTGAAAGGGATAAACTGCTTTATTCAAATAGAAGAAGCTGTGTTAAGAAGCATGAGATGTTCAGGTGTGGAGGAGATTCCTGGGAAGAAGAGTGATAACCCCAGACTAAGTTCTTGTTTGCATAGACACTGGTGGATCTCTGTGAGCAAAGCAATAGTTGACATTTTACGAAGCCTGCATGGAGGGAAGCAGAGAGTGAGGTTAAGATGTGGCATTGGAGCATCAGCCTATGCTAAGATGGAAATGCAACCCTAGTTTCTCAGTTCCTGTGCAGAGGAGTAAGATGAGTAATATCAGTAAGAGAACTGACATCTGGACTCATGGAGAGACAAAAGGCAGAAAAGGACTCTCTACAGATCATGGAAGACACTACACACGTTTTCCATAATCATCCTCAGGATGGAGAATGGGAGCTCTAACAAGTTCCATACACTTGTTCCTGTGCTCCTTTCTCCTGATATCCATCTCCACCCATGCGATCTCTCTTATATGTTCATTGAATGAGAAGTATCTTTGTTGTAAGAAGTTGATAGTCTCATTTAGTGATCACATAATAATTTTGTTGCTGTGAGGCAAATGTTAGAGAGGGATAGTCCAGAGTTAAGAGTCACAAAGGAGAAGAGTCTATCACAGTTTGGGATCTGGGTCAGGTGCAGATGGAAAGGAGAATGACTGAAGAGGGGTTTGAAAGACATTATTAGTAGGAGCTGGTGGAGGTATGGAGTTGCTAAGAGTATTACTGGCAGAGGACAGAGAATTAGCAAAGCTACTGAGGTGTGAAAATAGTGCAGTGTGGTAGACAGATGCAGACCATTTACAGGGACTGCAAAGTCCAAGGTGATTTGAATAAGGAGAAGCAGAACAATGATGGTTGGTTAGGGGGTGGCCTTAAAGGGTAGTAGGTAGAACAGTGACACAGAACAGTATTTTAGATGGGACATTCTGATGATGGTACAGCAGTGTGCGGGCTCAAAGGAGGTAAGGCTAAAGGAGGCAGAATCTGGGAAGGTATTTCCATTGTCCCACTGAAAGAGATTAAATAGGAACAGGTTAATATGGTTGGGAAGTGGACAGGATAAGATCATAGTCAGTGTCTTTTGCCTTGCAAAAACTTTGTAATTTAATGAGGTCCCATTTGTCTATTCTTGATCTTAGAGCATAAGCTATTGGAGTTCTGTTCAGGAAATTCTCCCCTGTGCCCATATGTTCAAGGTTCTTCCCTAGTTTCCTTTCTATTAGTTTCAGTGTGTCTGGTTTTATGTGGAGATCCTTGATCCACTTGGAATTGAGCTTAGTGCAAGGAGATAAGAATGGGTCAATTTGCATTCTTCTGCATGTTGACCTCCAGTTGAGCCAGCACCATTTGTGGAAAAGGCTATCTTTTTTCCACTGGATGGTTTTAGCTCCTTTGTCAAAGATCAAGTGACCATAGGAGTGTGGATTCATTTCTGGGTCTTCAATTCTGTTCCATTGATCTACATGCCTGTCACTGTACCAATACCATGTGGTTTTTAACACTATTGCTCTGTAGTACAGCTTGAGGTCCGGGATACTGATTCCCTCAGAGGTTCTTTTACTCTTGAGAATAGTTTTAGCTATTCTGGGTTTTCTGTTATTCCAGATGAATTTTTGAATTGCTCTTTCTAACTCTATGAAGAATTGAGTTGGGATTTTGATGGGGATTGCATTGAATCTGTATATTACTTTTGGTAAGATGCTCATTTTTACTATATTAATCCTACCAATCTGTGAGCATGGCAGATTTTTCCATCTTCTGAGGTCTTCTTCAATTTCTTTCTTCAGAGACTTGAAGTTCTTGTCATACGGATCTTTCACTTGTTTGGTTAGAGTCACGCCAAGATACTTTATATGGTTTGTGGCTATCGTGAAGGGTATCATTTCTCTTACTTCTTTTTCAGCCTGCTTATCCTTTGAGTATAGGAAGGCTACTGACTTGCTTGAGTTGATTTTATATCCGGCCACTTTGCTGAAGTCGTTTATCAGCTGTAGGAGTTCTCTGGTGGAGTTCTTTGGGTCGCTTAAGTATACTATCATATCGTCTGCAAATAGTGATAGTTTGACTTCTTCCTTTCCAATTTGTATCCCTTTGACCTCTTTTTGTTGTCTAATTGCTCTAGCTAGAACTTCAAGTACTATATTGAAAAGATATGGAGAGAGAGGGCAGCCTT
The DNA here is from genome assembly GCA_036184795.1 of Tokudaia tokunoshimensis. NCBI lineage: Eukaryota > Metazoa > Chordata > Mammalia > Rodentia > Muridae > Tokudaia > Tokudaia tokunoshimensis. Next base: position 11,690,362 of record BTHU01000013.1, on the reverse strand, counting down.
GTCTAGTCCCTGATTTTAGTGGGATTGCTTCAAGTTTCTCTCCATTTAGATTGATGCTGGCTACTGGTTTGCTGTAAATTGCTTTTACTACGTTTAGATATGGGCCTTGAATTCCTGATCTTTCCAAGACCTTTAGCATGAAAGGATGCTGAATTTTGTCAAATGCTTTCTCAGCATCTAATGAGATGACCATGTGGTTTTTTTCTTTGAGATTGTTTATATAGTGGATTACATTGATGGATTCAGAAGATGTGGTATATTTACACAATGGAATACTACTCTGCAATTAAAAACAATGAATTCACGAAATTCCTAGGCAAATGGTCAGATCTTGAAAATATCATCCTTAGTGAGGTAACCCAATCACAAAAGAACACACATGGTATGCAGTCACTGATAAGGGGATATTAACCCAGAATCTCGGAATACCCTAGACACAATTCGCATATCAGTAGATTTCTAAGAAGATGGAAGGAGAGACCCCTGGTCCTGGAACGACTGGATGTAGGGGAACACCAGGACAGAGAAACGAGAGGGGGTTGAATGGAGAAAAGAGGGAGGGAAGGGGGCTTATGGGACTTTCGGGGAGGGAGGAAACGGGAAAGGGGAAATGATTTGGAATGTAAATAAAAAAACTTAGAAAATAAAAAAAACAAAAAAAAAAAACCCAAAAGATCATAGTCAGAAGAAGGTAGACCCTGGTGCGGGTCAGGCCTGTTTCCTTGAAGAAGGGAAGCTGACTTGTGAAGGTGTCTGACTTGAGAGGCTCTGGATGGTAAGGCCAGGCAGTTGCTTGGACTTGGGCATACAGAAGAAGGGGCAGTGTGGAAGAGGCTTGCTGGGCGTGGCTGTAGGGTGGCAGTAATTACACTGCTGGAAGCTAAAAAAATTAAAAAGAAGACCAAAATACCATTGAAATGTTCTTAACCCTTTCGTCTTTATCTTCTGAGAAAAGGCCTGGGAAGGTATGAGTCACATGTTGCATTTGTATAACTTTCTGAGAGTAACGGAGATTAAACCCAGCCAGAGCTTCAGGTATGCTGTGCAAGAACTCTGCTCTTGAGCTACATCCCCAGCCCAAAATGTGCTTTTAAAGGCAGAGTATTAGATAAATCTTTTAGGAACCTAGCCATCTCTAAATGTTCTGCCATTAAAATTCTCTAGGAGCTGAGTGAATGGCCCAGCAAAGGACCCACTGTATAAGCATCCAGACCTATTTCAGACCTCCATTTCCTGCCTAAAAGCTCCTGCTCTGCTAGTACTAATGCTAGACAGAGATATGGGAAGGTCCCTGCATTCACTGACCAGCTAGTCTGCCAAATGGTGAGCCCTGTGTGCAGAGAGTCCTCGTGCCCCCAGATAAGGTAGAGACCAACAGAGGAGATATTTGATGTTAACCTTTGGCTTCTATATGATATATGCACATATATATATACCTACATGAACACATACTACATACACATATGAGTTAGGGATGAACATTCTGTTGTATTCTTTTCTGTCTGGAAGAGGATTGAAACATTGTTCAAGGACAGTACACACACCATCTTCCTTTTCTAAATGTAACAGAAATATTTCTAAATTCCCAATGCCATAAATTCCAGGTATTAAAGATAACCAAGTATTGAACCTGTGAGGAGATGTGTCAATGTTGAAGGAAATGTGATTGTTGTTAGAATCAAAATGTAGTTGCTGGTGTCAGTCCTAACTAAAAAAGAGAAGAAAGACCAAATTGGGTGTGAAGGTTGAATGGCAGTTACTATGACAGACTACTCTGCAAGAATTGCAAGCTTGCCCAGAGGCCATCACAAATGCAAAGTGAAGAACGCATCTGTAGGGACATCTGCCCAGCAGTTGTCTGCTTAACCTCACACTGGTACCATTACTGCTACTAACCAGCATAACCAAGGTTATTGTTTCAAAACCTGGCGAAATCTTACTATTTTTTACCTCTAAAGTTTTCCCATGGCCTCAATCTCTCTGCGTAGAGCCAATAGTTTGCCTCAGTATGTGTATTCATATTCCACCATGCTGCTGTTCATGATAAATAGGTATCATTTACTTCCTCTCTGATTGTTTTATTTGGGCCAAAACCATACAGTTCCATAAACATTCCTATTATCTTTTTTCATATCTCTATATAATCCTATCTAGCTTACAATGGTTTAGAAAAATATAAATATTCATGTTTCTAGAAGGCATTATGCATACAATTGGGGAAAGCCCATCGATGGCACAGTTGTTTTAGGATAACCAACCATTTTGTGAATGAATCTGAGGCTTGTCCCACAGGAGAGGAACACATGTCCAGCACCATAAACCTTAATGAAAGTATATTGACTGGGGAGGTCACAGGCTGGAGTGTTGGTCAGGGAATGTACTAGTAATATTTTGCTAAATAGATATGTAGTCAAAATGCATTATGTGTGCACATGCATGCATGTCTACTAGTGCTGCCTTCAGCCTTGAGAAGTTCACTATACTGTGAGCGATGATTGGTGCAAGGACTCATAACTTGCTAAAGTGATGAGAATGAGTGCAGCATGCTCACAGACAGGACATCTGCAACATCCCTTCCAAAGCCCAAGAAACATTGCAGACAGATGAGAGAGAGAGAGAGAGAGAGAGAGAGAGAGAGAGAGAGAGAGAGAGAGACTGTAAGAGCTGGGGTATGGGTAGACATGCTATGAAACACTGTCTTCTAGATATGACCTAGTCATTCATGAATATACAGCAGCTATGAGTGTCTGAACAAGATCTGTGTGAGAACAGAAAAGTATCAAGGGGCTAGTTGGAAAGAAGGAAGGAAGGAAGGAAGGAGGTTAGCAGGAGAGGGAAGGGAATGTGAAAGGGTCATGGGTGGTGAAAGTGATACTGGAGCTTGTATGCATACCTGAAACTGACAAAATAAATTTACATACTAAACCGTAACTGTAACATCGAATGATGAAAGGCAAGAACTCTATTGCAGTAGTTCTCAGCCTTCATATTGCTGTGACCCTCTAATACAGTCCCTTGTGCTTTGGTGACCACCTGCCATGACATTATCTTCATTGGTACTTCATAACTGTAATTTTTCCACTGTTATGAATTGAATATAAATATCTAATATGTAGGAGATCTGATGCTACCCCTGTGAAAGGGTCATTTGATCACCAGGGGGGTCAAAACCCTTGGATTGAGACCCACTGCCTTGTGGGACATGCACAGTGGCAATGGAGGCCAGCACAACTGAAATCTACAGAAAGCAACTGAGAATGGATAATTCTAGGCATTGATAGATGAAGGCATATATGTTCACACATCTGTACCTAGACAGATGGCCTAGGTGAACTCTTGTCAGTCAAACCTATACATGTAGCATTATGGTGATGGGTACAAGCCTTCAACATGAAATCAAACTCGATATGAGGATGAGAGCGTAATCAGAAATGGTGACTTGTATTCCATATCTTCTGTCTGGTAAGACAGTGGCCACTTAATGCTTCACACAGATTTCCACAGAAGCCTGGAAGTACCCCAGCCTCGGCACTGTTAATCACTCCCACATGACTCTACCTCATTCATTTGATTGAGTGATTAGCAGACCGAAGACAAGCTATAGGATGACTAATTAAATTGGAATTTTAATTAAACAAGTAATCTTTTATTTAAATATGTTTCAAATATTAGGTCATACATCTTTATTTGCTATATTTGTCTTGCTTCTTACAACTAAGGAATGAACTGAAAACAAAAAACAAAACAAAACAGAAAACCTAACATATCAACAGAAGAACTGATTCGGGATAACCTAGTATGGAGTGGCCTGTGTGAAATAACATTTGCTTAAAGGCTGTTGTTTCCTCTCAGACTCTTTGACCTGAAGATCAGACATATATAGGACTCATGAAGACTAGACACACACACACACAGGTACATGCACATGTACATGTGCACATGCTTATACATTCCTACATATGGGGAGGGAGATGGCCTCGGTGAACCCTGTCGTCAAACCTATATAGGTAGTGTGAGGATGATAGGCCGAAAGCTTGAGCATCCATTCCTTTATTTGTCTGCTCAAAAAAAATATTTATTGAAGTAGAGAAAACTTGCACAGGGTACCAGAAAAAAAGCATGAGATAGAAATGAATTGAGGTAGTTACAGAAGAACATCATCAAAAGCTAAGTGCCTTCAACACAAGGAAGTCAACGTAGAGAGAGGGTACCATTCTCCATTTTTATCTGATGTAATCTTCTTCATATTTATTTGGTTTTTTCCAAATTCCTTTTGCTTCATCCTCTTTATCATGGTATCTGGACTCCCATTGCAGTACTCAGCTTCTCCCAGTGAAGATCATGTTTGAAACGCTCTTTCTCCCTCCACTCCCCCTCTCTCACTATACAGGATTATACACAATTTCATAATTTCTTTCTCAGGGTCTCTACTTAAATTAAAAAGCATCATATGAATTTGGAAGCAGAAGAGGCAGAGGCCTCCTTCTGTCCTCCCTACATGTGATGGTTGGTTTGTCTTGGTTACCAACATGATTGGACTCAGAATCTCCTAGGAGATTAGGAAAGCATCCCTCTAAGTGTGTCTGTGATGATGATTCAAGAGGCGCTCAGATCAGGGGTACTCTGACATAATGGATGCTATTTAAGATCTGTTTGGTGAATATTCTTCAGAGTGGATCATGAATGAACTAAGGCCATCTTCCTAGTCAATTTTTGAACCCATTCTGAGCATGAGTCTTCAAGTTGTTTACAGATCATGGGACCAGACCCAGGGCAGGTTGGAGGCCAACACTAGGTTTGACAGAACTGAACATGCTCCACTTGGTATGCTCCTCCCCTCCTCCCTAAGAGTCTTCCATGTTGGAAATTGATGGTATATTTGCAAGAGAAAAGAAAATTGCCTTAAAATACTTCTAAATTTAAATGCCCCCTTTGAAACACAAGTATTTGGAAGAAGGTTGAACATTAGTGCTTAGGGTCTAAAGCTTCAGGAGGCTTCCTTCCTCTTCTTCATCTTCCACCCACTCCATAAATGGTGTCATTCCAACATAGACAGTGGCACAGTGTGAGACCAAGGGGGTTTATTGTGGGGAAATCTTCACTGCCTGTGTGCTGGAAGGATATGAATATGCTCCTAGCATGTTTGCTGTCCTGAACTTGGGGATGAGGCCTGATGGTGCGCTTATTACCTTATCTAAGCCATCCACCAGCTGCTCCATGTATGAGGAACAACCTCATGCATGCTTGCAGCGTAGAAAATTATTTTGGAAAATGCTCAGATCAGAGGGAAAAGTGAGCTCTTTGGATTTGCTTCACTGATGATGAAATTCTACAGAGGCCCATGATGTCCACACCTTTACATTGACCTTCTGCTATACTCCAACAGTGGGGCATTATGTACCACAATTCTGCTTCCTGTCCCCGATACTGTGGTTCCTACTAGTGGATAACCAGTAGGCTGGGGAGCATTTGACTTTATGCATGTACAGTTTTCACACAGACAGCTTACCTTTGTATATTTGTAAGGGTTCCTTAAGGGAACAGAACAGATAGAGTGAATATACACATATTCAAAAAGGGAATTATTAGACTGGCTTTCTGAGTATGTTCTGAGTGACCCAACAATGATGGCCTCACAAAGAAAGGCAGAGACTCTAGGAATTGTCTGGCCCATGAGACTGGCTATCTCAGCAGTTCAGATCTGGAAATGGAGTTCTGGAGGATTCCTGGAGAACTGACAGTCTTCAGTCTATATTGGAATCCCAAAGGAGTTGGATTTCACATCAGCTGCAGCAACAGGATAGACAAACTTGTTAGTGAGATGAAAGGGAAGCAGGAAAGAGGTGATGTGGGCTGCTACCAGAAGATGTTGTTCATATTTAGGGTGGGTCTTCCTGCTTCCAATAATTTGATTAAGAAAGTTTCTCACAGAATTGTCCAGAAGCTTGGGTTTAGTTGATTCCACATGTAGCTAAGTTGATGTCAAGATTACTCATGACAAGCCGATTCCTTGTCAACTTGACATAGGAAACACATAAACACATCACCTTATTTAGTGCTTAATTTTTAAATGAAACAATAAGGCTATAATTATATCATAGACAATATAGCTATTCTACAGACAAATGTAAGCACATTATATATTTTAGAATAAGTGGCAAAGTCCTTTGAAGAGTTCTTAGTCTTTTAAATATGATGATAATGGACTTACAACACCTAATTACCAATATTATCTCAATCAATGTTATGTGATAAATAACTAGAAGAAATAAAATATAACTATCTTCTCTAATATATAGATATGTGCACAAATATGTTCTTCACAAAACAGGACAGAAACAAACATGTCAATTATAACACTAGTTTCTGCAACTAGTTATGTGATCTTAGCAAGACTGCTTAGATACTTTCCTCTACTATCCAGTCTGTATCTCCCTTCTTCTCTTTCCCTTCCTTTCTTCCTCCCTCTCTCTTTTTCTTTTTCCCTCCCTTCTTTTCACAGTTTCTGTTTATGTGTATATGTGTGTTTGTGTTTGTGTGTGTGCGTTTGTATGTGTGTTTCTGTGTGTTTGTATATGTGTATGTGTGTGTATGTATGTTTGCGTGTGTTTGTATGCATGTGTTTTTTTGGGGGGGTGTATTTGTGTGTGTGTGTGTGTGTGTGTGTGTGTGCACGCGCACGCGCGCGCGCGCACGTATGAACCAAGGCACATCTGTAGAGGATGGGATACCTTGCTGAAGTCATTCTTTTCCTTCAACCATGTGGGTTGAATTCAGGTAATCAGTCTTGGCAGGGAGCCTTCTCACTGCTCTTTTTTGTTCAAAACCATTTATTTTCAGCACCTAATTGGTGCTAGATATGAACCAAAACTACAACAGTGAGTGAGTCATAAATTTGCTTTGAAGTCAAAGCCATCATGGGCTTTAGGCAGTGTGGAGTAATGCAGAAAATACTGGCTTAGGGGGTCAGGCAACGAGCTTACTAATATTAGCCACGGACAGTACAAGTGACCTAAAGATGCCTTGGGGAAACTTGGAGACACAGATGACTTGTTTGGATATCAGGAAAACTGGGACTTCAGTGGATGTGGATGGCTTCCTCTGGTTTTCCCATCCCACGAGCATATGGTGCAGGGACAAGTGGCCTAACTTGGATGTTGAAGGTGGTTTGCTTCTCTTTATAAGTAGAACTGTTCTGACTCTTCCTTTGGGTTTACAATGTAGCTTGTCTTGGAAGTCCATTGCTTATAATAAGCATTTCAATTTTCTCAGTGGATCTCAACAGCCAATATCTAGAGACATCTTTATCAAAATGGAGAGGGGGGAGAGACATACTGCTGGCAGGTAGGAACCAAGGACAGGGATGCTGCTGCTGAACTGAAATCTTGTGACTACGACCTCAGCTAACAACAATGCAAAGCTAACATCCACTCCTCTGCCTTTCTAGTGTCAGGTCCTAGAGATCTGAAGATGGTTCCCACTTCTATTCCTCTATGGGTTTTTTCTTTAGCTTTGGGTTCACAACTATGGTTTGGAGCATTACTGTGCCTTTCAGAATGTATTTCAACATTTCTGCTCACATACTATGTGTTTGGCCAAGGATGAAAAAGTGGTATTCCTTGTTGTAAATAAAATCTCCACTCAGGCTTATAGTATTTCAAACTGTAGGTTTACCTAAGAAAATTCCACCCTTAAGAGATGGATTCCTTCCAGTCTACAATGAAAATTAATCAGATGTGCCTGATCCTGGAGATTTAAGGGCTGTGCCCCAGCAGTGATCACAAACTCAACAAAATAAATTCTGAATGAACCCCTAGGCAGTCAAGCTGACCATGTCTAAGGCATGACTTACTTTCAGCCAGTACAGCACCGCGTCCCATAGCACATACTTTATAACTGGTTTCAACCAGATTCACCAACAAGCTTCTCTCATCCTGAACAAGCCACCCTTTTCCTGAGTTTTTATCTCGTTGCATGGGAAATAAATGCATCACGTTGGGTGATATAAAACTCTAGTATTCTAAAATTCATGTCCCAGCCATTATTTCTATAATACATGTTTGATAGTTTATAGTTCATTTCAGAGCAACATCTGGTCAGTATACAATTATTAATGACAGAAGAATTCTTAGAGATTCCTCATTTGATCACTGTTTGCATGTTAGTAGACTAAGACTAAACATAAAGTATCAGCATTACAAAGTTAATTCTATAACTGCTTTGCCATCTAACATACTGTTTGTAAAATGGAAATAATATGGACTCAATAATCAATAATTAATATCACGCTAACATAGTAATTGATGCCAATGTATAAGACTTCCCAAATAATGCAGTGACTCTGAAAATATGTTTATGAAATTGACCATCATACTGACAAAATACAAAAGTTGTGAATACCACTTTGTCTTTCCATCCAGTGTTACCTGCCAAAGAAATTCCCTAGTAAGAGAAAAATACAGAAATACACCCCTGAGTATCAGCTACAACACCCCCAAGCCCTAAAATTTTGAGAAAGTTTTTCCACTAAAAAGACTGTTGGAAAAGGAAATATGAATATGTAGGAAAATAAGAACCTATAGTTTCTCTTTAGCTGGGACATATAAATGCAAAATCTCTTAAGTAGACTTCAAAAGTGCTTGCCATTTCCCATGCCTGCATGTTCCCATTTAGCAAAGAGTGTGCAGCTTTCTGGCTGGGCTTAAGAACAAGAGCTTCAAGTTAATAAGCAAAGGGAAGTTTGCATCCAATCTAAATCCAAATCCACATGCAAACATGCAAGTTCAATTTGCAAATTGGAATCAGAGTCAAATCCCTTTAAGGTTTGCCTATCTCTAATTAGCAGCTAGTTAGCCCATGTGCCAGCTAGGCACAGGCACAGCGGCGGGTGCCATAGGCCCGATAAGGACTCATCTAGGGGAGAGCACAGTTCCTTCTAACAAGAAACACCCATCCTCTCCCATAGCAGTTCAATTACTTTGGCAGATATAGGAAGAGTGGAGGATATTTTAGGTGGTGGAATATGAATTTGCAAGAAAAGATGTGCTTTTCCTTGAGAGGGCAATGTATAAAAGGAAATGAGTTTAGTTAGCTGTAGCTTCCCAAAACTTCTTATTGCAAAATGAAGTACAGTCTTATTAGAGTAACTGTGAGTGAAGGGAAGGATTGGCCTGTAAAGGAGGAAGACTATGGTTCCTGAAGAGGTTGAAAACAAAGGCATGAGATGTTCATGTTCAATGTGGGACACGTTTGGGGAAAGCCTTTGTGTATACATAGGAGTAGACTTCTTATGCCATGTAGTCTTCATGATGGAACAAATCTCATACAATATGGGTGTATGCAGGTTACTTCTCTGGGTTACTGGGGTCAGCAGGGTAGATCTTCTGTTGGTTCTATTCTGGCTCACCCTTAACACCACCATCTCCTGGCAGCTTAATGGAGCCTAGAAGGTGGAGGATGGTCTGTCTCACTCATGATTGGAACCTCACTAATGACTGTCTACGTGGCTCAGTCTACATGGTTGGGCTCATTCAATTTTCTCTCCTGGGTCTCCTTTCATTGTGAGGGAAAGTCTGAAAGAGTGAAGAGGGGAAACACTGAGATCTCACACACGTCTCCAACACCATGCAATATCTGTGCATTCTTCTGGTCAAAGCAAGTCACAGGCCAGGCCCCATCTGGATGGTAAAAAAGAAAAGCTTCCTCTCTCAGTGAAAGGAGTGGCAGGATCATAATGGAGGAGTGATGGACACAGAGGCTATTAATGTGATTTATATGCTATGGTAGCTAAAGTTGTTGGGTTCACATTGCCTAGGCTGACCTCACTCTCAATCCTTCTGTCTTAGCCTTCCCAGGACATACACATGCTATCACATTCAACCAATGATCTACATAACGCTACCCCAATGTATAAAGCTGACAGGATACAGTGTGTGTTTGTATGTTCTCACCGTAGATAATGTTAGCCACTGTCCCCACTGTTAGACTTCACATGGGGAAGTAAATGATCTTTTGAAACATGTGTTTCCCTACTCTCCCTGCCAAATCCCAAACACTGGATTAAGCAATTGGATCTTCTTGATATGCACAATTCTTTGGGGGTCTCACTTCTAATTCCATCCTTGGTTGTCAAGAGTAAATGAATTTTATTATATTTTGGGGACTGGAACATGTATGACATTAGACTGCAGGAAGGAATTCCCACCTTCTTGAGCCTCCAGTGACATTTCTTCCTTTTATTTCTTCACTCCATATAACCTTTGAAAGTATAACTATTTATAGGTCTCACTTTCCTGAAGGGTATAGTTTAAAGGCCAAATAGCCCCTTTGATTGACATTCAAACTGGGCATAACAGGCTGAAAAAAAAAAGATCTGTACTCAGGAAAGACCTGTAAGATGCTCAAAAGGAAAATTGTGTGGATAAATTATACATGTCTAGTTTATTCTTTCAAGTTTATCTATTAGATTGTGTCGACTGTCTTTATTGAGGCAACATAAATAAGATGGCAGAGAATGGGAGAATCACTTGAGCAATGCTCCTTCTACCTGACAGTGAATATTAAAAAACAAGATACAAGACACTTTGAAGATGGCTAAGTAAGCAAAGGGCTTGCCTTGCAGCAAAAGGGCATGAGTTCAATCCCTAGAAAATATGCAACAGAAGCCAAATCACTGGATTATGTAATTATAATCCCAGTGCTGAGGAGGCAGAGACAGTCACATACCTGAACTTCACTGGCCAGCCAATCTAGCCTACAGTGAATCCCAGACTAGTGAAAGACCCTGTCTCAAAGAAAGTGGTGCCTGAACTAATGATACCCAAGATTGTCCTCTGACCTCTGCACACATGTACACATGGGTTCCTGTATACACACACACACACACACACACAAACACACAATATACATGTACATGCTCACATGCAAAACACAAGAGAGCTATGGATTTCATAGCTTTGGATATTTAAGCTGTGTTAGCATATTTTTTACCAGATTGAGGCACTCTAACTGGCACACTCAAATCAGCTATGCTTGCAAACGAGACTCTAGATGGAAATCATATGGCAAAGCCCTTACACAACCATTTTGGATGTAATAATGCTAAAGATTCTGAGATCATAACCGGGTTGAAAAGAGAAAAGTATTGTGGGCATTTAACAATGTCTGCCCTGAGCATAGGAATGGGAGCAGAGACAGCATCAGAACCATCCATATTCACCATTCCTGGTACAGTCTATGGAATATTCTCCCCATCCTGGCCTGGTACAAGTGTCTTCTAACTTCTTGAGGCTTAGTTTGTCTTAGGGCCTGCTCCTCACTTCCCTGCAACTGCTACTGTTCTCCATTCGTACTTTATCATCTGTGGTTTCCTTTCTATTACCCTGTTGGTGGGATCTTGTTCTGTTTTCCCTTCCTCTCTTTTGTGAGCCTTGTTGAAAGAATTCAGATGGAACACACATAGTGCAGTGTAGAAGACAGGTGGGGTTTGTTTCCACATAAAGTAGAGACACACTCAAGGGATGACAGTGAACCGTAACTAAAGAAACAACTGTGTCATCCTATGATGTTTTTAGGCAGATATTATATTATTTTCCAAGTCCCTGGAACAGACACTTTTTCCTGAAGGGTATTTGCCTATTCTAGTGATTGACAGGTCAATTTAATTAATTCTTAAGAGAGGGGACAATGATAGATCTTTGTGTTATTGCTTTTAATGGAAAAAGCTTTAGCTAATAATTTTACAGACACTTTAGAATGCCATATCTCAACCCAGGGCCAGAGATGAGACTCAGATCCCATTCTTCTGATCAACAGCCAGGACACTGTAGTTTATAAGTGGCTGGTAATGGATGATAATGAGATGTACACCCAATGACTGCCAAACCTGCTCATATCTGACTAGCTATATAGCAATACTCTCCAACTCACAGGATGCCATGATTTGTTTATATTCTTACTAGCTTGATGTCCCCAGGAGCTAGCATTGTCCTGATACCACTGAGGGTTCCACCGGTTTTATTTTTTAATTGAACCTTCATCCATAAGCTTTTAATAATTTCATTAGGTTGATATGCTTTGAGACAGCTCTGGGAGAGACATGCCATTAGCCCTAATATTTTCCTGTAACAACTAAATTCTCCTGGGGAGCATCTATGCAAACTAGCTGGAGTGAGATCTTATTCAATGGTTGTGAGAAGAGTGATACACACAATACTGCAAGCTACATTTACAACACTGAGTCACATACACGCAACAAGAGCACAAGAGAACTCAGGCCTGATATGCATTTATAGAAATGCACAGTGGTGAGTGAAGATGAAGATCTGTTGTGCATGAATGTGAACCTCTGTAATCCCAGAAATCTGAGGCTTAGGTGTGAGGATCTTAAGTTCAAACCAGGTCAGGATGTATAAAAAGATCTTATATAACAAGGCCAAACCAAATCAAACCAAGAAAATCCTAAAACAAGATAGGTAAACCCAGCTCTATAGACATCAAGAAATTGTGGTTTAAGTGAGAATCAAAATGTTAGGCCTTTAATTTATTCTTTGGAAGACAGTGACATAACTATCTCAAAATCTCTGCCCTGAAACAGATGATGAGATAGAGGGCAAGGGGGTGTTCATAAACCTTGTCTCTGACCAAGGGCTGAGCTCTAAAATGTAAAGAAACTCAGACAACTTGGTTAAAAGAACAAAATAACCTAATAACTAAATTTAAAAACAGACTAGGGGCATGAATAAAAATTTCTGCAAACATATACAAATGACCAATGGGTATATGAAAAGATGCCCAAACATTATTAATCATCGAGGAAAATCAAATCAAGGTACACAGTGAGCTAGTCCTCCTCAACTGTCATGGTAGCTACTTTATATTGTGGGCAAGAGCAAGGAAAAACTAAGCCCTAATATGGCCCTTATAGGAGTGAGAAAATGGTGCAGCCACTATAAAAAACAGTGTGAATTCAGGGAAAGGGAAATGAAAACTATCCCATCTCATCACAGTTGGAATGGTTATCATCCAGAAAACAAGCAACAGCAGTCATGAGGACATACTGGGTAGAGGTGGAATACCAGGTGGGAATGCATTAGTTCAGTCGCTATAACAAAGAGCATAGAGAGTCTGAAAGACCTAAAACTAAAACCATTTATACTTCTGAGTACACCACTTCTGAGTACATCCATGAAAGAGAAGGTATAAGTCAGCATAGCAATAGGCACCCATGTACCCATCCTCATCACTGCACTGGTTAGAATGGCTGAGCTATGGAGTCAGCTGAGGAACCCATCAATAGGTTAGCAGGTAATCATTTTATGTATTTATACATGTAAGGTTTTCTCATGTGTAGAGTCTACATTTTAAAGATAGGAAAATTGGGGCTAAAGAGCTGGCTTGGCTATTAAGAGTACTTGATGCTCTTGAAGAGGACTAAGGCCTGTTTGCCAGCACCCACTGATAGCTCCCCACCATCAGTAACTCCAGCACCAGGGCATCGACATCTTCTTCTGCTTTCCTTTTGAACCAGGCACATATATGTCACATAGACACACATGAACGCAAGACATCCATACACAGAAAATAAATTTAAAAAAATTAAAGATCTGAAAGTAAAAGCACTATTTGGGAAGAGAAAATGAACCAACAAGAGGAAGAAAGTGGGGAAGGAGATGTATTATGGCTTTCTAGAGGAAGAGAACCAACTAAATGAAGACATAATTAAAAGGAATTTATTAGCTTGGCTAGGTAATTTACCATTTACCAGTCCACGAGGCTAGCTAGATGTCTTAGCAACCCTTGTTTGGTGTTGAAAGCCTTGAAGATTCCTGGAGAGCTTCTATTCTTCAGCTCATGCTTGAAACCTAAAGAGGTTAGGTTCTAACATCAGTGAAGGAATGTAGTAGAAGCAGAGTTGATGAACTAGCCAGCAAGAGTGAAGGCAAGCAGGCAAAAACAACGCTTTCTTCTTCCATCTCCTGTTATCTGGGTTGCTGCCCTTATTTAAGGTGGTTCCTCCCACTTAAAGGATCTGATCAAGAAAATCCCTCACAGCAATGCCCCATGTTTATCTTTTAGTTGCTTCTTGATCTAGTCAAGTTGATGACCAAGATACCATTCCAGGAGGGGAATGGGTATGTGTGAATAAAAATGATCAAAGTCCATAATGTACACTAGGAAATTTTCATAATGAAGTCTATTAATTTTCCTGTACAAATATGAACTAATTATGTTGGTTAATTTGCCACTCTGATGGGTTCTAGAATCACCTGGGAAACCAGCCTCTGGGCATGCCTGTGAGGGATTATGTTAATAGTCTTGATTAGGTGAATAGTCCAAGTTACAGAATCAAAGTGCACCGTGGTGTTTTACACAGACTGATGGGGGCGGGAGGTGGTGAGTTACGAGCCAATGAGCATAAACTTCAGCAGAGGAAAGCAAATTAAGGTCTAGAGACTTGCTCAAAACATTATACCAACAGTCCACAACAATATATTGTATAACTGAACATTTATCAGGGGCTAATGTTAGGTTTTCTTTTTATACCAAAAAGGGGGAAATGAAAAATGGAAAGAAAAAAAATGTCAGTCATTTTTGTGCAGTGTCTGGGGCTGTGTATATCATGACTTCCAAATCACTATGCAATTTTACTGCAGGGAGAAGCAACCCGACTTAAGTGATTAGCTAGTATAAGCTCCAGCCTGCTCTCAAAGGGCAAGGTGAGAATTCTTTATAACTGTGCTGGATGTAGGGACATATCATACTGTGGCACCACTGGCCTGAGTGTACCCACAGGGTAGCTCCTTGGAAGATGTAACACCATGAAACTTACCTTAGGTGACCAGGAACTCTGCTTCTCCATTATGTAGAGTGGGCAATGGTATTTACATATATTTCCCAGCCTCCTGGACCTTCTAACAGAGATGGAATATTATAAAATAAAGTAAGAAACTACATGTCTACTGAGAACTATTTGCAGTATGTATTATTGTTTTCTTGTAAGCAGGTAATTACAGTGGGTTTCCAAATGCTTGAGTGTTATGAGTATTTGCTATTTTTGGATGAGAGCATATAATTTTGGAAGTGATTGACACCCAAACAAAGCCTTGGCCTTTAGAATAGCAGTACCACATCTCTTTTTCAGTATCGAAGCACAGGTCTTTGATGTAAGTATTTGTAAGTTATTATCTTGTTCTGAGACGGGGGGTGTGAGGGAGAAAGCAAGTTGGGTAAACTAAGGAATTCTAACAGAATTAACCACATAAGATTTGAGTTCCTTTTCTCTGATCTTAGCATCTATCTAAGCCTTGTACCTTTTACTCCAGTTACGTTTAATCTATCTGAATAATTTATTGTGAGACCTGACACAAAATCCTGACCAAGATGATCTAGACCAGTGTTCTAAGGCTGTGGGTCATGGCCCCTTTGGAGTCAGATGACTTTTTTTTACATGGGGTCACCTAAGACCATGGGAAACTACAAAGATTTATTTTGCAATTCATAGCAGTAGCAAAATTACAGTTACGAAGTAACAATGGAAATCACGTCATGGCTTAGGGATAACCACATGAGGATGTAGCATTTGAAAAGTTGAGAATCACTGACCTAGATGAACATCCTAAGTTCCTGCCACACAGGCAGTGTGGAACAAGAAGGAAACATGGGAAACTCGGACATTTTACCTGCTGTCAAAGTCTTAGGTGAAAGCCCCAGTCTCTACCAAGATTCTGTATAATGTAGTTTTCAAATCTGAATAACATAGAAATCATATGGATAGCTCACTAGAAAATGCTGACCCTGGATTTACTCTACCATCTACCTCTATGCACCTAGTTCATGGACCACACCTGGAAGAATGAGGCTAAAGAGGCAGGAGAAATGGCAGTTTTGTTAAATAAATAGCCTCTCCTATTTAGACAATTCCCTACCACCACACAGATGTGGATTCTGCACCCTTCCTCAGTGAGCAGTTGCTCTTCGGGAACGCTGTAACTTTGAGGTAGAAAATCTACATTTAACAAAATATATATTAGTGCTTGGCATACTATGCACATTTCAATGGGAGCCAGTGGTCATATGGGGGAACTGTCATTTCCCTGTTGAAATCCAGCTCTTTCCCTAGACCGATCAAGAGGGGTAGATGGATGATTCCTACCAATGAGTAAATGCCCCATGTAACAAGGATGCTAGCCAAGCAGGTCTGGTTCTTGTTTATTTAAACGAATCAACCACACCCAGCCACCTGCTAAGAATGGCCAGTGACTGGGTGGAGATTTGTGTATGTAAGACGGACGCTCTGTCTCTATCAGTGTAACTTAAAAATAGTTTGTTTCATAAGTGTAAATGTTTTTGGCCCTGCCAAAAAAGCTTTCAATGTTATTTTATTATTTTTTTTTTGGTTGTAGAAGAAGGGAGGAGCTCTTCCCATATTTATGTATAATGCCGAAATAACCAGAACATGAAAAAGAGAATTACAAAAATAACTTGATTATTTGCCTCCATGCCAAGCAACTTTATCTGGTTTTATTTATTTATTTTTGTCAAGGATTGGTTTTTTAATTTGCTATACTAATATCAAGTTTCAGACTCTCCCATCTACTTCCAACATACCCAGCAAAAATGACGCAGATTTTTTTTATTTTATTTTTAAATTATAGTGTGTATGTGTTTGTGTTGTGTGTGTGTGTGTGTGTGTGTGTGAATGACATGTGTCAAGGTCAGAAGACAACTTGTGGGAGTTAGTTCTCTCCTTCCACAGTGTGGAACCTGAGGATTGAACTAAGGTCATCTCACTGAAGCTTTATTCAATGTTTTGAGAGTTTTATGCTTATATAGAAGAAATTTTAGTTATCTTACTATTACCCTTTAACACCCCTCTTCCATCTCTCAATGAAATTTTCTTCCCAATAAATCTCTGTCCTCTCTCTCCCTCCCTCCCTCCCCTCCCCCCCCCTCTCTCTGTGTGTGTGTGTGTGTGTATGAGAAAGAGAGAGAGAAAGAGAGAGAGAGAGAGAGAGAGAGAGAGAGATCCAGGGATCAAACTCTGGTCATCAGGTGGATGTGCAAACACCTGTACCCCCAAACCATTTCTCTGCCCCTGCATGTCTGTTCTAAACAAAGCAAGAGTGTCATGGACCTTGAATAATCAAAAGTAAAAACTCCAGTAGAAAGTCCCTAAGCTCTCAATGGTCACAAGGCACCCATAACTAGTCATGCATTTAGGTCAGTGGCCCTTTGTGCTGTTAATTATTTCCTAGTCTGCATTCCCCAGACTTGGCTGTAGGATGAGGAGAAAGGGCGTTTGGAGGGTCACGTGTGGAGGCCTCACTCATGAGGAATGACTGTGGCCACTCTTTCTACGTGGGATGCAGTACTCTTGGAGGGTGTGGCCCTTGTGAGCTAAGCAGCACAGAGTCCCTATCTGTTCCTTCTGTGTTCTGTCACACCTAGGAAGTGCTGGTGGGATGGAAGTGAGTAAGGTGGGGAGGGGAATGGCGGGGGGTGTGTGGAGATGGCCGGTGGTGGTGCTTAAGTCCGTGGCTCAGTTTAATATAGAGTAAAACATAAAGAGTAGGCCCGAGAAGCCTGTAGTGAGGCTAAAGGCTCCTGCCAAGCACACGAGGAACCTCTCACAGCACAAATTGTTCCTGCAGGGTTCAAGAAGAGTGGGAAGAGGGTTCTTCTGGAAGGCCCACATGGGCATGTGCATACCTCTTCATTAGAAGGGACTCTACGGCCCCTAAATGTCCTTCTTCAGGGGGAGGCTGGTGCTCTAGCACAACCTCCAACCCTCCTCTCCTCCCCTTAGACTCTGTATGGTAGAGCTGCGTGCTTTTCTTTTCATTTCTCCTTCTCAGTTTCTTCCAGGGACACAACTGAGACCAATTTCCACTGTGTAAAACCACCATGGATGTAGAATCCCTGTAGAGACAACCTCCATAAAGATACAATCCCCTAGAGACAACCTCCGCAGACATACAATCTTTATAAACACATGGCTCTGGCTTTGGTTGTTTCTAACACATTCCATTTTGACTCACAAGCTGCTTGGGCTGGAAAGGAGAATATTAAGGAATTATTTGGTCTCATGGTCTATAAACTGAATTCCATTGAGCTCTGAAGACCATCCAAAGTGCTCCAGGCCACTCCAATTTTGCCTCTCCTTTATATGCAGCCACCCCTCAGTGTCAGCAAGGGGACACCAAAATCCCCAGATGCCCAAGTGGCTTGCAGAAAATACTGTAGTGTTGGCATGTATTGCAGATAGAAAGACCTTTCTTAAAGTTGTGGGCGTTTTTATTCAAAGAATAGAAAAATTAACATAATTTTTGAATGATTAAAAATGTAACCCTTTCCTTAACATAAAACAAAATAAAAACACACAAAGCCCATTTTCCCCCCTAGGTTGGATCTAGACAATGTAAAGTTCATATAGTCAGTGGCTCCTTTGACTGAGTAAAATAACTTGGGCCACCTGCCTCAGAAACTCCTCTCCATCAAAACACTTGTGGCTGAAGAAAAGCTTTTCCCAGGCTGTTTCCAGGGGCTATTTCAACCCCTGCCAGGGCTGGAGAAGGAGCCATATTTTTTACCACCTCCCTGTCATTTTCCCACAAAGTTTGAAAGGAATAAATTCAAGAATAAAGCCAACAGTTATTGAGATTTGTCCTATTTTTTTCAGTATGAATAGATGCAACCTTTGGCGGCAATTTGGGTCAGCTGTGTTATAATGTGGCAGGCTGGGGGGGGGGCAGGGGGCGCTCTTCCTGAGCAGCCCCAGAGCTCCAAATTCTAAGCTTTCCTCTCTTTAAATGAGAATCTGAATTCATTGTTTTTAATTGCAGAGTAGTATTCCATTGTGTAGATATACCACATATTCTGAATCCATTCCTCCGTTGAGGGACATCTGGGTTCTTTCCAGCTTCTGGCTATTATAAATAAGGCTGCTATGAACATAGTGGAGCATGTGTCCTTATTGCATGCAGGTAAAGTCTCTGGGTATATGCCCAGGAGTGGTATAGCCGGATCCTCCGGGAGTGTCATGCCCAGTTTTCTGAGGAACCACCAGACTGCTTTCCAGAGTGGTTGTACCAGCTTGCAATTCCACCAGCAGTGGAGGAGTGTTCCTCTTTCTCCACATCCTCGCCAACAACTGCTGTCTCCTGTGTTTTTGATCTTAGCCATCCTGACTGGTGTGAGATGGAATCTCAGGGTTGTTTTGATTTGCATTTCCCTAATGACTAAGGATGATGAACATCTCTTTAGGTGCTTCTCAGCCATTAGATATTCTTCAGGTGAGAACTCTTTGTGTAGCTCTGTACCCCATTTTTTAATAGGGTTACTTGCCTCTCTGGAGTTTAACTTCTTGAGTTCTTTGTATATATTGGATATTAGCCCTCTGTCGGATGTAAGGTTGGTAAAGATCATTTCCCAGTTAGTTGGTTGCCACTTTGTCTTTTTGACAGTGTCTTTTGCCTTGCAAAAACTTTGTAATTTAATGAGGTCCCATTTGTCTATTCTTGATCTTAGAGCATAAGCTATTGGAGTTCTGTTCAGGAAATTCTCCCCTGTGCCCATATGTTCAAGGTTCTTCCCTAGTTTCCCTTCTATTAGTTTCAGTGTGTCTGGTTTTATGTGGAGATCTTTGATCCACTTAGAATTGAGCTTAGTGCAAGGAGATAAGAATGGGTCAATTTGCATTCTTCTGCATGTTGACCTCCAGCTGAGCCAGCACCATTTGTTGAAAAGGCTATCTTTTTTCCACTGGATGGTTTTAGCTCCTTTGTCAAAGATCAAGTGACCATAGGAGTGTGGATTCATTTCTGGGTCTTCAATTCTGTTCCATTGATCTACATGTCTGTCACTGTACCAATACCATGCAGTTTTTAACACTATTGCTCTGTAGTACAGCTTGAGGTCTGGGATACTGATTCCCCCAGAGGTTCTTGTTTACGGTTTGTAGATGACTGAAAACATTTTGTGTATCCAGATCCTCAAAATGTCACAGTAGAAGCATTTTCCTTCCCTACAAAAAATATTTATTACTATTATTCATTTTTTTATGGGTGTGTGTCTCTGTTGTGTGGGAGCATCCACATGAGAGTACTGGTGACTGTGGAGGCCAAAAGAGGGCTTTGAGTCTCCTGGAGATGGAGTTACAGGCAGTTGTGAACTGCTTGACATGGGTCCTGGGAACTGAACTCAGGTCCTCTGCAGGAACACAAAATTCCCTTGACCTCTTAGCCACCTCTCCAGCCTCAGCGGCATATATTCAGTGATATGACAACTACACCACACAGAGTCTTGTTGAATTTTCTTAGTGACTCCGAGGCAGATATCAAGAGCACCATTTCACTCATGAGGAAACTGGTATGAGTCTTCTGAGATCACATCATCAAAGAACTCAACAGATTGAACTCCAAGCTAGACTTCTCTCCAGTTTGTTAAAGGCAAAGGAAATCACAGGTAGCAATTGATTTTAGTCCTCTTCGTCTGTGAAAGGCTATCGTGGAACTCTTGAAATAGTTTCAGCAGTAACATAGAATTGAAGTGTGTTTTGGTTGAGTACTTGGCTGGGTACACTGTTCCAATTACCTTGATCTAATTGATCAGTAATTTGTACTGGGCCTGCTAAAATCATGTATATTTTATGAGGAAAGCTAATTAAATTGCTTCTATTAAAAAGTGGCATGGCATTCATCAAGGATTTGATTAGTAAGTACACTAAATAAATTACTACAGATGGTTTATTTAAAATGTGAAAACAGCAGCTCTCAAAAATATCATTCAGCTAATAAAATGTTTATGGTGGCTACTTTTTACCAAAAGGAGTTTCTACATGAACAGGTCCCAGCATGCTTTACTGATATGGAACTATTCCACGTGGAGAATTGTTAAATTTTCTCAACAACTCTTCAAGGTAGATGTGAACAGCACCATTTTATTCATGAAGAAACAGGTGTGAGTCTTCTGAGATCACACTCTGAAAGAGCACAAGAGGCTGTTGATTCCAAACTGGACTTTTATCCCTCTATTATTGCTTCCCCATTTCCTATTGGGCATCAGTGTGCCAATCATTAAACTCATCAGCTCATGTTCAAGTGTATTTGAAGTCCATGCCCCTCTAGAAACATGAACTTTTTCCAAGTAAGGGACTAAGGGGGGGTTGGGGTTGGACATTTTTATCTGTAATACTTCCAATGCCAGATGACACCTATTGGTCAAGTTTTTTGCTAGTGTTTGGGGTGGAGGTTGTAGAAACCCAACCCACTAAGAAATACTCAGTAGAAAAATAAGCTCTCAGTTTCTCTTAAGAAAATTATTGATTTTTAAATTTTTTTATTTCTTATGTGTCTCAATGTTTTCCCTGCCTCATGTATATGTGTGCACCATGTGCATGCCTGGTCAGAAGAGGGCATCGGATCCCTTGGAAATGGAGTTATAGACAGTTGTGGGTGCTGGGAACCAAACCTAGGTCCTCTGTAAGAATATCCAATGCTCTTAACCACTCATCTATCTGCTCAGCTTCTCTGTAGGATGAACAAACACACAGACAACAGTGTGAAATCATTGAAGAGGAAAAGCTCAAGGCCACTGTCTAAGGAGTGCCTTGGGAAAAAGCACATGCAAAAAAAAGTTAAGATGGTATTTTATATGCATTCTTAATAAACATGAGAAATTTGAGAAACAGGCAGTGAGAAGTAAGATGGAGGCAGCTCTTTGGAATGTTAACAGGGAGCCAATAAGATAGGACAGAGACAGGAAAAAAAATTCAAGGGACATGAAGGTGCAGTGGGAGAAGGAAAATTTACCTTCAAGGTTAGTTCTCTTCCTCCTCCTCTTCCTCTTCCTCCTCCTCCTCATCATTCTCTTCTTCTTTTTCCTCCTCTGCCTTCTCCTCCCCTTCTCCTCCTCCTCATCCTCCTTCCTCTTCTTTCTCTTCCTCCTTCTCCTCCTTCTCTTCTCCTTCTCTTTCTAGATTACTTCTCTCCACCTTCTCCTCTTCTTTCTTTTTTCTTTTTCTTTCTTCCTTCCATGCTGGAGGTTGAACCAAAACTTTACCCATGGTAGGCAAGCTATGCACCACTGAGTTACGTTCTCAGCCAGCAGGAGAAAAATTAAATGAAATCAATTCAGCAATGTACATGACAAATGATACCTTTCTCTGGAGACAAAAGAAGTAGAATTAAACATGATGGAGAAAAGGTAAAAACTGAGGGCAGAGACTGATGATAGACACTTAGAAGAAGAAGAAAAATACTTGCGAAAAAAGGAGGACTGAGGAACGAACTACAGAAAAATTTCCTGATCCAAATCTACAACCATCACCATCATCATAACCATCATCACTCTCATCACTATTATTATCACCACCACCAACATCAGTGTCACCACCACCACCACCACCACCATCAGTGCCACCACCACCACCACCACCTCCACAACCACTACCATCATCATCACCATCACTACAACAGCATCACATCCAAGAAACCAGGAGAATTAGGATTCAAGGGGCTTAGGTAAATTCCTGATAGAATGACACATTCCTGTAGCTTTTTTCAAAGAAGGAACTTATGACGTATACCCTTTACAAGGAAAATTTACATTTCATGATTCTTCATGAAATGTTCATGATACAGTTTTTAAAAATCCATATTTTACAGGGAAATTTTTTAACACAAGAGCTCTACAGTTAGACAAGATAGTGTTTCAAATGCTGGTCATGTTCAAAGGCAAAAGATGAGCATATTTATTAGAAAAGGATTAAAAAGTACCACCCGAAGGCAAAACAAACAACAAATGCTCCAAAGATGAGTCAAAAGTTCCCACCACATGAAGAATTGATTCAACTCTGAAAGGACCCTGGTATAAGAAATGAATGTTGAATGTAACGCATCAATTGAAGCCAACAGTTAGAATTATGATGTTTAAGAATAAAAGCTATGTGGCATGAAAACAGTGTTTTATGGGAAAATCTAATCATAAAATTATGATTCTATAATTTGTAAATACTGGAAAATGGGAAGGAAATCAGGAAAATTAGAAACATTCTGATTCATTTTACTATGTGCAGAATTATTATAAGACACTTGATCTTTTAATAGTATAACATTGCCCCAAATATTTTTGAAAAAAAGAAATGCTTAGAAGTAAAGAGATAGGGAATAGCTCAGTCAGTGAAGTGCTTGCCTTGCAAGTACCATAGCCAGAATTTGAACTCCAAACCTATGGAAAAGTATGTCTTTACATACTAGGTAGAGACATACTAATTAGGAATATATTCCATTGCAAACATTAAATAGACAGCAAACTCATAGTAGCTTCAGCAGATAGTCATTTATTTTCCTCCTACAATACATATTCTAGAGGTAGGTACTTGTTTCAGTTAGTGAATAATGTTGGGCAGTATCTACAAGTCTTGGCTTTTCTTGCATGCTAACAGTAACTGAGGTACCTGTTTATCTGCTACATTACTTCATAAGGAACGAGAAAACAAAGCAGCCATCGTGAAACCATGCATTGAAGATAACGGCTGGTGAGCGAGAGACTCTGGGCTCTGTGTTCTTCAAGGCAAAGCTGCTGATAGGATCCAACCCCAAATGGTCAGCCCTAAACTCATGGGTGGACTGATCAGGATCTGTGTGCGTGTGCGTGCGTGCGTGCGTGCGTGCGTGCGTGCGTGCGTGCGTGCGTGCGTGCGTGTGTGCGTGTGTGTGTGTGTGTGTGAGAACAGAGGTCATGAATGTGAAAGGGAACGAGGGGAACATAGGAGAAGTTGAAAATAAGGAAGGATGGATGGAAATGCTGTAAATACATTATTTGTGTATGATTTTTTAAAAAAATATATATATTAAAAAATACAAAAAGCTGAGTTGAGAAAAAAAAGCTATACCTAACTTAAAAGAGCCCAGGAAGGACACAGGGATAAGCAGGCACAAATATGCCTCTGGAGAATTTACCAAGACCCTCTTCTAGTTTGAAAGATTATATAGTGAGAATAAAGGACAGGCTCTGGTAAGATAGCTCCGCGGTTAAGAGAACATACTGCTCTTGATGAGGACCTGAGTTCAATTTTCTCCAACTCCCCACCCATATGAGGTAGCTCACACTTTCTTGAAACCAGTGCATGATAGGCAAGCACTTTTCTAACTGGGCCACACTCCTACACGCATGTACACCCACAGGTACACACACAGACACACACATACATGTACATGCACAGAGACAAATACACACATATACACACATACACACACATACATGTACATTCATAGAGACAAACACACACACATACACACACATATGTATTTATATGTATATATATATGAGAGAGAGAGAGAGAGAGAGAGAGAGAGAGAGAGAGAGAGAGAGAGAGAGAGAGAAGCGCCCATTCATGTGAGTGCCATAGCAGGCAGTGGAGGTCAGAGGACAACTTTTGTCCTATGTGAGTCCTGCAGATCAAACTCAGGATGTTACATTTGACAGCAAGCACCTTTATCCACAAGCTATCTTGCTAGCCCTTGCTGGCCCAGTACTGAGAAAGTTATTTAGAAATATAATATGAAGCTAGAAGTAAAATTACAATAAAATGTAGCACATTGTGTGATCTTTTTGATGAAGCAAAGCCAACCCAGCCAAACAAACAAAACCAAGAAACCAACCAACCAAAGAAAACAGAAAAACCTGAAAATGACTCTTGGAGCTGCAAAGAAGAATTAATAAAACACATTTAAATTAAAGAAACCACACATCAGAAAAGAAACAGTGAGGGTAAACGCAGACATGAAAGATTAGATAACAGAAACAGAATGATTAATACTGACTAAGAAGTTCAAAGGCAGGCAAGCTTCCTCAGAAATACATGCAAAACAGATTCTTGATAATCAAGGAGCAGAACAGGGAATTCCAAAGTGGACTGAAAACTAGAAAGGGGCTCTGAAACAGACATGGAAGACAAGTGTGTGGAGAGAGAGAGAGGGGGTAGGGGAGGGAGGGAGAGGGAGGGAGGGAGGGAGAGGGAGGGAGAGGGAGGGAGGGAGAGGGAGGGAGAGGGAGGGAGGGAGGGAGAGGGGGAGGGAGGGAGGAGGGAGGAAGGAAGGGGGAGGGGGGAGGAAGAGGGAGAGGGAGAGACAGAGTGAGTGAGGGGGGGGTCAGATATGGCACAGAGTCTGAAAATTTGGTGAATTTGAGTGGAACATTTACTCAATGTAATTAAAAATAATATTAAACAGGAATTTAGAAATTGAAGAAAAGTATGTTATTAAAAAATTATTTCTCTAAAGACTTGGTTTTTTTTTTCCATATGTGAAGATACTGGTACAGTTTGAAGGTTTTGGAGACAGGATCTTGCTCTGGAGTTCATGCTAGTATAGAACTCTATGATCCTTTGCTTCAGCCCTGTATACTGTGATTGCAGGTTTGTGCAACTACATCCAGGTTAGAACATTGGAAGTTCTGATACCTTGTACCTATGTTTTCTGGATCACAGAAAACTCCTGATGGCTATGTGGCTGATTTATTAAGCTAGTTTTTCCCAATGTAAGCATGTGAGTGAAGTCAAGCTGAGTAGCACAGGATGGGACTGAGGCATCTGGTTGGTTTCTTGACTATGAAGGTCTAATTTTCTTGGATACTTTTAAAGTTCCAGATTGTATTCCACACCTCTTTCTTGGATTGCAATCATTTGGGATGGACAGAAAGATTTAAATTATTATTATAATATAAAAAAGGTAATACAAAACAAACTAAATAAAACAAAACAACAACAAAAACCAAAGTCAAACCAAACCAAAAACACTCTTCCCAGAAACTGGGACAGGGGAGATGACCTATTGAAAATACAGTTTTGTAAGGATGAGGATCTGGGTTCAGATCCCAGAATCCATGTAAAAGGCCCGGAATGAGTCTGAAATCCTAGTGTTCTTATGACAACACAGGAAGTGGAAACATGAGAATTCCCAGAAGCCTGTGGGCTAGCCTAGAGCAGGTGGTAGTAAGCAAGAGACTGCCTCAATAGGGCAGAAGGCAAGGGTTAGCACCCAAGGCTGTCCTCAGCTCTCCATATGTACGGAGGAACACATGACTGCACTCATACAAATGTTCATGTGGACACACACACACACACATATTTGAAAGTCACAAAATCTTTTGTGCTGTTAGTAGAGGGGGAATTAGAAGATTCTGACATAGCTGACTACCGAGTGAGGAGGGTCGGACTTTTGCTTTTCCATTATCCCATCCAAGTTCCCTCTCCTGAAGTAATACTGTGGCATGAGGACAAAATCTATGCACTCACCAGCTTCTACTTACCCAGGATAGGTGTGTGTGTGTGTGTGTGTGTGTGTGTGTGTGTGTGTGTGTGTGTTTCATATATTCATATATATATATATATATATAATAGACTATTTCCTGACAGCAAGTATCATTGATTCCTTTTTATATGTGTGTATGTGCATACATGTTCATATATATATATAGACTCATATATGTTAATATATATATGGATTCATATATATTCATATATATATATGAGATAGACTATCTCGTGGCAGCAAGTATCATTGATTCCTTTTTATGTGTGTATGTGCATACATGTTAATGTGTATGCAGAAATGCACACATGTGTATGATCATGAAAGTGGAAGCCAGAAGTTAATGCCATACACTGTTCATCTTACTTTTGGGGGCAACACCCCACACTGGGCTTGGAGCTCCTGACTAGTTGGGATATTTGGTCAACCAGCTCCAGGAGTCTCCCTGCCTCCATTCCTCAGGTGCCAGCACATCTGGCCTTCTACCATAGGTGATGGGGATCTAAACTCAGGCAGTCACACTTGCAGGGCAAGCACCCTCCTGACTTGCTGACTCTTTGTTGAAGTCTGGATGTTTCACAACGCACCCACCACTGAGATCAATCTGTATGGCAAATGCTCTCTACAGTGAGACAATGTAACAGTTTACAAATAGTGCCGACATAGCCAAGAACCTGTGGCAGAGGGAAGAGGAAAATGAATTTTCTCATTAAGTGATTTCAATTTTCCTATAGAAAAAAATCTTTTTCTGTAATTAAAAGACAAATAGAAATGTGATAAAAATAGCTAACTGACAGAGGACCAATTCTATATTTTACAAAAGAGACATAATTAATAATGAAGTAACTAATTTTTATAAATGGAAACAAAACAAATGGGCAATATAATTTTTATTATATAATATATAATAAATTTATTAATTCATTTATTAAATATATAATATAATGTATTATATTCTTACATTTATATATTATATATACTTATACTTTTGTTTATACTTCTATAATTTTCTTTTCTCTTCTTCAGTAGTTTGTATCTAAAAATGTCCATGTCAGTCTGCACAGATACCTGTCTGTTCATAATTATGACATATCATCCCAGCCAATGGGATGGCTCCATTAATTCTACTTCCATAGGAGTTAGTTGGTTTGGCTTATTTTTGCCTTTCTTCACTTGTTTTATGAATTAACCCTAAGATAAAGACTTTGAAGCAGAATTTCTGGATCCTTTTACTTGATTTACTGTTTCTGTAAACTTTCATTTGATGACTATCATCACATCTTTCTCTAAAAATGAAAAGGAATATAAGTGCCTATTTCCCCACTTCCTTGCCAGAAGTAAGTCTCACGTTAATGTTGGAATTTTGCTATTTTCTAAGGCATAAAAGATCATTTAATATTGTTGTGAATTGCATTCCTCTAATTTTCAAAAGGGTTTTGCATTATTTCAGATTATATTGTCCATTTGTTTTTTTTTTCAGTTTATAGCTACTGATTATTTCATTACAGATTACGTTTCTCTTATAAAATATAGAATTGGTCTTCTGATAGCTATTTTTAACACATTTCTCTCTGTCTTTTAACTTTGGAATAAGTTTTTTCTATAGGAAAATTGAAATCACTTAATGAGAAAATTCATTTTCCTCTTCCCTCTGCCACAGGTTCTTGGCTATGTCGGCACTATTTGTAAACTGTTACATTGTCTCACTGTAGAGAGCATTTGCCATACAGATTGATCTCAGTGGTGGGTGTGATGTGAAACATCCAGACTTCCACAAAGAGTCAGCAAGTCAGGAGGGTGCTTGCCCTGCAAGTGTGACTGCCTGAGTTTAGATCCCCATCACCTATGGTAGAAGGACAGATGTGGTGGCACCTGAGGAATGGAGGCAGGGAGACTCCTGGAGCTGGTTGACCAGATATCCCAACTAGTCAGGAGCTCCAAGTCCAGTATGGGGTGTTGTCCCCAAAAGTAAGATGAACAGGATATGGCATTAACTTCTGACTTCCACTTTCATAGACATACACATGCATGTACATCTGTACACACATCAACATGTATGCGTGCGCACACACGCACACACACACACACACACACACACAAAGGAACCAATGATACTTGCTGCCAGGAAATAGTCTATCTTAAAATTCAAGAATAGCTTCTTATTAATACAGTTCAACACGGCAGTGCTTCAAAAGAGACGAGCATATGGTAATTCCATCAGATGTCAAAAAAGTAGGACACAACATAACATATTACTTACAGATGAGAAAGGGAGCCTCAGAAAACTAAGAACAGAGTCTTTCTGCAGATGATTTGAAGTGTCATAAAGCATCAGCTGGCCGAATGCTTGATGGCAAAGCACCAGAGACAATCCCAATTAAAAACGGGAGCTCGACCAAGATTCCTGCCTCTGCCATCGTAGCCTCTCTTCCTTATGAACGTCCTGTCCATCACAGTAGGCTGAGAGATGGAGAGAGGATGTCTGAATATTTTAAGAGAGAACAAAATTATCATTATTTGCAGATGACATAATTAAATACAGAGGGACATCCAACTGAGAAGCCGGAGTGAGAACGCATGTTTTGGAGGAGGCAGTGAACATAAAAGCTGTGTGGGATTACTTTTTCTAAGAGCAAGTAATAGTCAATTAGGGGAATTAAGGGGGAGAGAGCTTTTTGGTTTCTTTCAAAATAAAAGTCAAAAGGTCATTGCCACAGCTAATGAAATATATGTGGAGGTGATCTGAAGAAATTTCAAAGTATTAAATCTTACAGCAAACACAAACCAGAGACGACACATTTCATGTCCTCAGATGAGGGTAGTGAAATATTCCGGGGGTATTAATTCTTCCCATATTCATTTTATGCTAAACACTGTTTCACTGGAAATCTCAGGAGGGGAGAATTTGGCAACATGACCCTGAGGCTCATCTCACAGCATAAGTGGACAGGAATAAGAAGCAGTGTTTTATAAGAGAAGAGCAGTTCTGAAGGAATCCTCAGTTTCTGAGACTTCCAGTTGTCTCATGGAAATACTGAAACAGTAAATGCACAGAGATGAATTTGAAATACACTTTACATAGGATAGTCCCTCTATCTTTTGTCTTTAATTTTGGGGGCTAGATGTTTTTCAGAACTCAAAAATTAGATCTTTAGTGAGTAATCTCAATCCTATCCTAAACAAGAACTTCACAGATTTAGACTCCAGGCGCTAGTGGTCCATTCCCCTCCAACACACCATCATCATGTGAGATGACATCCATACAGCGAAAGGCAGAGGATATAATAGCTGTGAACAGCTTCCCACTGATTTAGGTCATGTTTTACTCTGAAATGAATATTGGTTTCAACTCATGGAAATAAAGAGTTTACTGTTTGAGACTAATTTTAGGTCAGCAGATTGTCCATATATGTAGGTCAGCTCTGGAATGGAGATTAGAAGGCAAAACATTCATTAGGGGCTGCTCTGTGGTGAGCAGAGAAGAGGATAGAAGTGAGCTCAGGTCGAGGGGAAGGTGAACTGGTTCGGGCCCTACAAGGAGTAATAGAAGCAAGTATGGGCTTAGATGACCCCGACCCTAGTGGAGCCTCTGTGTTGTCTCCACATGAAACAGGGGCTGAGTGACGCTGCCTCTGGGGGAGACAGGCCCCTCCTTAGGCAGATTTCATCTCCTCTGAGGTAATCCCAAGAAAACCATCAATTTAGTGATGGCTTCTCCAAGGTAGAGGAATAGGTTCTTCATTCTTCAAGGGACATCTAGACAAATTACCAAAGCACTAACTATGTGAATCAGGATTTAATAATTCAAGCATTCCATGTGAATGGATTAGCTATCTAGTAGTCTGGCGAACAGTCTTCCCCTAAGTCTTCTTTTAATAATACATTCAAAATAGGAAAAAGGTGAATTATGAAATTTAATATTAAAAATCAAGAAAATTTAAATATTATTTTATCTTCAAAGTAGATTCTGAGTTATAATAAAAGCATAAAAGCAGTAATGATATAAAAGTAAAGAGAGTTAAACCAGGAAATTTTAAATTTTTTAGTGTTGAAATCATCAACAAAATTAAAAGCCAGAAACAAATGGGAAAAGGATGTGTATATATATACTTTCATATAAAGATTGTAATAGCTTATACAAAGTATATAAAAATGTTAAACTGCACAAATTAAATGACATTATTGATTAAAACCTTGAGCTATTGCTTTAGTTTCTGCAACAAAGTTTCAAAACATGAAATTTCTCTGTGCCAGAGAAGTGTTGTCTGACTGTAAGTAGAGCTATCAATTGTTGCCATGTTTCTGGAAAACTATTTAACCATTTATTCAGAGCCTTAATTATCTTTATAAAAGAATATTATGGTCATATTATGTGAAGTAAGTATTGGAAGTACTCTTTCAGTAATATAAAACTATAGAAATGTATAATAAATCATCATACTTAGATGACACTAAATATGGAAGCATAATCATAAATGTTAGAAAAAATGTGACATAAAATGCTTTTGAACAAAGATGATGTAAGACACAAAATGATGTCAGTAATGTCTATGAATAACCTATCATCTATCTATCATCTATCTCTCTATCACCTATCAGTTATCTGTCTATCATCTATCTAGCTCCCCAACAGACCTTCCTGTCTGTTACTGTAATAAAACCCTCTGACTAAAAGGAATGTAGGAGATAATATTTAAACTTTATTTAAATTTACAGGTTATAGTCAACCACTGCAGGAAGTCAGGGCAAGAACTCAAGCAAGAACTTGAAGACAGACCATCTTAAGGGTCAACACATCAGTACTTCTAACCATAGATCTTACTCAGAGTCAAGGAAGTAGGCAGAAACCATGGAAAAAATGCTGCTTCCTATCTCCCATAGCAGGCTCCTGCTTAGCTAGCTTTCATACCCAATATTAGACTGCCTGTCCAGGGAGTTGTGCCCTCCTGCATCAATCAGCAACCTAGACAGTCTCCTACAGACATGTCCGTGGACCAACCTAATCTTGATAATCCCTCAATTGAGACTTAAGCTGTACCACGTTGGCAGTTAAAGATAACTGGGAGTCTACCTATCATCTTTCACCTGTCTATCATCTTTCATCTCTCTATTTCACCATCATGATATAGTTACTCATCTATTTATAATAAAGCTATATCAAGCTATCTGGGGACTTAGAAAAGAGAATAAAAATAAGCAAACCAAAAAAAAAAAAATTACTGGTAACTCTCCCAAAGTATTAGATTATAGCTGCTTTTTATTCTCTTTGATGCCTTTACTGTAATTTCCAAGGGTTAAGTGAACATGAAATTTTGATCACAAAAGAGAAATCAAAATTTATCATAAACTAAAACAACATAGAGAACTTTATCGTCTATGATCTTGTATAAGAATTTGATACCTTTTATCAGGTTTTGTATGGTGTATTCAGTCCCTTCAAATTTATGCTTAAGATCATCTGAGACATCAACATTCCTACAATTTTTGTTATGTTACAATTAAGCATGAGGGACCTGTTAAAATCCAAATCACTAGAGATGGGGTTATGTAGTACAGCAGAGTATATGATCCTAGCATAATTGTCATAGGATCATCTGTTTATTTTTCACATATGATGAAGTGATCTTTAAAGCACTTGAATCAATTAAAAGATTAGCTTTCTAGGTAAAGAGCAATAATTTATACCTTATAAAAAAACATTCTTGGCATTGAGGAAGGTCATATTTTATGATGTTTGGAACTTTATATAGAAAAAGAAAAGTGACAATTCTGCGACTAAGATTTATTTTTAATTTAATTTGTAGAGGTGTCCATTTTCGTTGTAGACGGTCTGGGCTCCTGAATTGGGAGCACACAGACACAAGAGCTCTTCTTCCTATGGGGTTATATACCATGTAGTAAGGGTCTAAGGGACCTTAGTGCAGTGACATGCACAGGATACATCAAAGTGACATTAGATCCTAAAGAGCCCCTGCTAGATGAACCACTCTGGAACAAACATATGTGGCCCTACTTGGTCTTGTGACTCTTGGACTGTAAAATTCCCAATAAGTGGTTTACCGCCTCTTACCTCCACCCTATCCCTTAGTGTGGGCTACATCTCATCAATTGAAGCATTAATCATAGAAACTAGCCAGATCTAATTGCAAAACCCAGCATTGGTTGGCAGAAGACATTTGGCCAATGTGGGAATCTCACCTTTAATATTGATCATTCCTCAGGGCAGAACAGGTAACCCCTTCACACCAACTCTACTAACTAGCTAATGGGTCCCACATGAATGCAACCCAAACCAACTATTAGATTGCTAGTCAGCCTGGAATGTTCCTCAGCTGTAATCAAGAGCAATGTTCGCAATTTGGGCTTATCCACATGACCCATCCCTTATTATAACAGAACACAAAGAACTAACTGTATTCATAAGCATATGAACATTACTCACACAGGCTAGATTGTGTGAGCAAGAAAAAACAAAGAAAAGAGTAAAATAAATGGAGCAAGGAGAGAGACACAAATGTGAGATTGTTGAACTGGAAGGGATCTTAGAGAGAAATCTAGGCTTCTGAGTCCAACATTTCATGGTTTGTCTTTATAACAAAGAAAGGAAGCAAAGAGTACTCGAGAGCTCATTTTAGTTCTAGCTCTTAGAAATCTGCATGCTATCTGAGTTGCCATTCCAAATCATGAAAGGGTGGGAGCTAAAGAAGAGAAGGGAGATCTTTTGTGGGGATGGAAATGAAGTCCATTCCTGCTTTCTAATTTTAGGGAAAAAAAAAATGTCCTCTCTGTTTTCGCTTACTGTTAGTGTAGGTGTAGCTGTAAATGACTGGGCATTCCAGTCTCACTTTCTCACATCCTCTTGACCTCTGGGTTCTCCGAGGCTGTGTGACTGCAGTGTGCTTATCTACAGCTTTAGTGAAGTCATTTCTCGGCCATTACCTTCTGGTCATCTTTCCAACTCTCCCAGGACTCTGCTGAGGGCCTCCTGAACTGAGACCTCATGTTCTCTGAAGATTGCTGTAACTAAGATGGTCTTGAATATTTTAAGTTGGGAGTCAGACCACAGAGTTCAAGAACAGTATCTGGTTCCTTATTCCCTCCTTTTCAGGAAAGCATAGTTGGTATTTGGCTCTCTCTCTCTCTCTCTCTCTCTCTCTCTCTCTCTCTCTCTCTCTCTCTCTCTCTCTCTCTCTCTCTCTCATATTAGAGACCTGCTTGTGTTGGCTTGGAGGGTTTAGAAGTCTCCCCCAAACACATTAGTGGACCGTGAGTTTTGGTGACCAGATTGATTTCCAAAATATCCTTGTAAGGATTTGAAAACCTTCAGAGGCTTAATATTGCTTAAATCTATATCGTTAGTGTGTCCCCAAGGATCATAGACACAACTAGTTAGTTCCTGATCTCCTCTAGAGTTCCAAATGCATGCCCCATGGGCTTTCGTGAGTCTGCTTCAGCCACCAAGAGACCACAGGAAGAGAAAGCATGGCTTGGACCTGCATTTCTTTTCTAGGATCAGCTCCTCCCTGCCCCTCTGCCCACTGTCTGGAAACAAGGGTGTGACTCAACCCAATCCCACTGTTTTCCAACCGGTCCTTCACAGTGGTGTCGAAACATCAGCTTTAAATGCTTGGAATCAGCTAAATTATGACCATTCCCATGGCTCCTCGCTGTGTAAAGCATAGGGCCTGTACAGTACACATGGCTGTGTGCCACCTGCCTCGTACCTCATGTAATGCTGACTGCATGCATCCTGAAATTCAGACGACTAGGACGATCAGCCCTCACAGTGCTCTTTAGCTCCCCCTACCTGTAAACTGCGCATTCTCCTATGGAGGGGACTTTACAGCCCAGGTCAAGGTCCTGTCTTACAAGGATTTCCTATGTGTTACGAACTCTGGTGGAGTATTGCCTTATGAATTACTTACCCTTTTCCTGCCCAATTTTCCTGACCTTTGAATTATAAAAAGCAGCATCTTCTACCACTGAGCTTCATCCTAGCCTTAAACTTCTTTCTAATGGTTTAATTGAAGCGTCCCATGATTCGAAGCAGCAAAGACCACAATCAAGCAGGGACCCACTGGAGGATGAAGAAGGGGAATTGGTGGTATTTGCAGAAAGAACGTGTTATGACTATTCTTGGCTGTAAATTTGAATACATCTGGAATGAACTAAATACCCAGGGGTCATCACAGACTCTGATTGTCCTCAGTTAGAAACTGTTTCCTCAAATAATAATCAGGGTCGAGGGACCCACCCTGAGTCTGGATCACATGCCGTGGCAGCCTATTGAAAAGACAAGGGAGAGGAGCATTTGTTCCCTGACTGCCCTAGCTCTTGCTTCACCGGCATTAGAACCCACTTCTTCAGGATTCTAGACTGAAGACCAGCTCAGATATCCATTCTGTGGCCTGAATAAATACTGGATTCTCAGAGTGATGTTGGGAGACAGAATTGTTGGATTAGTTGGACCATAGCCTGATCCTTGGGGTCGCAGTCTTTTCATCACCGGACACTTATTAGGAAGGAAATTCATGGTCTCCAATCCAGTTCTACCCATCAGAAACTTGCAGGGGGTGGGGCACAGCAGTTCCTCCTGAGTAGCACTAGAATTGTATTGACTGATATTGATTATTCTTTAGTGATATCTTAGAAAGGAGGAACTCCCAGGGCCAGCTTTAGGGGGGAAAGGCACAGCTACGAAAGGCTTGTGTGTGTGTATGTGTGTGTGTGTGCACAAGTACACATGTGGGTGTGTTTGTGTGTGTGTGAGAGAGAGTGTGTGTATTATGTATGTGCATTTACCTGTGTATCTGTGTGTCTATCTGTGTATGTAGGTATATGTATGCATGTGTGCATATGTGTGTGTGTTTGTATGTCTATGTGTGCATCTGTGTGTGCACACACGTGTGTGTTTGTGAACGTGTGTCTGTGTGTATGTGAGAGTATATATGTATTCTGTGTGTCTGTATCTGTGTGTATGTGTGTGCCTATGTGTCTGTGTGAGTGGGTATGTATATGTGCATGCTCATGCATGTGTCCATGGATGTGTGCATGAGTGTATTTGGATGTGCACATCTCAGAGAGTTCTTCTTTATAACCATCTATTCCTTGTCATGACAGCAGTATTTGTGTTGTTTGTGGAAACTATTATGTATAGAAGAGGACCTTCCAGATAAAAAGGAGGAAGTTATGGACTTTGTCGCCTTCCTCTAACTAAGACAAGAATAAGCACACCCAGGATAGTTTGTTGCCTTCTCTAGCTTTCCTATGACATTTGGATGAAAAGACTCAGTCTTAGATAAGATTATTAAAAGGCAGCTCTTACAGCCAAGGATTTCATTGCGAATCACTGAGGAGAAAACTGAGGCTTTTTTACATTAATTGCCCAAATCACACAATCCCTAAACTTGAGCTCTATGACAATAGAGGTGATTTGACTTAGGATCGTACAGTGACACAGTTTGTCGTTGTCATAGTGTTTCTCAAGGCACTCTGCGTGTCTCATGGCAGTTTCAGAGTCTTAAATAGGACTTCACTCTTGCTGATAAAGGGAAGAAGGAAAATGGTCAAATTCACTGGACTGGAGCAAAGGGTTCACTTAAGCCAGCTCATGTCACTGTGATAACTGAAGTTAGAGAATATGAGGCCCTATTCTTACAAAGATGACAGGTAATCTCAGTGGAGGTACAGCCTTGGGCTGAGTTTTCAGGGCAGAGCTGTGGCAGAGTTGACACTCCAGATGTGATCTATCTCACTCCACAGCCCCAGGGGTACTCAGTAAGGCACACTGGTGCCTTTTAAGTAAGAACCTGACAATGGTCATTTGTGGCTTTGATTAGACATCTCATGGTCTTAGATAGACCAAAATACTCTGTCAGATGTGAATTCCTGGGCCTTTAAAGCAAAGACCCATGCCCAAGGCAAAGTAAAGGAAATGTGTTTTATTTTATTCTCATTTTAAACTGTGAAACTTCTATCAAGTGAAGATTGCTGTTGTCCTCAGGAACACATCCAGAGTTGACTCAGATATCAGGCTGTGTTAGTACCTATTGTCTAATAAGACAGAAAAAGGTCAAACCCAAGCACTTAGCTTTGTCTGTAATATTACCTTTGTCCTGATGTTTTAGATAAGAAGTGCTTATAGTCTTTAATTTGTGATTCTCTAAACACACACACACACACACACAAAGCAAGGCCAATCTTAGTGCAAATGCATATCAGCTTCAGAGACCCATTGTGGCAGCTGTCACGGGTGATTCATTCAGTTCAGCTCCAGGAATGGCAAGACACAAGCACACCACAAGACACATTTGTTCTTTTTGGTAAATCCCTAAAATTCTGAACAGCTGTTTTATTCCTTAAATGTTCCATCCTGATAATGGGAAGCAAAAAAAAAAGGGATGGGGCATTATTTTGGGTGGCAGTTAAACAGTGTATCATTGTCCTATTTGTAGACAGAAGAAGCTCCCAACTAAGCCCTCAGTCCTTGCTGAGAACACGTCTCACTTTTGGAGGTTTGGTGCCTGCTCCTTCTCAGCCCCTGAGGACCCTGGGCAACATCAGAGTCCAGGGCCTTTCCCCTTCTAGGATTGAATATCATGGTAGTTGGCAACCTCAACTCCAAGGTCCTTTAACTCTACAAAGGCAAATAATGGAATCTACATGGGTGCTCCTGAGTGAGTCTAATTTCTGAAAGCTTAAGGTTTCTCATGACTCCTCCTCATCCGTGTCAGTCTCAGTCTCCCTCCCTTGTCACAACTTTGATCATGCTGAGGTTTCTCTTCCCTTTCAATGTTTCTGTCATATTAGACACTAGTCTACCAAAGTGGCTCTTGTTGAGGTTAGGGTGATCTCCATGCAGCCAAGCCCAATGCTCAGACCTCAGCTGTGACTGTTCATTAATATTTGTCACCACTGACCACTGCCTTCATCTAGAAGAGTTTATTTTCCCTCTAAGATGCCCCCCTTGTTTTCCTACTGGCTTACTGCTTATTACAAGTCTCCTATGTTCTTGGTAGATTTTCTTTTCCCAGCCTCTTAACATTAGAGCATCCTATGGCTCATAGTGGGCACTGGCTCCTTCTGTTATATCTACTCATTCCCTACTAAGGGCTTTAAAACCCAAGCATCCCCAGACTGTCTCCTGGATAGCCTCAGCTTTGTAATCCTGTCTTATCTCGAGCTACTAATGTCCTTGTTCACATTGCTAATAAATGTCTCTAACTTGCTATGTTATCAACCTCACTACCGACTCCTCTCTATATGGGTAACCCACCCTTTCCCAATCATTTTCTCCATCACAAAAAATTGTACCCACACCTTCTAGGTAACAGGTCAGAAATTTGTCGTCCTCTCAGCTTTTCCCTACACCCCATCCTATCAGTGAGGAAATTTATTCTCCCTAGTACATCTCTATATCCAATACATCTCATCATTCCTCCTACTAAAACCCATTTTATTGTTTGAATCTATCAAGACTTCTCCTTAGATTACCATGATAGCCTTCTGCTTCATTTTAACCCTAGCCCCTAATAGTATATCACAATGCAATCAATTTGTTGCATAATGTTTTGATAATATAGATCAAATTATATCACTTATCTGTTTGAGATGATCTAATGGGTTGATCTTAGCTCTAAACACCTAAATTAAAACCATATCATTCTCAGAAGAAGCAGAGAAATGCATTTATGAATAGAACACAGATATGTTGTTTAGAAGGAACCCAAAGGCACTTCTAACAAAGAAAGATGATGAACTGTACATTGCCAAACTGAAGTTTCTCTGCTTGCATGGGAAGCAGCACAGGAAAGAAACTGCTGACATGACTGTTTGATGGTATAGTTAAGGGGAAGGTTTTTATTGTAGATCTGAGAGACACCAAAGGGAAAGAAACACTGAACATGGGCAGCAGGCTGGACATGGCCAGGGCTAGGGAAGTGGGGGAGTGTGAGAGAATAATGGAGATAGGAGACAGCAAGAGAGAGAATACAGCATATTGAGAAAGAGAAAGGATAGCAAGAGACATCAGGAGGATATATATATATATATATATATATATATATATATATATATATATATATAGAGAGAGAGAGAGAGAGAGAGAGAGAGAGAGAGAGAGAATAGTGAGAATACCAGGATTATAAGAAGGATGAGTAGCTGAAGGGAGAAGTTTAGAAGAGGTGAGAAGGACTAGGATGCCAGCATCGGGCTTTGAACTGTCTAACAGGCACTTGTAATACTGAGGGAGCCTAGAGCCTGGTGTGTGCTTTGATATAAAACCATAGGTAGCCATTTGTCCCTTCTGCTAGGAGTAAGGCAAGTGACTCCTTTTGGTAGAGGGGAACCAGCTTTACAACTTCCTAAGGAATGCTGCCTTTTATATAACTGCCAGAAATCCTCCTCTAGTCCAGGTTGCATTCATTTCTGGATAATTGAACTACCTTTTGGGGTTTGGTGAATTGGAGTTTCCTTTGGACTGACACTGTTCATCAAAATATACCTTTATACTTGATCTTGTAATAAATGACAAGAAGCAACTTAATATACATATTTAAAAAATAAGTAGACAAGCCCTAGATTGAGAAATATATCCATATTATACATATATGGCAAAGGATATGCATTAAGGATATACAATGATGGGGGTGAAGAGAGGACCAGTTCCCAGCACTCACATTGGCTTTCATAACTGCCTGAAACTCCAGCTCCAGGGAACCCCTATCCCTGGATTATAAGAAGGATGAGTTTCCCATGGCACCTATGGGTTAACTCCATGACAATGCTCATGATAAATAGGAATAGATGAGGGGAAAATGGGTTAGTATATCTTGTGTTAGGTGATAGTCCAAAAGAAGAAAATATATGAAGGTGAGGATCATTATAAAACCCTGAACCATCCTATGTAGTGAATGATGGTCAAGTTCCAATCTGGTTCCAATCTGTATCAAAGAAGAATTACCTGGGGCTAAGGAGATAGCTCAGTGGTTAAGATACCTACCTCACAAGCATGAGGACTAGAATTCTGATCCCCAATATTCATAGAAATACTTGGTGAGATGGCGATATACCTGTAATGCCAGTACTTGAGAGATATAGACAGGGAATCCCCAGAACAAGGTAACTGATCACACTAGTTCAAGGGGGAAATCTTGCCTCAAGGAATAGAGTGGAGAGTGATCAAGGAAGAGTCCAGGTACCAACCTGTGGTCTGAATGTGTATATTCCCACAAATACATCTGCATGCTCTCCTCTATCTTCCTGCACACATGCAAGTACCCTTTCGTCCATGTACTCATCCACCACACAAGAGAGAAATAGCTGAAACCAGAAAGATTGGTGGAGGGAGTAATTAGAGTGAGGATATTTTAAAATACATCTCCTTTGAAGTGCTGGCATAAAGTATAATCAAGATAAAAGCATAAACATAATAACAATCAACAGCTGCCTAACAAGAATGTATCACTCAGCGTTAGGAAATTGCAAGTCAAAATTACAGTGGATATTTTCCTTATCACCACTAGAATGGCTACTGTTTAACAAAGTTAGAGAATGGAAATGCTGGTGGTGATGTGTGTGTGTGTGTGTGTGTGTGTGTGTGTGTGTGTGTGTGTTGCTAGCAATGGACAATAACATGTCTATGAAAGTAATGTGAGAATTCTTTAGAATATTAAACATTGAATTACCACATGATCCAGCAATTCTGTGTTTGGGTAGATGCTAACAAGTGAAAGTGGAGTTTTTCAAAGAGCTTATTGTGTTCTGATGTTCATAGCAGTATCATGGACAATAGTTGAGAGGTAGGAGAAACTGAGAGAAATGGGACAAACAAGATATAGGAGACCAAGTGCATACCGACAGACTATTTTCCAATATGGAAGAAAGAATCAAATTCCATCACAAACTATGGCATGTATGACCCTTGTGAACACTGTGTTAAGTGTTTCAAGCCAGTCACAAAAAGAAATGCTGTATGGTTTGCCTCCTATGATATATACAGGATAGTCAAGTTCAGAGGGTTGGGCAGCAGAATAATGCCTGCCTATGAAGCTCTAGTTTCTCAACCTTCCTAATGCCCCCAACCCTTTGATACAGTTTCTTATGTTGTGATGACCTATAACCATAAAATTATTTTTGTTGCTACTTCCTAACTGTAATTTTGATTCCTTTATGAATTGTAATGTAAATAGGTTTTTGGAGACAGAGATTTGCCAAAGGAGTCACAACACACAGTTTGAGAACCACTGCTCTAGGTTAATAATTCAAATCCATGGGTCTTTTTGGTGAATGGGCCACATGGAAGCAGGGATTTTAGAAGCAATCTCTTTACAATCCATTGTATTTTACCCATTTCAGAAGAGACAAGTGAGGCTCAGAGAGGTTAAATAACTTGGCCAGGACCTACAGCAGGCAGTGACAGAACCAGGCATAACCTTGACAAATGAGGCCACTCAGGATGTTACTTTTCTTCTCTGTGGGAAACACAGAGAAGCAAGCTGGGGAGGGGCAGGACAATAGGCATGGTGGAAGAGAGAAGAAAGGAGTTAGGAAGATTCATCAGACAGATGGGGAGGAGGAGGGAGAGGCTGAGGAGGAGGGAGAGGCTGAGGAGGAGGGAGAGGCTGAGGAGGAGGGAGAGGCAGAGGAGGAGGGAGAGGCTGAGGAGGAGGGAGAGGCTGAGGAGGAGGGAGAGGCTGAGGAGCAAAAAGTTCAGTATAATAAGAACATGAGAAATAAATCAAGGAAGGCAATAATAGCTGTAAATGTATCTACCTATTTTGATATAATTCCATCTCATGCTACCTTTGTACTTAATTACTTCAATTTTGTTGAGAACATAAAGCAAATGAGTCTCATTTGCCTTGATTCTGTCCTATTATGAAGTTACATTTCAGAAAGGCACTCTGCGCCATTTCCTACTTAATTTTTGATTCTGTTGTTTGACCCCATTGAAGACATTAATCACAAGTGACACTCAGATATGTTTTTCACCTAATGGTTTAATGCATTGCCCCAGGTTGAGCTGCTTTATCCAAGGCTCTCCTTTCTAGGATGCTATTCTCTAGTTGGCTGCTATCTATATACATATGACTACACACCACACACCACACACACACACACACACACACACTCACACACCACACACACACACTGATATACCAGATGTTTCAAAATGGTCCTGTTACTCCACAGAGCTGAAGAGTATGAATGCTTCTAAATCCTTGGTTTTCATTGTGGAGATTTCAATAACTGTTATGGAGGCAAAGATGCCTCCATTACTAAGGTACCCTAGACGACTATCACTATGGTAAGATACTAACAAGAGATGCTTAAATAGCTGGGGGTGCAGCTTAGTCAGCCACTGCTTAGCATGTACAAGTCTCTGGGTTGTGTCTCTAGCACAAAAACAAACCAATCAACAAAACATAAATGGTTCACTTAAAATCCTTAATATGTGACCATAAAAATGTTGCTAATTTGTTAGAGAGAGAGAGAGAGAGAGAGAGAGAGAGAGAGAGAGAGAGAGAGAGAGAGAGAGAGTTTTTCTGAGTGCTTACCACACATCACACATTGGGTTAAGTGAGCAGTGTTTGTGACCAGGGAGGGATCTAG
This sequence comes from Tokudaia tokunoshimensis, assembly GCA_036184795.1. NCBI lineage: Eukaryota > Metazoa > Chordata > Mammalia > Rodentia > Muridae > Tokudaia > Tokudaia tokunoshimensis. Next base: position 11,648,438 of record BTHU01000013.1, on the reverse strand, counting down.
CTTTTCCCCACCTCCATGTACTTTCCCGATTTTTCTCCCCTCAGTGTTTTCTGGAACTCCTCACAGATGTGGGAGAGGAGCCTTGGGGTTGGAGATTGGAGATCATTGTTCCCCGTTGGCCTGGTGGACACCCATGGTTTCCATTCTCTCACACAGATTCCCAGAATCTTTGCTTTGTTCTCCCACAGCCTGCTGAGCATTTCAGCCCTTCCCTCTTTTCTCATCCACTGTTTTGAGCCCTTTATCCCCACTATTCTGTGTGCTTGGCTTTTTCATTTTTCTCCTAAGAAGATTAAGTTTTCTTATGGTGCACATATTTCAAAGAAGCACAGGGCCTTGATATTCCCAACCTAAGTGAGCCTTCTCTCAGGCTACATATTTCTTCATTTATGAATTTGCTCATGTGTGAAATGGGGTTAATAGTACAATAATAATAATTCACCCTGTAATTGTGAGTATTCATTGAAACAGCACATCCTGTGGTAAGTGCTTATCATGGAGACCTGGAGCGTGGAACTTGAACATGGTAATGGGGAGGCACTGTGGAGAATGACACTATTATCTGGATACCAGGATTGCTGAACAGGAAGTTGAGGGAAGCCCTTGGGAGGCATTTACTGTGAAGTATCACCTCAGCCCACACAAAGTACAGAAACTTTTGCTCTCTGGGGTCTCACACCACATTCAGTAACTATTGGATCCTTGGCTCAGGGTTGATGGCAAGAGCTCAGGGGATGAACTTGGTCAGGCTCTGCTACCAAGCCACAGTCAGAAAGTTGGAAGGCCCTATTTCTCTGTAACTCCACCATTCTTATGTTTATCAGGAGGCTTGACATGGCACTGAGAATGTTGCTTGGAACTGAATCACTCACAAAAGGTCAGACTTTAGGTCCTGTGCTAAAGGATACTAAAAATACTATTTAACTTGGGCTGTAACCCTGCTCTGGCGATCCCCACATCACCTGGCAGGATGCTTCTATGTCACTTCCAAAATACAGAGAGAGGGAAAGTTTTGATATCTCACTCAACATTGTGGCACAAAGAAATACTAAGGAGTAAACCGGAGGCAGTAGAAGTTGGGGTGCACTTCACTGTCCTCTTTGCTGTTTGGGGGTTGACTGTTTCCTAAATGCCCATGCATGAAAGTTTTGATCCCCAGGGAGGTCTATAAGGTTGCAGAAACCTTAAGAGGTGGGAAGACATTAGGTCATTGGAAGGATGCCCTTGAAAGAAATGGTGGGGACTTTGGCTCCCTCATGTATCCCCTATGCTGTTCAGTCTCACCACAAGCTCCAGTGAGGTCAAACAGCAATGGACTGAGCCCTGCAAGCTGTGAATCAAAATGTATTTCTGCCTTTTTGAGAGAATTAGCCCTAGCTTTTAGTGACTGTGACTGAAATTATTTTTTTGTTGTTGTTTTATTTTGTTTTTCGAGACAGGGTTTCTCTGTGTAGCCCTGGCTGTCCTGGTACTCACTCTGTAGACCAGGCTGGCCTTGAACTCAGAAATCCGCCTGCCTCTGCCTCCCAAATGCTGGGATTAAAGGCGTGCACCACCACTGCCCGGCTGTGACTGAAAGTTTAAGGTCTTCTCCATGAGACATGTATTTGTAGACATCATCTAGCAATGGCCAATGCAGCAATTACAGTCCCATATAAAGAAAGATAGAAAATATTTTTTGAGGAGACTGGAGAGACAGCTCCCAACAGCCTATAACTCCAGTCTAGGGCATTCAACAAATTCATTAGTCTCCACAGGACATGAACACCTACTCACATAATACTATACACAATTTAAAATCTTAAAAACAAACAAACAAACCCAAATATTTTAGCCATTCCATCAGCTTGGCATCCACTGTTTTTAAGAGGATGTGGGAGTCTACAAAGGGAGAAAAGGTCATTTCTTGTCACCTTTTTTCTTGCTGCATTTTTAATTTGTCATGTAGTCTTTAATTCTTGAATAAACTCTACCAGAAGACGCTGAAGAAACTGCACCACTCTGAAAACGTGCTGAAGGGAAGGGGAAAGGGTGCATTTTGTAGCGGGGAGTGAGCTAAAGGAATTTTACTCTTAAACAACAACAACAACAAATATACTTACAAAAGAATTTCGTAGCCGGTACTGAGTGAAGTCTGTGTGGGGTGGTAGGGTGTGTGTGTGTGCGTGTGTGTAATTGGACTGAAAGGACACTTCTGGGAAGCAATGCAGGTGAAGAGTTGGGAGAGAGACAAACTAATTCTTCAATTTTCTGCCTAGTTATCCCCAGCAGGGACTGTGAAGTGGCCCAAGTCTAAGGAGAGTAGACCTGTGAGGGGTTAGTGGGGATTGGGGACTGAGTATGATCAAAAGAATTAGCACAAAGTATTGCTTAAAAAGAAAGAAAATGTTGCTACTCAGGTTGTACCCCAGTTCAGTGTAATCTGTATAAGCTTGAGTTTGCATGTTGGATATCTCCCTAGAGGTCATGTGTTCAAAGCACCAGGCTGTGCTACTGGGAGCGTTTGTGGATACTTTGGGAGGTGAATTTTCAGTCAATGGAGGTCTTCACAGCACCAGCAGTTTAAAGATTCTCAAGTGATTCTAATTTGCAGCAAGTCCTGGGAACGTCTGTCCTTGAGATAACCTTTGGAGGTTGTAGGCAACTTTGATGACTTCAGGTATAAAGCTGAACTTCAACTGAAATATCTTAGGAAAAATTTCATCCTTTGGGACACTGATATAACTGTGGATAATGATAATTTCTGTGAATCGAGTACCGGTGATATTCCAGGCTCCCATGGGAGACTTGGAATACATTAGCCCTTTAAATCTCATTTTGTGGATAAGCTACTCAGGACTTGGGGATGACATTTCTGAATCCACAAGTATATAAAGAATCAGGACTGGGCCAGGTCTATTGGTAATATAGGGTGTTTGTTCACTAATGCTGTGGCATGCTGCTTCTCTGGATTGCTCCACCTCACAATCTGGGGAGTAATATTGAGGTGTGAAGAACACTGGGTCCCATTCCCCTGTGGAGCATGCCATAACTGTCTTGAAGCGTCTAGACACCCTATCTTCCTTCCTGTATATACACTGTAGGTTCCATTTCTATTTTATGATATGGTCTCATTGTTTCATGTTGCCTTCCACCCATCTTAGAACTCCTAGGAATCATGGTTGTCTCCCTTCTGAAATCCTCTAGTGATGCCTGGCTAGGGAGCACTTACTCAAAACTGCACATTAATTTGTATCCAGGCATCTATTGAGTTGTTCCTCCCAAATGTATATCCACAAGACACAGGAAACATAATCTCGGAGAACTGAAGAGATGTTTGAGGTATGGTTGGGTTGAGAATGACTAACTCTTGCAGCTGTGAGAAGCCTGTCGCTGGCCCGCTCTCCTGCTGGCCCTTCCTGTTGCCTCACCTTTGAGCTTCTTCCTTGCCCAGCCAAGTCCTTGTCCTCCTGTTTCCCATGCATGGGTCCAGTTGCTGTTCTTACACAACAGAGCAGATGATGAGAAGGTACCTAGAGAAGGGGTGAGCACCAGGAAGGGGTAACAAGGAGTACAGAGAACTACTGGCTTGTTTGTTTTGTTTTGTTTGTTTTCAGAAAAAGACTCAATATTCTCTAATCTTTGTATAATGTTTGTTTAAATTGTTCTGGTTTTATTTATTTTCATATATTTTGATTTTGATCATAGTCTTTCCCCTCCTCCAACTCCTCCCAGAACCTCTCCATCTCTCTACCTACCCAATTTTATTCTTTCTTTCTCCCTTCTTCTCTCTCCCTTTCTCTATCTCCCTCTCTACCTACCTCTCTACCTACCTCTCTACCTCTGTAACATGGAGTCTGTTTTGTCTTGGTCAATTACTCCTGAGCATAGGACCTGTCCTGAAGTGATTGATAAACCTATTGGAGAAAACTGATTTTTCCCCTTTCCCAGAGGTATCAATTGCAAATAGCTTCTTGGTTAGGGAGGGACTTTGTCTCTGCCTCCCCTTCTCAGTACAGGAATTTTGTCTAGTTTGAACCTGTCATGGTCTCTGTAAGTTCATGTGTGTATCAGTCCTGTTGTGTCTGGAAGAGTCTGTTGGGCATCAGCCACCACCCCTGACTCTTCCGATCTCTCCACCTCCTATTCTTCTGTCCTGTCCCTTTCCGCACACTTTCTCTGGGGTGGTGACCCTTTGTTATCCCAGGGCTATCTGCAGATTGAACAGTGTTCCCTGGGAGTCAGCCACTGCCCCTGGCTCTTACAGTCTCCCCATCTCCTGGTATTCTGTCCTGTCCCACTCACTACACTTTCTCTGGGGTTGTGGTCCTTAGTTACTGCAGGGTTATCTGCAGATAGAACATTGGCAGTCAGGATCAGACTCTCATCTCTATCACGCACCTATGACACTGGGGAAACCGTTTAAATATTCACTGCTTAGTCTCCCTAACTAAACAACCCAGCAGGATTCCTGCACTGTGCTGAACAGTTACTATGTCAGTGTGAAATCCCTTTTATCCCCTAAAGTTGAATGTGATATTAATGATGACATCATCCCCTCTCTCTGGGTCAGTTTCTATTGTGCCAGTGGAGAAAGCCACCCCTGAAGCAAGGAGTGCAGCCCTACCCCTCACCCAGCTGCAGGCTCCTGATGGTAAAAATGGGTGGGAGAGAACAGATAGAGAAAGGGGTTCCAGGGATCAGAGGCTCCACACGGACAAATGCGTCCTGCACAAGTGGACGGGATGGGGCGGAGACATGAGTTAATGTTAGTATGATGTGACTGTGTGATTAGGTGTATTCTCTGTGCGGGGCATGACTGTGTGCGATTATGACTGTGTGTTCTCTTTGTGTGACATTACTGTGTGTGTAGTTAGGATGTGTGTGACTAGGTGTGTTCTGTGTGCAGATACAAAGTTACTGTGTAGATTAGGTTTGTGTGTGATGTGGTGGGGTATGTGTTGAGGTTTCGTGTGAGACATTACTATAGGTGATGAACATGTGTGAGTGTGTGTGTGTGTGTGTACACGTGTGTGAACATGTATGTTCTCTCTTTGAGTGTTTATTTAAGCATCCAGGCATGGATTTCTTTTCTCTGCTTACTTATTTCACACACAGTAGGTTCCTTAGTGGCATAGATAATTTTACGGTGATTCTTATAAACTTCTTGGACCCCGTTTCATACCTGCATGCTACTCTCAGTTCTCTGGAAAGAGCAGACAGAATCACAGGAGCCAAGTTGAAATGAGAATTCCTCTCACTTAGTATTTAGGGAGTTAAAGAACGTTAAAGGGCCCTTGAGGGAGATGGTAGGACTTAACCTCCTTGGCACCCACTACACCAGGAGCATGTGTCTTCTCCAGTGGGAACTGTTAGGGCACTCACTCCTATTTCTGGTTTTCCAAAGCCTGTGGGTGTCACTGACAGAGCCATATTCAACTGGCACGTGTGTGCATGCAAGTAGTGGTCACTGAGTAAGTGGGGTTGAAGACAGAGAGCTCCTTGGGAAGGAAGTTTCATAAATAACTCAGAAATAATGTGCTCTGTGGAGTCACCATTTCTTTTAATAAATAAAAATGTTAAAACTAAAATATGAATTTTGTTATTATCTTATTAAACTATTTTCTTTATAGGTTGTGAGTTTCTGATGTTACAGTATAGCTTTGCTGTGATCTCACCATCCTATATAACTGAACACAATTGATCTGAAATGGCAACTTCTTGTTTTGAAATGAAAGCTTTGAAAGCAAAGCCAAGCTCTGGGTTCTTGTGGAGGAGTGGCTGCTGGGTCCAGCTCGGTGACAGTGCTCCTATTGTGAGCTTGGGAAACTTAGCAGTGTGTGTGTGTGTGTGTGTGTGTGTGTGTGTACATTGATATGGGTACACATGCACACAAGTTCATGTATGCAAATATCATAGAACAACATTTCTTGCTGTTCCTTACACTGCCTACCTTGATTATTAAGACAGGGTGTCTCACTGGCCTGGAATCTGTCAAGCTGCCTGTCCCCACCTTCCGAGTGCTGGGATTATAAGAACACACTATTACACTCAAGTTATTGTACATGACTGCTGGGGACCAAACTTGGATCTTTAATGCTCATAATATGTAATGCTCGTATTTAATGCTCGCTATACATGTATAATCATGGACCCATACCCACATGTCTTACGTCATTTGCCAATGCACCTCAGTCTCTGCCCCACTTTCTCTGGACTGAGATTCATGGACGATATTTGAAGGCATTGGGAACCTATCTCTATGGCTTTTCTAATTACCGTGATAAAATAACCGGCAAAGGCAATTTAAGGAAGAAAGTGTTTATTTTGGCTCACAGCTTGCGGGTACAAGACGTCATCATGGTGGGGAAAGCTCGGAGGCAGAAGCATGGGGCAGCTGGTCACATGGTTTCTGTTGCCAGAAAGCAGACTGGCATGCATGCTGGGACCCTGCTTGTTTCCTCTTGTTTATTTACCCCAGGACCCGAGACCATGGAGCGGTGTGGCACACATTTAGGAAGGAGGGTCTTCCCATTTTAGTCAACATCATCTGGAAAGTTCTTTACAGACCTGTCCAGGGGCTAGTCTTTTTGATGATTCTAGATCAATATTGATCAGCACAGCGATGTACCATCTGAAAGAATTTCCAGGACTTTTCATGATAGCCTGGTTTGAGACACAGATATGAGATTAGCTGGCCTGAGCTCTCAGTTCAAACAACCTGCATGTTGCCCTAGCCTATGGCCATGTGTTTGCAAATCTGAGGCAGACATTTACTTCAAACTCACTTTTCAGATATACCTAGGGCCTGAATATGAGGGCTACTGATGAATCACTAACCTACTACAAGCATTGCTTTCAAACTTACCTCTCAGAATCTGGGTTTTAGGGATACAGGTGAGGCTGACACCTCACGGTAAAAAGACATTGTTTCAGAGCCAATTTAGCGTGAAGATAAGCAAAAGCACACAAGTTAATCTCTGTGGTAAGAGGTCAGACATTGGACTTGGGAACTCTCTTGTTTTGATGCTTGGTCCCCCGTCATTTGCCAACTTTTCTGCCTTCACCTTCTGCCCCCCTGTGGCTCATCTGTCATGATGGGGATGATGTTGTCTCTCCTACATGACTTGGCACTGTGATTAAGAGGTTATAACCTCTGCATAGACTTTGGACAGCATCTCAACTAGTGACACTCATCTAATCATTCTTACTCAGCGACTATCCTGGCCTGAAGGATTCTTAATATACAAAGGCTGGAAGGTGTCCTGTGTATTTCAGAACGCTGAACTGTGATTGATTACTTAAGCAACATTGGCTAAATGTAGCCTTCCTAAGACCAGAGTAGAAATTGCTTGAAGATATGCTAAGTAAACCCATGAGGTGTTTATAATCTTCTTTGTTGGGTTTTGTCTTTTTGGTATTAATTCTATCTCTGTTAGCTTTCTACACTGCAGTTTCCCTGGATACTCTCTGTGATTCTCCCCTCCCAACCTTCCATTTCATCCACTACTGGATTATTTGCTTACTGCACTTTCTGTGCATTCCCCAACCCACTCCTGCTTGCTCCCATGTCTCTGTCATTGAATTTGTTTTCACTGCTCCTAATGGTCACCAAATGGCCAAACTTGAATAATGACTTCCTGCCCTCCCTTACTTTACGTGGTCTGTACAAATTTGTAATAGATCACAAACTCCATGAGGGGAACAACTTTGTCTTACTGTTAAATTCCTGGTGCTTGGACAGTCTTGTAATGTATTCAACAGGCATGTGTTAAAGACTAAATTTGTGGCACCTACCTGGTTGACATCTCCTTTTTCAAAAATACATTCCAGCTATATCTACAAAAACATTATTGTGCTGGATGGTTTTAAATGTTGACTGGCCCTAGCCTAGAATGGGGGAGTGGTCTTCATTGTTTATTGACCCAGCCAATGGTGGCAACACTACTCCCTAGGCAGGCCCTCCTGAACAGTGTAAGAACAAAGCAAACTAAATGAGCTGCAAGCAGGCTTCATGGGTGTTTCTTTTCTTCGCCCTTGGGTATGATGTGACTAGCTGAGTGACTGCCTTGATTTTCCCTCAAGGATGGACTTCAGCCTGAAATTGTAAGCTGAATAAACTCTTTCTTCTTTAGACTGCCCTTGGTCAGGTTATTTTATTACAAGAATAGAAGTAAATTTTAAATAACTGCATTGTTTTTTCTTCTGCAAATTATTATTATTATTATTATTTTTAATTTTCTCATCTTCTCGTTACATGTTCGTATTGTAGAATTGAAGTCTTTTCTCTTGTAAGTTGTCAGGGGTATGCTTTACAAAGTAGAAGTCATCTTACTCCATCTGTATCTATGCTGACTACTTCCTATCTTCATTCTATTCAAGTTCATTCTCATGCCTTTAGATAATTTAGTCAATTACTCACTGAGTGCCTTGACCTTTCCTTGGCATTTAAGAAAATATCAAAAATAAAACTATATTTTTGTGAGACCTTTGCATCGAGAATGTGAAATAAAAACATAAGTAATTAGTTGGATGCCCAAACATCATTATCATAAATGTTAATTTGGAGGGCACTTTGTGTGTGTATGTATGCTGATGATAAATGAGCCTCAGGATGATATAGAGTGACTTAGTTCAGAAATGAACAAGCTGAGCATGTGATACATTTAGTTACAAAAGAGCCATATTCTCTAAATAACTGGTATGATGTCATCTGATGGTAATGAGACCAGAGTTAGTCAAAGCTCAGAAATGGTCTTTATTGTCCTCAAATCACAAACCAACATGAAATTGTTTAGTGATGATTTATTCTTGAGTTTCAGAGTAAAAACGCTAAAACTAAGACTCTCCACACTCTATTATTTCTAAGGGTGTGGCTGATATCCTATTGCTATCTTGAAATCTGTCATTTAATCTCAGAGTCTCCTTGGTTCTCTGGGGTACAGTAGAACCGAACACATTTGAAGTTGCACATGGCAAGTCTTGTGCACTCAGTTAAGTCTAAAGCAGAACTCAAAGAAGAAGGCTCTTCTGATGTTTTGTCCTGCAAGGTTGTTCTGGTCTTTGTGCCCCATAGGAGTCACAAACAATGAAGTCCTACCCATGGCTCCTGTGCGAATCTCTCCTTTCTGCCTCCGTTTCATACTCTTTAGACTTTCCTTCTATCTGGGTCACTATGAGTGGTTACTGAATAGTATCACTGAGGGCACTGTCATGATCCATCCCAACCCTTCCTCCTGTCACTCAGAGAGGGACCCGTAGAAAGACATCTCTAGTCTCGTCACTCTCATCTCTGACATCCTACAGCGCTGCATCTCTCATGGCCAGACTGCCACGTTCTCATGGTGTTCTCAAGTCAGAGAAGAGCTGGCCTTTGAGGTTACTGTCACCTCTTATGCCTGACCCTCTCCCTAACAGCAGCCAGCAGTTCCTGCACTTGCTCCTGGAAGGTGTGTCCACCCTTTTATCGTTGCAGTGCTCTGAGGCCATCTACAACATTCACAACTGAGACCTATGCAATGACATTACAAAACAAAGCTTAGCGTTTTCTAATTAAGTTTATGATTTTTGTGGGCTGGTGAGATGGCTCAGGAGTTAAGAACAGTTGCCGCTCTGCCATAGGACTTGAGTTCGAGTCCCAGCACCTATGTCAGGATGCTCACAAGCTGTATCTCCAGCTCCAGGGAGACCTGACCTCATGAACCTCCACAGACATCTGAAGTCACATGTACATCATCCACACATACATGTACATGTAATTTTCTTTTTAGTTCATGGTTTTCTGTTGGGTTGGGCCACAGATTGGATTCACCTGAAAAGCTATTGAAAGCACAGTTTCATACGATCCTTGCATGGTCCTAAAATGAGCCAGGCATGATGGTACACACCTGTAATCCCAGCTATAGGAAAGCTGAGGCAGGCATATTGCCTATCCAAGACCAGCCTGGCAACTTAGTGAGAAAGGATGGTGCGTTCAGCTCAGTGGTGGAGTGCTTGTCTAGCAGGCGTATGACTCTGCTTTCAATCTGCAGCAATGAAGTGACAGAAGAATTTGCCTCCCCAATAGATCTGTGAAACCACATATCAGAATATTTAAGCAACTTGTTCAAAGACACTCAATAGCAAGGAGGACATGTTCGGGTTTGAATTTAGGTGTTCCTAATAGAAAAGGTGGTAGGTACAGCTTCCAAGTGATTGGAATCTTCTTGGTGGTCCTCCAATCTCTCACTGTGTCTGAGCTTTAGCAAGTACTGTTCCCTCCATTCCTTATTCCTGTCCATGGTTCTATTATACTCCTCCGATGCTCGAATGAATCTATCTGATATACTTCTGAGTCTTTTCTTCTGTCAATGGTTCGGTTCTCTCCTAACAGGAAGCATACTATGTGGTGGAGTTGGACTATTTCTCTCCCCTTGCTTCCTACTGGGATCAGAACTGTCCTCTGCACTTGACACTAAGCCTGTCTTATGGGAGATGCTTGGTAATCTTTTATTTTTCCATGTGGTCAATGGGGAATTGTTAAATAAGACAGGAAAATGACCCATCTTTACAGGTTCTACCCTCTAGTGTGGGGAAAGAACTCTGTGTGCACACAGTACCCTCCCTCCACCCCTGCTCCCATGCCACAGTATTTTGGCACTCTAGTTACTATAACACTGCTCACCAGGGAGGTTCATTTTTTGCCCTTGCAGACAGATGCTGCCTTCTGTGGCAGCCATCTGCTCTCTGACATTGCCACCCCAAGGTGTACATCCTGTTGGTAGGGCACAGTGGCCTGTATTCTTTGTTTGCTTACTCACCCTGGGATCTGTAAACCCCTTTGCATTGAGCACGTGTCTTGTGAATGCTGGAATTATTCCCTTCTCATTCATCTCTACCAACCTGCCACACATCAGGTGGTTTTAGCAAAAATTGTCTAAGCTTGCCAATGATAGGATGGATGCCAGGCTAGAGAGCCCCAGCATGTTCTTCTAGGATAGCAAGACTTGGTTTAAGGCATGACGTTCTTGATATTTAATTTGCTTATCTGTGACCATTCTGACATTGATGGTGGTATACATTTCTGTCTCCAAGAACCTCATGAAAATTCTTCAACACACACAAGAGGTCTACTCGCTCATTTGGCAATTGTTTATTGAGCTGCATTCCTGGGGTTAAATCACACTGGGAAGAAAGCAGCAGGGAAAACAGTCTTGAATGTCATCAGGCTTCCACTTCTGGCTGGCAGGGTTTGGGGTGGGGTGGGGAGGTCAGTGGAAAGATGAAGATCTGCTGTGTTAAATAGAGGTGAGAAGGACAGAGTCCAGCAACTGGGCTCAAGTATATAAGGGATGCCTGTGAAAATGGATGGAGATTACTTTATATAAAATGAAGGAGGCTCTCTTCTCCTCATGCTCCACCCTGGAATAGCAACCTGTGCTTGTCCAAAGACAGTGTGCTCTCAGAAGGAATAATCATGTGTGGTCCTTGCAAGAGCCTGATGTGACCACCGAGCTCTCAAGGAAGTGAACGCTATCATGGACAGCAGCTGTTCCAGGCTCTTGCAGTTGAGGATCTCATGGCTTACCATGCATCCTACACACTTCTTCAGCATCAGCTATTTCAAATCTGTAGCTATGGAAATCCATGTTTCATTCCCAAGGTGATAGAATTGGATTGGCTAGGATCCCAATCAAACCTTAAATCCATGTCATAGTCTGTAAAGTCCAGGGGAAGGAGATATTTTTGTGGCACAAAATACCCTCCTTAGAAATGTTTTCTTTCTTGTCACGCATCACAGGAACACTGGTGTATGGGAGGTAAATTTCAACATGAAAGAGTAGAAGGGATGTGTCCCATGCTTCCTGCAGCTGAGGCTACCTCTGGACTATCTGCTGTCATAGTCCTCCTTCATCCTCCACATTGCTGAGGTGGGGTCTGCCATGGGAAAGTCACTAACTGACCCGGGCATTGTTATTTTTTACATCCCATCCTTCTTTTTCTGTTTTTCAGAAAAATTATTATAATCAGTTTTAATTGTCAGCTTGACACAATCAAGACCATCCCCCATCAAAATACTCAAAAGCCAATCTGGGAAGGGAATCTCCAAGAGCGAGTGTCTAGATCATGTGAGCATCGTGATGGGGAATTATCTTGATTATGGTAAGTGAGGTAAGAAGATTTGCCCACTGTGAGAGATGCCATTCCTTAGGCAGTGGGATCCTGAGCTATATGAGTGTGGAAAGGGGGCCGAACACAAGTCTGCGTGCATGAATTCATTGCGGCCTTCTGACAGTGGATGTGATGCAATCAGCTGCTTCAAGTACCTCCTACTGTGAGTTTTCTGCCAAGATGCATGTAATGTAAAATTTTAAGTCAAATAAACCCTTTCCCCACTAATTTCCTATTGTCATTTTTTAAAAAAAAAATCATAGTAACAGAAAAATGAATGAAGATAGAGTCCAAGATGAAATAGAACTTCTTGTCAAATTTATTTTCAATTTGCCGTCTCTTTGGGCTACATGGAGTTTCTCTGCCATTCAAAATAGCAATGAAGGTTTAGATTCCTCTTTAATTCAGTGAAATTGAGCAACAGGTTTGTCTTTCAATTGCTCAGTAATGCAGTAATGAAGAGGTTCGTTTCCCCAGGTCCCTGGTGTGTTCGCTCTGTGACCTTACACTGAAACTCCAAATAAAAGGAGGTGAAATAAAACTGTATCGGGAAGAAATGAAGAGCGCAGTATGTCGCTTTCGTTGACAAGGCAGACTGGGTGAGCTTGGGGTCACACATACGTATCTGGCTACTTCCATCGAGGAGAAGTCACAAGCTGAGCATCTTTCTTGTCACGACGTAAAGGGCGACAGTTGTGGAATGAGGAATTTTCCCCATTGACTTAGTACTGGAATGTTTCAGGTGTGTTTGTTTGCTTGTTTTCTGTCCAGAACAAATGAGTAAGTGAGTGGCCTTCTTACTTAGCAACATCCCTAACACAAGTTTCTACTTTTGGGATGTTCTGCCTTAGTCAGCTTACCATCACCATTATAAAACACCATAGGAAAATAATTCAAGGAGGATGAAAGGGGTTTTTTATTTTATTTTTTTATTTTTGCCCACGGTTTTGAAATTTTAGTTCAAGTCTTTTATGATTTTGGTCCTGTGGTGAGGCAGAGAGAAACACTAATGGAGAAGAGGAGGGTGCTTGCCTCATGGTGGCCAGAAAGGAGAGAGAGAGAGAGAGAGAGAGAGAGAGAGAGAGAGAGAGAGAGAGAGAGAGAGAGAGAGAGAGAGAGAGAGAGCAACCAGGATCTTCAAGAGCACACCACCTCTAATGACCCTACTTCTCTCCTCTCCACCTTTCAAATGTCCTATGAGCTAAGGAACCAAACCTTTAGTGCAATGGCCTTTGGGCGAACACTAAGATTAAAATCATAGTAATGTTTAGAGTTCATTTCTGTTTGTGCCCTTAGAATGGAGCAGGTGAAGCTAAATCAACTGACAACCACTTTATTTCCCCAGTGGTATCTGGGGGGCAGAAGGGGACAGGGAGATATAATTGAAGGTGCTGGGTTAAAAATGTGGGGAGACATACATACTGATTAGTCTGTTGGACACCAGGTCACACTGAGCATGTCACATGTACTATGTTTTGTTCCTGTCAACATTCTCTTAGGTAGGTAAATTATCACCCCAGCCTAGAGATGAAAAAAAACACAGGCAGAAAAATGATGAAATAACTCACTCAAAGTCAAGTACTTACTGAGTGTGAGCAGGGAAGGAACCTGGCTGGCTCCAGCACATAACCTCTGTGTCTAACCATCGCTCTGAACAGATCTCATAGACCTCAGGATGCCTGCCTTGCAGCCCAGTTCAGTTTTTATGCAGATCCTGGATTTTACTTATTCCCTGTGCAAACCACATTGGAGAAAGACTGCAAGAGATAGCAGTAGGCTACAGGATGGGTTAACACTAGTTTTAGGTTCCATTTGGGTGTATAAGCGTGTGCGTGTGTGTGTGTTTAGATGCACATGTGTGTAACATGCATATAAAAAATAACCTCAAGTTCACACCTCAAGTGCTTTCCACCTTGCTTTTTTTGGGACGACAATCTCTCAGTGGCCTGGAGTTTGCTGATTCAGGTAGTCGAGCTGGTCAGCAAGCCTCAGGGATCTGCTGGTCTCTGCCTCCCCAGCCTGGGATCACAAGTGTATGGCATGATGCTCAGCTTGTTCCTGAGTTCTAGGCAATCCAAGTCAGATCCATGCACATGTCTAGTAAGAGCACTTGCTGACTGAGTAACCTCATTTTAGTTTGTGTGTGTGTGTGTGTGTGTGTGTTATGTCATAGGATGGCATTATTTGTATTATGTGCATAGGATGGATAGAAAATTCACAAGTTCTTGTCTTTAGGTGTGCTATGTGATGATGGTAGCTGGAACAGGATTTGTTTGGTCAATGGTTCCTAGTGTCATTCTAAGGTAACCAGGAGTGTGGATATTGGAAGTTGGAAACAGACTTATCTCCTCTGGCTTTATTCAACAAGACAATGAGTGATCTTTGTTTTGGGGAAAGGGATGAAATAGGAAAACATCCAGTTTTAAAGGTTTAAGTTATGAGTTTTTGAGACTTCACTTCCAGCTCTGGCATGAATTTGATAATTTCCTGTTTTCTGCTGCCTGCCCTGTTATAAAAATTCAGCCCAGAAGAGCTCTTCTAAGTATCAGGTGCAGATATTAAACAGGTATGTTTAATAAAGAGTCTGATGTGCAGTTACATGCTTTATAAGACCTAGATGGTTACATTTTAAAGAAGATGTGTGGCAGCAGGGCAGTGGAAGTCCCTGTTTCTAGGTCTAACTAAGGAATTCCTGTCCAGAAAGTAACCCTCAACATTTTCACAGCTGGAACAGAAGAAAACTATACAAGCATTCATTTTAACCTGAAATCTATTTGGCACATAGTTAAACTTATATATGCCAGTGTCCCCTTGGCAGATTGGATCACTTTGTTCTAGATGGATCAGTTAGAAGTGCTTTATGTTACCAATTTCTTTAAGTTTTTAGGTCAAAGTTCTGGAAGTCATTAAGCCGAGTAAAAACAGACTAAGGAAGCAGATGCCCTCTATCTTGGTCAAGTAGACAATGGCTGTGTGGGGCTTGCCCTCAGAGCTCTATGCACCCTTTTTTATGTCCTAGCTTTTCAAGAAGTTAGGAAACAAGAGGCATAAATACTTGTAAATTCTGTGTACCCCCAGAACACCCAGTGCCGCAGGTGACAGCGTTCTGATAGCACAAGGTACGTTGGCTCAAGCAGGAACCTGAAGAAGCTGAGGTTTGTCACAGAAGCCTGCAAACAGGATGTAGTTCAGTCTCCACCTTGTGTTATACCGGGCGGAGAACCCAGCAGAGCTCCTCTGTCCCCTCCCCTGCCCCCCATGGAACAGCTATTTGCAATCTCAGACAGAATGAGCAAGGCCTTGGCAAATGTTCTGATGGTGTGATATTGTAGTCTGATAAGTAGTCTTTCAGGGGCCAGTGAATTGGACTTCTTGGGGAATTACCTATAAAGATGTGGGGGTGTATGTTCGTTGTCATTTCTTCTAAGTAGAGGTAAGAATTTGAGTAGATTGATTAATGAATGATGAAGATTTTGTCCATTATGTGAATTTCTTTCTGCCTGGGGTTTGAGGGTCACAGTGGCAGATCTGGTGCACTGTAAAGATGAGATTATATGACACTACCATTCTTCCTTCCACCCATCCATCTGTCCACCCATCCATCTATCCATCCATCCATCATCTATCCATCCATCCATCCATCCATCATACATCATCTATCATCTATCATCCATCCATCCATCCACCCACCCACCCATCCATTCATCCACCCATCCATGCATCCATTCATTCATCTTATTTGTGAAAAATATATATCAATATGGACTGATTGCCAAATTCGAGTCCAGGACCATAGCAGTGAACAGACAAAAACAGTATCTATGCTCAGAAATATGATCATCTAGTATGGAAGACTATAAATGAATAGCATTTTCAAAACTAAGATGCTTGAGCCATTTCACCTCATCGCCATTGTAAATACTTCTATGGATGTCAACATGTCTGTCTGAGTCTCTGCTTTTAATTCTCTCAGAAAACAAATATTTTTAAGAATATTTCTTAGTGTAATCATGAACTACAAATTACGAGTGGACAATGTAAAAGTAATGGGGCTTACCCTCGTGCAGTCGGGAGTGGGAAGATGTGTGTGTGTGTGTGTGTGTGTGTGTGTGTGTGTGGTGTGTGTGTGTGTGGTGTGTGTGTGTGTGTGTTGGTACCATTTCATGAGTTAAATAAAAACTGAGACAAAATTGAGTACCTGTACTCATCCCTCTTTGCAGTCGGACTACAATGTTCCAGGTGTCTGGTGCTTAGCAGCCCTGATGGTCCTTACCTTCAAACTACAAACCAAAGTGACCTTTCCTTCCTTAAGTTGTTCCCATTAAGTGTTTTGTCACAACTGGAAGAGTAACTGTATACTCACCATGATAGGTTGCTTTATCATAAGCCTAAAATGTCATGCTACCAATTTATAATGAACAGGACCATCCAAATCTCTGAGCCAATATGACCCTTTCTCTTTATAAAAATATCTATCATGGTAATGGAAAGCTGATCAGCACAAGCTGCAGTCATTTGGGATAATGCTTTGGCTGACACTAATCTCACCTTCATCAGACAAAACTGTTTGATTAAACGTGCCTCTGCCTCCACACACATCCACCTTTGAAATAAACTATGTGTAGTTATTCAACTGTAATAAGGAAGCCATTTTCCTATTACTATCATAATACAAATCAAAAAAAAGAGAGTCCTAACATTACCCAACTTGGGAGCAGACGCTATCTTATTGTATTAAAAGTATGTAGATCTTAAAGGAGCCACCCAATGACTTAAAACCCCCACACTGAGACTGGGCTGAAATGAAGGACATGACAGATGGGGCTTCTTGGTGGAGGACATCATAGCTATAACTCTTTGGTCACTCAAGGCTCTGCTGATGAAAAGCCTGAGCCAGCATTTTTCTAGTGACATCACTGAAGAGAGGAGATGTGTCCAGGGAACTTTGAGTCCATATTTGATTTGAAAAGCAGATAGAGAATGCAGGACAGAAGGAGACAGAGATGAAGGGCAGGGAGATAAAGGGGGGGGGGAAGAAGAAAAGGGGGAGGGGGAGGGAAGGAGGCACGGGGAGAGAGACAGACAGACAGACACACACACAGAGAGAGAGAGAGACAGAGAGACAGAGAGACAGAGAGACAGAGAGAGACAGAGACAGAGAGAGACAGAGACAGAGAAAGAGTCAGTGAGAGAGAGAGACTGATTCTCCTAGCCTCTGGAGCTGCTGACATTTTTGTTCTCTGGGCACACAAGACACAGCAAAGTGCACAGCTAATGCATAAGCAGAAATATTTAATATGTGTGGTATCATTATGTCTTGGTTCACTGGCCGCCTAGAGGTGTTTTGTACATCTCTCTCAAAGGAGCTATCTCAGTGAAATGAGATTTTAATACAAGGAATCCATGCAGTGTACAGTTAGACTCTCTAGATGTTCTGCCTTCCCCGGTGATGCTGGACTTGGAACACAATCCTATTTGGAAATGCAATGTTTAGATTCAAATTCAATTTGCCAGAACAAAATGATTCCTCCCCGTGATCTGTCAACCACACGCACTTCAGGAAGCTGTTCTTCTCATGACACTCCCCCTTTCCCAGGAGAGCCTCTCGCTTTGTTTTGTTTATCTCCCTCAGCTGTTACACAGTGAGGCCTCGTGTAATTACTTTGTGCTCCAAAGGTGAGCTGTTCTTGAAAATCCAGCACCAGTGATTCAGCGGGTTCAGGACAGCTTACTGCAGCCTGCTCTTTGATTCTTGTGCCTTCTTTAGATACAGCAGCTCACACATAGCTTCTGTGGAAACTGACTTTACTTGATTGACATTGGTGGTCTCCTGAGAAGGAGGGAGACTTCAGGGTGATTTCTGATTTCCAGTTTCCTTCTGTTCTGATTGAAGGCCAAGACTAGGACTTCCTTGCCTGTCAAGGGTAAGACTGCCAGATTATTTGCTACAGTAACACAGTGTCCTGTGGCACTGCCTTTGAGTACCTTGGCAGTCCTTAGAGGGTGAATCTAAACTAATGCTTACATCCTGGGCTGGGAGGGAGATTCAAGGAATCACACAACCATCTTGATCAGTGTTTTTCAATTTGTAGGGCGAGACTCCTTCAGGAGTATCATAACAGATATCCCACAGTAATAATATTATAGTTATGAAGGATCTATGAAAATAATTTTATGGTTGGAGAGTCACCACAACATAAGGAACTATTTTACAGGGTCACAGCCTTAGGAGGGTTGAGAACCACTACTTTAGATGTTTACAATGTACCTGTTTGTCTCCCCGGAAGTCTGGCAGAGACCTGGGAATCTATGATTCTTCATTTAATTTCCGTGTCCCCAGAACTGTCTATTCCAAACCAAATCAAAGTGTCTGAAAGTGTGTAATGTGGTGTGGTTTGTTCATGTGTTTGTGAGATATGATGTGGTTTTTTTGTGTGTGAGTTTGTGTGAGTGTGTGCATGTATGTGTGTTAATGTGTTTATGTGTCTGTACATGTATGTAGGTATGTGTGTGCATATTTTTGTATGTGTATGTCCATGTGTATGCATTCGTGTGTGTGTGTGTGTGTGTGCATATTGGGGGCCATTGAATGAAGAACTTTGTGTCTCTGAGGATCAGGTATTGGCTGACCATTCTGGAGTCACGAACCCAATTTTTTCTGTTACTTGGCTCCTTTGTATGATACAGAGTTGGTTTAATATGACTTCTGGTCAGGTTTTTTTAGGCAGTAACTGTTAGAGGAAAATAGTCAAAATTTAGAATTCAAAGGAGGAATTTGAGACCAAAAAAAATCATTTATTTTGTTTCCAGTTTTTCTCTCAGTGATTAATATAGTAACCAAGAGACAACAGGAGAAATATAACTACAGCCTGGTGGATCCCAAGCTGGTGGGATCCGTCTGCCAGTAAGTAGAGCCAAGGATGCTCTCACCAGAGCCAGGCCCAGAGCTACGTGTCTCCTGTTGAGAACTCCTGGGATGGTGACGAGAGCTGTCTCCTGTATGGGGGCACCAGCCACTCATAGAGCAGCAGAGTTCCCACCTAACAAAAATCCATTTAATATCCTAAGATGATTAGGTTAGAGACAGTCATCAATCTGTCCCCAAAAACTGCCTTCTCAGACAGCTGGCTCGCTTCTCCTTCCAGATGGTGTGCTGTGGATGGAATGCCTTTCTCCTTCTCCTTTATTTGCAATGTTTTTAGCTTGAATACAACTATTGATATCTATCTTCTTTAAGAGTTATCATTTCTTTTCTTGCCTGTCTACATAATTTCCTTCCTTTGATGCATATTAATTTATTACATCAGAGTTCTGAACTCTGCCCAGAATTACTTCTTCCTAAGATTTAGGGAGAAAATCAGTAGGCTTCCCACTCTTCTCCCAACTCCTGTTTCCAGTGTGTGGTCTGGCATCTTCAGAATCTCTCTCCTGTGGCACATACTTAAATCCTAATTTTTCCTGATGGTTTCCTATTACACACAAACACATATGGCTACTTTGGAAAGTTCTAGAAGGTAGAGTACAATCAGAGCCATCTGACACTTGAGGGAATTACGTCATCACATGCTGAAAGACGTTTTCAAACATACACAACTAGTAAATGAAGTAGGGAATGAAGTTCAGGAGTTTGTCTTTGTCATGGCTTTGTGTGTGTGTGTGTGTGTGTGTGTGTGTGTATGTGTGTGTGTGTGTGTGTGTGTGTGTGTGTTTTGCATCATATGATGTCAGAGGTGGCTTCACTAGAATGACAGGCATCTGGAGATAGCCTCACTGTGACTTTGGACATGGAAATAGTCTCTGCCTCAGTTTCCCCCTTTTCTCTGTTTCAGTCCCTATCTATCACACATGTGTAAAATGACTCTAACATAACACACATTAAACATTTGGTAAATTTTGGCATTTTATTATATTATTAATCTTTTCTTCCATGTGGATGTTTTTGTTTCATAATTTAAATATTTATTATATTTCATTAACCTATTTAACACTATTAAAACACTGATTATGACATAACTGTAATGAACTCATATGAATCAAAACGTAAGCCACCAAGACGTCCATCTTGCAAAGGTCTCCTCATTCTTTCTTCCTGACATCTTGTCCTCCAGCCAGACAGTTTCTTAGCAAACACAGGAAAATATGAATATTTGTTCCTCTAGATGAAATGTTTCCATCATTACTTTATACAGTATTCTGCATCTTTCTTTTCTTTGTTGGTACCACCTTGAAGACATCTCCATGTCCCTACTTATGACACTTCCTCACATTTTTCTTTGTTTAATTTTCTGTCTGCATCATGTGTCACTGAAGGAGGAGGCTGTCACTTAGTTCTCTTCTGATGGATGCTTAAACTGTTTTCAGTTTTGCCCTTTAGAGACACATGGATGATTAGCTCATATATTATATGTGTTTGTCTCTAAGGTAGATTGAACGCTGTCGTTCATTAAGTGTGTTTACTTCTGATTTTGATAAATACTGTTATCTAAACTGTCTTCCATAGATAGCTCTTACTAGTTTATATTCCTGTCCACGGTCAATGAAAGCACAAGAAGGCTCTATCCACAACCTCATCTACCTAGGGACAACTGTGTTACATTATAAATTAAATTAGAGAAACGAGAAGGGGTTGAATGGGGAAAAGAGGGAGGGGAAGGGGGCTTATGGGACTTTTGGGGAGGGAGGAAATGGGAAAGGGGAAATGATTTGGAATGTAAATAAAAAAAAACTTAGAAAATAAAATTTAAAAAATAAATAAATTAGAGGGGTGAATATAATTTTTGGCAGTGGGTTTTCTTATAGTCACTTGTGTAATTCCTATTTTTGTCATTCAGGACCTTGTTTGACTCTTCAAATTCCTCCCATATATCATTTATTATTCACTCCTAGAAATGCTATTATATTCTGTCTAGTATTGAGGGTCTTGTATTACCCACTCTAACTTACTGGTGTTTTGTCTAAGAAAGTCCACTGGTCTCTGTATCTAAGTCTGACCTTTACAGCCTCATCAAATTCTTTCATGAACGTAAATTCTTTTTCAGTTGGCTCAGTTGGATTGTATAGATATACAGTCAAGTCGACCAAAATGGTGAATGTACTTTCATCTGTCCATTCTTACCCAGCTCCTATGCACCTCGGTTGGCCAGCAATGTATCACAACATTAAATAATACTGGTGAAACTGTATTTTTTTTTTAATCCTGCAGGTCAAGAAATAATTCTAGTATTTTCCATTTTAGTATGGCACTGGGTACTGTGCTTATTCTCCACAATTCTATTTTTCTATGATATGTATATGTAGGGAAGGATTTCTTTCCTGCCAGTCTTCTCCAGTACCTTTTTATCACTGCAGTAGGGCCAGGTCCTTGTATAGCTTGGGTCCCAGAGTCCTGACTATGGGACGTGAGGAAACTAAGAAATGAAAGATACTAAGGAATTGGCAGATACCTGAGCACAGAAGCTGGGATTGTGCATCTGGGCTCTCTGATGGAGTTTCTGTGTGCCACAGAAGCTCAGTGTCTGTTATACACAGCTGAACAGGGAGGCAGGGTTACTGTATATGGCTGAACAAGGAGGCAGGCCTAGCTAATCTCAGTAGGAGCAGTGTCTGCAGGTGAGTAGTCTTTAGACTGTAATCCTCTCCCAGTGGAGTTTATTGGCTGCTGTAGACATCTTCTAAACACACTGTCAACATTCCCACTCAGACCCGAGGGAGGCTTTGCCATCCCTCTGAGCCTCATTGGGGAAGACTGTTTCTGAAACTCTTTCCCACGTTCTCTTTCATGATCTGTTTTTATGAATGATCTAGTTTCTGAATCTAGCACAATGACCAACTACATATGTGCATACTGTCAGATTTTTTTAATAAAGGTTATGCTCAAGTCATATTATGAACTTAAAAGGTTTCAGACTCATTTAAGATTTATTATATGGGGGGGGGGTTCAGGAACCCTTTTTAATCTTCTGTTTCTAGAACTATTTCCCATACACTATTTCATATTCTGTTTTTATGAATGTTCTTTTTCATTAACTTCATTTTTGGTAAAGAAGCAATCATTATTTTAAGTCATTCTATATAAGATACAACTTTTAGATTTATTTATCTCTTCTGCTATTCATTTCTTTCTCTCTAAACTCTATAAATTCAACTTTCGTGTTTACTGATTTACATACTTACCTTCTTTTTTGGAGGGGGAAGACTCTGTTCTTTTCTTAACTTGGAAAGGTGGGAGTTGAATATTTATTTGTATTATTTTTCACTGTCTTGCTTGTGTTTATTAAGCTATCAATTTATAGTAACTTAGGGGCCCAGATCTTGAAGGCATGTTGCTTGTGACAAGTGTGTGTTCCCTGCCATTTCAGGCCTTGCCATCACCCATGGAGTCTTTCACAGTGTCAGGCATGGGGTGCCCTCTAGACAGTTATCTGAATCAATAGATTCAGAGTCAACAGACCCCTGGCAGAGGAAAATGCCTTGTATCCTGCCCTCTACCCTGAAGTACAACTTGATTGCATCATGTTTACTGGGCTACCCATGGGCTTTACTTCAGGAGAAGCACTGGAGAGCTTCAGCCAAACAAGTCCCTCCCCATCTCAGAGTCCCAAAGATTGGATGACTGACTTTTCAACAAAAACATATTTTGATAAACTGTTTGAGCTGGCATGGATGTTTCCAGAGTCCTTGCCCAGGGGCACCAGTCTCGTGTCTATCTGCATGTCTGTGCAGTCATAAGAACACTGCTGTTTTGGACCTATTTTGGAAGACTCTGGTGCTCCTTAGACAATATTCTTCGTTAGTTTGCTTGATTTTTACCCTCCCAGATTCTCAGAGAAGCAGAAAGTAGAGCAGGGCTTCGGGTAGAAGCTGAAATCAGTTTTTCGGGGGTTTTCAATCTCCTGCCAGTGGTAGAGAAGACTGAGTTATGTGAGGTGTGTAATCTCTTCCACACTGAATATTTTGATTTGGTATAATATATGTATATACAAATATATTTTGCTTTAAGGTATAATGTATATAGAGTTTGTTTTCGAACTTGCCATTTATAAACAATAAAATCTGGACACTATATAGTTGTATTAACATCTGAAGAATCATGACTCAAAATAGTCCCGTGCCTCTGCTTCAGTTCCTGCCTCCAGGTTCCTGCCTTGACTTCCTACCTTGATTTCCCTAGATGATGGACTCTATGCTATAAGATGAAACAAACCATTTCTTCTCAAGTTGTTTTTGACCACTAGTCTGTTTTCTTTTTCCCACAGCAACAGAGAAGCAAGTAAGAAAAGTTTCCACCCCTCCCCTAGTTGCCATTTTACTGAAAATATTTGAGATCTCTGAAATTTTTAAGCAGACAACACATTATTCATAATTGTGGTCTCTGGTGACTTTTCTTATGAGTACATGAATCTCGTTCTGAAATCTTGGCTCCCAGTGCCTGATCAGCTCAGGGTGGTTTGGCTAGTAGGTATCACAATGGGAACCAGAGTGTTTACAGGTTCCTGGGAGACATAACTATTCAGTGCATAACCTTGCCTGTGATGGGGTGAGAGGAAGTAACAGAACCCAAACTTAGCTTTCCCCTACCTTACTCACACCCCAGGTATGGAGCCTTCTGGAAATCCAGACACAAATCCTGAGGCTTAGATCTCTGTTCCAGTGCCCATGTCATTTCTTCTATTGGGGAATTTGTCAACTGAAGCTTCCTCCCAGCTGTAAATAAGGCCCTTTCCAATGCCTAACTTCTGAGACTTCAGATAATACAGGAAAAAATTCCCCAGAGGTAAGGCAGAAATTCTAGCATTTTCTCCAGCGACCTAGCATTTAGGCAGAGAAAAGTCTGAAATATGTGGCAGATGGGGCTAGAAAGGTATCTCAGTGGCTCAGTGCACTTGTTCTTACAGACAATGTGGGTTCAGTTCCCAGCATCCATGTGGTGGCTCATAACCAACTGTAACTCCTGTTCTAGGGGATCCATAGACCTCTTCTGACCAGAAAGCACCAGGTACACACATGGCATATGCATACACAGGAAACTCATATATATGTATATATGTTCTTGTAATATTGGGAAACTCCACAAGATTAAGTTTACTCTATATTTTGAAATAGGATTCAGTTATGTAGCCGAGGTTAGCCTCAAACACGTAATCCTCTTGTTTTCGCCTCCTGAGTGCTGAGATTAGAAGACTATTTGAATGTCTAGGAAAAAAGCTACCTGCCAGCTCCATGCAAGTGATCTTGTGGGGTAGGTCCTTGGTCCTTGAACATCAGCATTTTTTCAAGGAGGAAGAGAGTCTATTGGGGAGAAAGGCAATAGCTTGTTCTACAGGGACAGGAGCTGCTAACTGACAGCTTTTGTTCATGATGCACCCTGAAGATGCCTGGCACTTACCTTCTTCTTAGCTGAATAAAATGAGACTGAGATTGCCCCCAAATGGGCCATGTTCTTCTTGGGGTCCTGCTCAGTGTACGGTAGTGCATAAAAACTCATTGTGGGTTTGTTCACTGGGCCCTATTGAACTGTGGTGATCACAAAACTTCCTTCCAGACAGAGCTCAGAGAGGAGAGACGAACATATACCAATTCTGTTTCAATTAGTCAGTGAGCCTGGTCAAAGAGAGAGAGATGCCTACAGATTTTAATTGGTCTCAGGGGAGGAGAACAGAATGTTCTGTGGTGTCCTTGTTCACCCTGAAATTACAATATCTGGGCCACAGGGCAGCTGCAATCTTTCCCTGGGGGCTCAGGATGTCTGCCTAGAAATAAATTTCAAATCCAGCTTTAACCTTTTTACCGCCATGTTACTTCAACACAGATATTCTTCAGTGTAGTTAGATAGAGAGATGTGAAGTCCGTCTCATTTTTAAATGGGTCAATCTGGTTCCTACAGTACAAGCCCTGGAGGATATCACTGTTGAGGGACAGATAATTTGTTGGGGGATAGATAATTTGTATCCAGGCAAAATGATCAGCAGTGGTTTAGATGAAGTTTGGGCCTATGCCCTCATACTAATATCATCTGTCATCCTAGAAAAACCAATGGTTTTCCTTCTCAGTGTCTTGGGTATCTCCATCAATAAAATAATAATAGCTTTTTTCTCTCAGCAAATAACTGGAGGTCATAAAATCCATGACACAAATTCTAAGGGGATGGAAAGGTCTCGTGATCAAATGACATTATCTATGTCACAGTCTTCTCCCCCCATTTCAGCTTAGTAGGCTCACAGGCCTTGTTAGTCAGCATGGGCTAGGCTTTGCTGAGACAACAACAAAAGTGTACCTCCTCACAGCCTGATACAGGTCAGAGGGCTTTCCAGACAAAACTAATGTGCTGTCACTCAGTGACCTTGTCATCTCAGAGGCCTTCAGTATTAGCCATAGTGGAGGGAGGGAAATGGTAGATAACTGAGTTGAGCTCACAGCCCTCCTTTACCACATCAGACAGGAAATAACATACCAGACTTCCTTCACACACGCTCAGGACCCAGAATGAAGCTCATGACCCTATCATGAACTTGGGAACACGAGGGGGGCTTGTGGAGTATTTAGGGGACAGGTGTTGATGTTAGATGTTCCATGAGTTCCTGTTTATCTTCATATGCCCAAGCCATGCAGGGCTTAAAAATGAATTAAGGCTTATTTAACAAACCTACCAAGTACTGTCAACTAGGGAGTCAAAGATCAATATGGTTAAGGTATACTGTAGATGTTCACTCTATGTGTGTGTATGTGTGTGTATTTGTTGGCTTCTTTTCTTGAATCAGAATCTTGCTATATAGTCCAGTATAGCCTGCAACTCACTATATAGCCCAAGCAGGCCTCAAATTTGTAATCAACTTCAAGTGTGGCAGGAGGGGGAGGGGGAGAGGCAAGCAGGTAAATTATTGGGCAATGCATTGTGACTGGGCTGTGAATTGAGTACGCGGAAGACAGAGGCAGGGGATGGGCTCTGAGAGTCATTCAAACTCTACAGCTTTACAAGAGAGTGGACTTGAGAGGATGAAGGGATGAACTAGGAGTGGCCAGAGGTCGTGTCTGGGTAAAAAGGGTCTACAGGAGAGAAATGAGAACTCAGTCATATCCCCCAGCTACTGCATTAACTCAGGCTTCTTAAATTAAAAAAAAAAAAGAGTCAAGAAATACTGACAGCATCCCAAATGAAACAAAGGCTTGAAAGGCTGAGGAAGGGAAATCACAAATTTGAGGCCTGCTTGAGCTGCATAATGAACTGCAGGTTATACTGAACTATATAGTGAGATTCTGCCTCAGGAAAAGAAGCCAATTTGCACATGTGCACATACACACACACACACACACACACACACACACACACACACACACACACCAGAAAACAAAGAATAAAGACTTAAAATGGAGGAGGAAACAAAGGTATTCATAAGTCTGGGGAGGTTCCATAAAAGTATAGGGGTTTATTAAATTACTTTGCCAGAAAATTACTGAGAAAATACATGAAGTTCCATTTCATTCATTATTCATAACCACATCACCACTGATGATTGACATTTGGCCTAAAACTTAGGTCTTATATTCAGAAGCATAATTTCCAAAGACTAACAAACAGTAGAATCTCTTTCTGGATGTATGGTCCCAGTGGCTTGGATGTTTGAATGCTTGTGTGTGTGTGAATGTGTATGAGTGTGTGTATGTGCCTGTATGTGTATGTGCATGCATTTATGCATGTGTGTGTATGTGTGTGTGTGTGTGTGTGTGTGTGTGAGAGAGAGAGAGAGAGAGAGAAGAAGAAGAAGAAGAAGAAGAAGAAGAAGAAGAAGAAGGAGGAGGAGGAGGAGGAGGAGGAGGAGGAGGAGGAGGAGGAGGAGGAGGAGGAGGAGGAAGAGAGAGAGAGAGAGAGAGAGAGAGAGAGAGAGAGAGAGAGAGATATTCTGGGGATGAGATTTGGGTAAGTTATTTTTCTCATTGCTATTAAAAGTCACCTGTATGGTGTAGAGAGGGTGTTTATGTATATATGGAAGCCATAGGTTGATGAAGTATATCTTCCTCAATCTCCGTCAACCTTATTTTTTGAGTCAGAATCTCCAACTAAATCTAGTATCACTAATTCAGTTAGTCTAGTAATTAACAGTATACACTGCTCTTGCAGAAGATCTGAGTTCAGTTCTTGGTAACCACATCAACCAGCTCTCTAACTCCAGGATCTGAAGCCTCTAGTCTTTTCAGGCATCACACACTCGTGTGTGTTTGCACCTATGCAGACAAACACATAATAAAATAATAAGCTGCCCTTCTAGAACGGTATTTCTTTTTTTTATTGAATATATTCTTCATTTACATTTCAAATGTTATACCCCTTCCTGGTTTCCCCCCTTCCCGAAAACCCCCAACCCATCCTCCCACCTCCAATAATATGCTCCTCCATCCAACCCACTCCCATGACTCCCACTAGATTTCCCCACACTGGGGCCTCTATTGAGCCTTCACAGGATCAAGGACCTCTCCTCCCACAGATGCCAGGCAAGGCATTCCTCTGTCAATCTTTTGGCTGGAACCACGTGTACCCATTGGTTGATGGCTTAGTCCCTGGAGCCCTGGGTTGTCTGGTTGGCCGACATTGTCATTCTTCCCATGGGGCTGCAAACCCCCACCCCCAGCTCCTCCAGTCTACCCTCCAACTCCTCTATTGTGAACCCACACTCAGTCCAATTGTTGGCTGCTAGTATTCACCTCTGTATCTATAAGGCTCTAGCAGGGCCCCTCCAAAAGACAACCATAACAGGCTCCTTTCAGTGTGCACTTTTTGTCATCCATAGTAGTTTCGGGGTTTGGTGACTGTTTATAGGATGAATTCCCAGGTAGGACAGTCTCTGGGTGGCCTTTCCTTCAGTCTCTGTTCCACACTTTGTCTCCATAGTTGTTCCTATGCTTATTTTGTTCCCTTTCTCCGAGGAACCAAAGCACCCCCACTTTGGTCTACCTTCTTCTTGAGCTTCCTGTGGTCTGTGAATTGTAACATGTTTATTTTGAGCTTTTGGACTAATATCCCCTTATCAGTGAGTGCATACTATGTGTGTTCTTTTGTGATTGAGTTACTTCATTCAGGATGACACTTTCTAGTTCCATCCATTTGCCTAAGAATTTCATGAATTCATTGTTTTTAATAGATAATATCACTGAATAGAACGGTATTTCTTTTTTTTGTTTTGTTTTTGTTACTTTATTTTTTTATTTTTTTCTATGTATTTTTTTATTTACATTCCAAATGATTTCCCCTTTCCTGTTTCCTCCCTCCCAGAAAGCCCTATAAGTCCTCTTCCCTCCCCCTGTTCCCCATTCAACCCCCTCTCGCTTCTCTGTCCTGGCATTCCCCTACATCCAGTCTTTCCAGGACCAGGGGTCTCTCCTTCCATCTTCTTGGAAATCTATTGATATGTCAATTGTGTATTGGGTATTCCGAGATTCTGGGTTAATAGCCCCTTATCAGTGACTGCATACCATGTGTGTTCTTTTGTGATTGGGTTACCTCACTAAGGATGATATTTTCCAGTTCTGACCATTTGCCTAGGAATTTCGTGAATTCATTGTTTTTAATTGCAGAGTAGTACTCCATTGTGTAAATATACCACATCTTCTGAATCCATTCCTCCATTGAGGGACATCTGGGTTCTTTCCAGCTTCTGGCTAGAAGGAGTGTTCCTCTTTCTCCACATCCTCACCAACAACTGCTGTCTCCTGTGTTTTTGATCTTAGCCATTCTGACTGGTGTGAGGTGGAATCTCAGGGTTGTTTTGATTAGCATTTCCCGAATGACTAAGGTTGTTGAACATTTCTTTAGGTGCTTCTCAGCCATTAGATATTCTTCAGGTGAGAACTCTTTGTTTAGCTCTGTACCCCATTTTTAATAGGGTTATTTGGCTCTCTGGAGTCTAACTTCTTGAGTTCTTCGTATATATTGGATATTAGCCCTCTGTCAGATGTTTCTTAACTGTACTTTACACACTGGAATCACGTGGGGAGTTTTAAAAAAACATACCACCTTATTTGCCTTCTAGAGAGAGAGAGAAAGAGCATGAGGAATGTTGGATGGATGCAGAGGTGGAAAGAACTGGGTAATAGGAAACCGCGATGAGAATATATCATATGCGATTTTTTTAAACGTATGAGGAAAAGAAGCATACCAATGTATGGCTTATCCTTGCAGCATTAGTATTCTGATTTACTTGGTGTATGGCATAGGTAAGACACGGAGATCCTTTTAAGTATCCTAGAAGAATCCAATCCTCAACCAAAGTTGAAAAAGTCCTCTTCTCAAGTGTAGACCCTCTAGCAAAGCTCCTTCTCAAACAGATACTTTTCTAAGAGTTTTTGTGTTAATGTCTTCATTCTATGACTTCAAATATTCACTTTTAGCAACCATATGTCACATTAATTTTTTTTATTTGTGTTTTTTTAAATGTATTCTTCCCTCATACATTAACATCCTGACCAAAGTTTCACCTCCCTCCACTCTTCCCACTAACCCCCAACCTCCCCACCTCTCCTCTCCCCCAGATCTACTCCTCTGTTTCTTTTCAGAAAAAAGCAGACCTCCCAGGGATGTCAACTGAACACAGCATAACACGTTATAATGATACTAGGTGCAAACCCTTATATCAAGGCTGGACAAGTCAACCCAGTGAGAGGAAAAGGGTCCCAAGAGCAGACAAAAGAGTCACACCCCCAACACACCCCCAACACACCCCCAACACACCCCCAACACACCCCAACACACCCCAACACACCCCCAACACACCCCCAACACACCCCAACACACCCCCAACACATCCTCAACACACCCCCAACACACCCCCAACACATCCCCAACTCCACTGTTAGTGGTTCCCAAAAGAGCACAAAGCTACACAACCGTAACAAGCGTGCCGAGGGCCTAGCTCAGACAATCACAGGCTCTGTGACTGCTACTTCAGTCCCTGTGAGCCCCTATGAGTGACTGTCATAATTGTAGGTGGTCCCCGGCTTAAGATGGATTCATCCCATCTAAGCAGGAGACACATTTAAATCAATCCCCTCATCTTCCCTACACCCTGGCCTAGCAGCACAATCCACCGTGGAGGTGGAGTTTCCGTATATCTCCGGGTCATATGAGTGGGTGGGCGGGAGCATCCACGTGACTCACTGTACCACCTCTGCTCAGCATAGGTATGATGCTTTGCATCTTAGTAACCAAGGCAAAAAATCAAAACTCGGAAATCTATTGATATGCGAATTGTGTCTTGGGTGTTCTGAGATTCTGGGTTAATAGCCCCTTATCAGTGACTGCATACCATGTGTGTTCTTTTGTGATTGGGTTACCTCACTAAGGATAATATTTTCCAGTTCTGAACATTTGCCTAGGAATTTCGTGAATTCATTGTTTTTAATTGCAGAGTAGTATTCCATTGTGTAATATACCACATCTTCTGAATCCATTCCTCCATTGAGGGACATCTGGGTTCTTTCCAGCTTCTGGCTATTATAAATAAGGCTGCTATGAACATAGTGGAGCATGTGCCCTTATTGCATGCAGGTAAAGCCTCTGGGTATATGCCCAGGAGTGGTATAACAGGATCCTCTGGGAGTGTCATGCCCAGTTTTCTGAGGAACCGCCAGACTGCTTTCCAGAGTGGTTGTACCAGCTTGCAATCCCACCAGCAGTAGAGGAGTGTTCCTCTTTCTCCACATCCTTGCCAACACATATCAATTTCCAAGAAGATGGAAGGAGAGACCCCTGGTCCTGGAAAGACTGGATGTAGCGGAATACCAGGACAGAGAAGAGAGAGGGGGTTGAATGGGGAACAGGGGGAGGGAAGAGGGTTTATGGGACTTTCAGGGAGGGAGGAAATGGGAAAGGGGAAATTGTTTGGAATGTAAATAAAAAAATATAGAAAATAAAAAAATAATTAAAAAAAAAGAAGAGGGGAGGATGGGATGGGGAGTGTGTGGAGGGGAAACAGGGAAGGGGGTTATCATCTGAAATGTAAACAAACTGTAAACAAATAAAATGATTAATAAAAAAGGGAAAAAATCAAAACTCTATGTTCTAGGTATGATTTCTCCCAAATGCATATTGCTTTCACACTGAGAGTTTAAAGCTGTTTGCGTACATCACGTTTAATTCAGAAAATGATCTTTTAAAAAGAGAACCTCTATACAAAAGAGACCAGAAGAAGAAAACATGCACTATTATTCTAGACATTTTTGCATGTGTATATGTGTGTGTGTCTGTGTAGTCACATGTGTGTGCGTACACATGTGTATATGTGTATGGAGGTTAGAGGTAGATGTTTGGAGTCTTCCACGATCACTCACCACCTGATATATTGAAGCAAGGTTTCTCACAGCAGAGCTCACCCCCGATTCAGCAACTCTAGTTACCCAGCTTGCTCTGGGGGATCTCCTGCCTCTGCCTCCGGTGCTGGGTTTACAAAGGGCGGTCACGCCTGCCTGAAGATTTTGTGGGTGCTGGGGATCTAGACTCCAGCCCTCATGGTTGCCAGCTTTCTTTTTGCTCTATGTTTGCTTTACTGGCTCAGCCATCTCCCTGGCCCCAACCCCAGTTTGGAAACATTATTTTCCCAACATAGCGGAAGTGGGTGAAACTTACCGCATCATTTCCATTTTATAGAGGAGACGATTGCGCAGAGGGAAGATGAATGGCTGGCTGGAGCTCGGCTTCCGCTGAGCAGCAAGGCTGCATTTCCGTGTGAATCATCTCCGCAGAGCTGCAGCGTTTGTTTCTGGCATCCTTAGCACCTCTGTCAGAGGCAGAGTGTGACCACGGAGGAGCCTTCCACTGACCCATGGAGAAAGCTGTGGAAAGGGACACACCCACCCGGCTGGGTTCGCACCTGTGGCGTCCCATCACCTCTCTAATTTTCTAATTCACTGCCCCATCTTCGATTGCACCAGCTCCCCTAGATGGTGCCCTACAGGGCCTAGAAGGGACCACGTGTGGGACCTGAGCCCTTGAAATAAGTTTGGAACTGAATGTTTTGTTTTAATTTAGCTTTTAAAATGCATAGACCCGTAGGGCCACTGGATTTACTGGGCAGTACAGTTTAGGGTAGTTCTTAGAGGACACCCCTTAAGAGGCATGATGCAAGGAAAATTTGTTCTTTCTCTCATTTTAACATGTGTGTGTATGTGTGTGTGTGTGTGTTGTATATATGCAGGTACATATACATGCGCTTGCATACAGAGGCCAGAGCACAGCCTTTGGTGGTGTTCTTCAGATCTTTTCTGCCTTTATTTTGAGACAGAGTCTCTCTCATTGGATTGGCGCTCACCCAGCAGGCTAGCCTTGCTGGTTGGTGAGCCCCAGGGAGCTAGGCTAGCTACTTGTCACTGCCTCTGCAGCTCTAAGATTATAAACACATGTTGCCACGGCTAGGAGTTTTGTTTTTAATGTGAGTAGTGGGGCTTGAAATCAGGTCCTCTTGCTTGCCAGACAAGCACTTTAATGACGGCCATTTCTTAGCCCCAGGGAAGATTTCTTTGTTCATGCTCTGTAAAAGGAGTTGTTCTATTTTCTGCTCAAAAACTGATAAGCATAAAACACATCACCATTGAGTGTCTACCCTTCAGTAAGTGTTGTCACAGGTCCACCAGGCTCTGGGTGCTCACCAGTTCTCCCAAGCTCCTTTCTCCATTCTCAGCACCTCTGCCATAATCACCTGGATCATTCCTACCTGTCAGGGCATGGCTGAATGTGTTCCTCTCCACGTGACCCTCTGACTCTGTCCCACTCCCTTCTCAGTTCTGAGATGAAATAAGCCCCTCTCCCAGTGCTCCCACAGTGTCATTAGCTAGGTTGCTCATTCAGCTCTAGGGGTGAGAGGCAGTGTACTGTAACATTCTGAGGGCTCTGACAGAGAATATAATGACTTGAACGGGAGATGTTCCCTTACAGGCTCATGTATTTGAATGCTTGGTCCCCAGTGGGTGGTACTGTTTGGGTAGATCGTGGGATTTTAGGAGGTACAGCCTTGCTAAAGGTGGGCTTTGAAAGTTTACAGTATTGTGCTACTTGTCTATCATCTATCTATCTCTCTATCTATCTATCTATCTATCTATCATCTATCTATCTATCTATCTATCTATCTATCTATCTATCTATCTATCTATCTATCTATCTACCTATCTATCTCTGTGTGTATGTGTGTGTGTGTGTCTGTCTGTCTGTCTGTCTGTCTGTCCCTCCATCTTTGCTCTTTGTGTGTGGTTGAAATGTGATCAGCCAGCTCCTTGCTATTCTGCCTTTTCCACAATTATAAACATCTAGCTTTCTTAAACCCAAAGTCAAAAGAAACCCTTCCTTAGGTCACTATATCCTGGTATTTTAGCACAGTAAAAGAAACGTAACAGCTAAAAATACACCAACTAAACTACAGGTGTTGTTCGTGAACATGAACGAGGTGTTGAGTAAAACCACGGCTTTCGTTCAACGTCCTTTCTAAAGAGATTCAAAGCTTGGTTAGAGTAACTGACCTGTAAAGTGTGGAAAAACTCTCCCTTGGGAATGGAAGATTGGAAGCCACCATGCAATAAGTATTGAGCAAATGTCTGCCATGTGGTTATCGCAGTGTGGGATGCCATGGGTCGCACAGCTGTCAGTAGAAGCAGGTGCTTTTGAAGGAAGCGTATGATTCCATTAGAGAAATGGGACTGTCACTTACAATTGACAGAAACATGAATGGCAGCTCATGCAGCATTAGAGATTGCTCACATTAAACTGTGCAAAGAGAATGGACTCATCCTTGGGCAGGAAGGCAGATGGCACCTATCCAAAGCATTCCATTATATCCATATCCATTATAGCATTCCCCCAACTCCACTGCCCCACTCTTCAGGACAGTCCATCCCAACCTGTTTGTGGTGTATGCCTTAATTTACATTGCTAAACAAATTTCCTTGTTGGTTGAATTATTTTTTTGAGACAGTGAAGGAGAAGAGCTTTATGCAGTAACATATTAGGAATTCAGAATGGACAAGCCCTCACTAGACAAAGACAGAGAGGATGGAAATCAGTGAGATGGAATGGGTGGACATCTGAGATGCTATCATCTTTAGGCGACTGAAGAGCCCTCCTTGAGCTTCTGTAAGCACAGCCCCACCTGCCACACACACCTCTGAACTAAACTCATGTTACACTCCCCGTTTCTGATAGACTGATACATAGTTTTATGCTATGTGCTTCCCAAGTGAGGGGCAGTTCTAGCTTCTCCCACCCAGAGGTAGGTCTAGTGGACATCTCTCACCCCAAGCTCAGCCTCAGATTCCCTTTTCAGGCAGAGGGAAGTTTGGGCTGAGTCATCTCAGTGATGAATGTTGTAGTCACTCTAGGGAGGTGTCCCCAGCTGCCCTGCTGGAGGGCAACCAAGTGAGTAACCCTGCTGATATCACATGGTACTGGAATGGTGCTGGCTTGTGGCTATGCCAAGTTCATGGCCATGAACATGGCTGTTCAGTGAGCTCTGACACCCCTGAGGGGGTTAGGGTTCTGTCTTGGGGGAGCTCATAGATCTAGCAGCTTGCAGAAGAGTTGCTTATGACCCAGTAGAACCGAATGGTGACAGAGTAAGAGTTTCCCAGAGAAATTTGGGGGAAGGAAAAAATGCTGCCTGGGAATTTCTACTCCTCTCCCTAGACAGTTGCCCTTTTCCACACATTTCCTTGACCTCCTTAATACAGCTGTGGCTGGAGTAGAGATGCCAGCAGCATGCCTACCCAGAGTAGAAGGGGAAATAACAGGCTTCAGATTGATGAAAAGGCTCCGAGTCACGTGATCAGAACTCTCCCTCCATGTTGGTCCCTGGAACTAAATTGTGAAAGCTCTGTATAGGAGATACAGCCCCCACGCTGTGACAGCCTCACCCTGAGGGAACTTTATTTCCATCCCCTGTGATAGTGACATTAGGTTATTTGCTCTGATCCTCAGACTGTTCTATCAACTTAATCTTTCATGTCTTGAGAATTTTACTTGTGTTTCCGAATCTTCTATATGTTCACATACTTTTCCTTTTCTTCTTTTTTTCTCCTTTTTCCACCTCCCCATTTCTTTCTCCCTTTCCCCAGTTAGAGATTTTATTGACATTATTTTAACAGAGGCTTAAGCATGAGGGTTAGGAGTAATGGAGGGACTCAGAGGAAAGCCAGACATCTTCATGAAATGGTCTGAGTGTCCTCCTCTCTGTGTGTGTCCTCCTTTACACCACTGTTTCCCATAGCCTTTGTATGATTAAGGGCTCAGGTTAGAACTGGAAGTTTTATGCTAAAGGGCAAGGATCAGCAGGAGGTCACAGGCAAGCCACTTGTCCCAGTGTAGCAGCCTAAAGGTTATCGTTTCCAGCAAGAGATCATTCTGATCTCTAGTGTTACCTGTAAAGGCCAAGGATGCACAGTCTCAGAGGTTGAGGAGTGGGAAGCAAGAACTCCTGGACCTTAGA
Organism: Tokudaia tokunoshimensis; assembly: GCA_036184795.1. NCBI lineage: Eukaryota > Metazoa > Chordata > Mammalia > Rodentia > Muridae > Tokudaia > Tokudaia tokunoshimensis. The sequence goes on along the minus strand of BTHU01000013.1, from coordinate 11,612,856 downwards.
GGGACGATACATTAGGATGTGTTTTGGTAAACATGGCTTTGACTTTATAAAGTCAAAAATAAGGAAAGGCTCTTTCCTTGTTTCCTTTTTCAACCATTCCAATCATTTTAACCATAAATACTCCTGTATATTCTGGATAGCTTATTGATCCAGGGCAATATGTATATGAATTACTCATCTTACAGCTGGGTAGATGTTGACTGTAGTCAACAGACAATTGGTAATAAAATGTGACTTAAGAGAATAGGTCTTCTGATCTTCTGACAGAGAACCTTCCAGAACAGAAAACATATCTAAAAACCTCTCTTTCACATGTACGCTCACACCAGAGAGGCATGGTTTGATTGGTGCACTCAATATTCTGATGTGGGAGGGAGGAAACCCGGGTTCCCCATCAGCCCCAACTAGCTCTGAAGCGAGCCATCTTTCTCAGTGCAACAGAATGGAAAATGTGATCACCTTCCAAAGGTGACTTCCAATACTTCTCTAAGCTACACCATTCCAAAAGCCTGAGTTCTTAGAACTAAGAACTGTCTCAGCACAAAGAAGACAATAGTCCTGGGTTGCTGCTGTCTTTCCAGGTGCTAGCTGGCTACCTCTGGAAAGACCACAGCAGTATTTTCTAGGTTCTTCTCTATAAGTAGTTATAACAGAAAGTAATACCAAATATCCTACTTGAACATGACCATGGATCCCCAAATATCCCATGACATCACTTCTTAATGAGCTGCTCAGGGAGATAACCCAGAAGTGGACACATAGTTTGGCATTAAGCCTGACTTTTCACTACCTGGTGTTCTGCTCTAGTGATCTACTATCTGATACTTTCCTAGTTGGGCAGGTCACCCATTAACTTTCACTAAAATACTGGGACAATGGGATGAATCACTCTGGCCCTGGGTCACCTACTTAAGTGAATAATTGTAGAGGAAAGGAGACTCAAATAACAGGGTAGAAAGGAAAATGACAAGAGGCCATGTCTAGGGAGGTTTCGATCAATGTAGTGAAGTGACTAACAGGAGGATGGGATCGGCTGAGGATAAAGGAAGCCTGCCTGATAAAGACGAACAATTATCTCCTATGATGGCTGCAGAATTTGGACCACATCAGAGAATGGGATACATGTCAGCAATGGCTCTAGTCAAACGTGGAGGAGATTGCTGGAGATGTCCTCAGCCGGTTCCAGTACCTCCCGACAGAGGAAATAACCTATCTTTTAGAGTGCTCACCAGGTGCCAGACACACTTTCTGGACCTCATACCTTTGAAGTTGCAAGCAATGCTGCTGCGTTCGAGAACCTTGGGCTTCAAGAGTTATTGCTTTGCACAGTAACTACTCATTAACTGATGGCTCTCCCTCTCTAGGAAGAGCCCTAGAGTACATCGCCTATGGTTTATTGAGAAGTGTATCCTCCATGCATGCATGGCATATGACCTGGTACCTAGCATATCCTCAATAAACTCTCCTAACTGAATAAAAATTTAATTATTTTTGCCTTTTTGGAAACTTCAGCCCTTCATTTGAGCTTCTTTGATTGATAAACTATGTTGACCATGGCGTAGGGTTTTTTGTTTTGTTTTGTTTTGCTTTTCCATGGCCCAAACTAAATCTTAATAAATCCTAAGCTTACTGCATTGTTAATTTGGTACTTTCTTCCAATGCATCTCACAGCTCATAACAGAGAAATTAGAGCTTCCTATAACCCCCAGACTCAAAGGCTCAGTTTCCCCTATAATTTCTCATGTCTAGAATAGGCTAACTCTCCTGAAGATGCAGAAATCTGCAGTGGGAGATTAGATTCTCAGGCTCACATTTTGTCCTCATGGACAAAAATGGATGGCACCACTGGCTTTTGCTATTTTTCCTACTCTGTCCATCCTTTCTTTTGATTTGGGCTATTTGAAATTTTTGTAAGAAGAATTTTACTTAACGGTTTCCCCCATGTTCACCTGTTCATACAGGGATCCCTCAGATAATCTTGTACTTCAGCAGCTTACAGCATGGCTTGTGGCTGCTGCCTTGCACAGGGGCCACAACCCAGAGAATCCCATGCTACTTTAGAAAGGACCAGACATCTTCACTAGAGATACGCAATACTAGAAAGTCAAAGAAGTTACATTCCATACCCAAATTTCATTTTGAAGCGACAAGACCCCTTTAAAGGAGGTTTACAAAATAATTCATAAAGTATTGCTTATAATACTTGAAAATTATCCAACTCAGCAAAGCCAAATAGAAAGCTTAAAGGAGATATGATTTCTGTTCATTGGAATAAAAAGAGAAATAGATCACTTTGGAGTTTCAGAATGTCATGAACTTGGCCATATTTTAAATACTCTGACTAAAATATATGCAAAATATGTTTACAATTTGCCCTGTAAATGCAAAGCAGAATAGAGAAGTCTGAAATCTCATTTTAGTTTCTCATTTATCTTTTTCTGAAAGAACAAAAGAGAATAATGGAATCCATGTTGACTTGACAAAGACAAGCTGCAAATGTATCCCGTCACCACCACTGCATGCAATACTGGCCCCAAACACATTCCAACATGCGACATTTGGATCTCTACCTTTGAGAACCCAAAACTACAGAGATTCCATTTGAGTGAGTCATTTTCCCCTTATCAAATTTATAAGACTAAATAATAATTTTGTAAACATAAGTAATTACAAAGGTTTTTTGCATCTACCATTTCTATTGCAATCACAAGGTCTCTTGTTGTCCATGGGAGCAGACCACAGTAGGCCTCTATGCAATACCACTGAATTATTCTTCAGCTATGTGTGAAAAAGGTATGCTGTCATCAACATCAAAATCCTGATAAGTTGTCCTAATAAGAAGCATGGGCTGGAGACAGTATAACAAATGCTTTGAAGACTTAAGAGTTCAGTCTTAGATAAAGAATTACTAGGAATAATATATTTGGAAAAATATTTAACTTCTCTAAGTTTTGGTTCCATTCTTTGTAAGTGATATACTCATAACTATTTTTATTTCTTGTGGTAAAGACCACACTGGGTAAGATAATGCATAAAATCCTGTATCCTAATACCTGGCTCAATAATTGTTCGTTGCAATTATGTAAGGATGAAATGAGTCCCATGAGATAATCTTGCCCTTAAGTTATGTTTTCTCTAGTTCCAGAGTTGAAATCGGCATTCAGAAAGCCCAGTGATCACTGGAAGGCAGTATTGAAACAAATGCTAAACTATTAAAGTCAGGGAGTGTGGAAGATGAGTTGTAGGGAGTTTGTTTCTCGGTGCACAACAATTCTGAGGCTCTTCTGTGGCTATTATGTACAATATTAAGCCAATAGCAGTTACTTAAATTCAATTTATAGGGGCTGGGGAGATGACTCAGTGGTAAAAACCATGGGTCATTCTTGCTGAGGATCTATGTTTGGATCCCAGCAACCCCACAGGGTAGCTCACAACTACCTATAACAACACTCCAAAAGATCTCACTCCTCCTCTAGCCTCTGCAGGCAACTTCCCTCATTGACAAACACCCTGTCCCATACACATCTACACATAATTTTTAAAATATCTTTTAAAGGAATAATCAAATTCAAAGCAATGTGTGGAAAGGCAAATAGAATTGAGGGAAATTTGGAGGTGATATGGAAACCTAGTACAGTGGAAACCTCCTAAAATAAATGAAAGTGATCCTAATGAAGTCTCCAAATAATGGGGAAGACAGAATCCCAACCAGCCATCTCTTGTCTCCGAATGAAGCTCCCAATAGTGGGACTGGGTTATATCCAATGAGATGTTGGCCAAAGAGTTCCCATGGAAATCCCTAAACCACCCAAGTTGTTGCCACGGCAATGGGTTGCTCTCTACATACTGATGGCAAGGTTCCATTGCTGAAGAAAACATCCACACAGCTCATTGAATATGGAGAAGAATATTGAGTTTGGTGTCTTCATAACCTTCACTCTTGTGTTCTAGTATCTTTGGTACAGGAAGGTATTCTGCAGGCTACCAGAAGAGAAATGTAAACACCAATCTAGCCATAGGGCAATGGCAGCACAAAGATTGTAAGATTAACCAATCAGTGTCTGATATGACTTAAGGTCAACTACATGAGAATACACAGCTGATACTGCTTGGGTGAACAAGAACCAGAGATTAGCTGGTGCAGAGACCTAGGGTGAAACCAAATACTACTAGTCAAAAAAAAAGACTGCTAATGATATTCTGCTATACTAGATTGATAGCTTATTCAATCGTCATCAGAAAGCTTCTACAGGGAACCGATACAGAGACCCACAGCCAGACATTCCATAGAGATAGAGAGACCTTGGAATATATAGCTCTAAATAGGATGTCTCCATCAACTCTTTCACCTCAAAAACTCAGAGAACCCTGTGGAAGAGGAGGCAAAAAAAAAAGTATATAAACACCAGATGGGATGGAGGTTACCAAGAAAACAAGGCCCTCCTAATCAATTGAACAAAGCTCATAAGAATGAAGCAGCCAGCACAGGTCCTGCATATATATGTGTGTGTGTGTGTGTATATATATATATATATATATATATATATATATATGGGGGCAGGTAGCAGTATGTGATAAAGCCATACACTCAAATCCAAATACCACTTTCTAAATAAAACTTTGTTATATAAGGATTCAGGGAATATGTGTACCGAATATCTAAATATGTTCCAATATAATTTCATGCTTTCTATAATTTCAGAGTAAACAAAATTTCATGAGTGGCAGGTATGAGATATGGAGACAAGGTCAAGGGAATTTAGAGTATCTTACAGATCATCATATATTCATCAGGATATAGAATTATGGCGTGTCTGTGTTTGAGGGGGAGGTCACTGCCTTGAAACACAGGGAACAGAGTACCAAATAAGACCAAGTAACCACAGCATGGTCTCACCTTATTTTGCATGTTCACCAAGGCTGAACCTGTCCTCCCTGCCCCTTTTCTGTGGCTATGCATTAGAATATAGGTATTTAACACTTTCTCAGAAAGTAATTTAAAATCAAGGACTATTGGGTCTTAAAGATTATCCTGCCATGCAGTGGTGGCGCATGCCTTTAATACCAGCACTTGGGAGGCAGAGACAAGTGGATTTCTTGAGTTTGAGGCCAGCCTGGTCTACAGAGTAAGTTCCAGGACAGCTAGGGCTATACAGAAAAACCCTGTCTTGAAAAACAAAAACAAAACAAAACAAACAAAAAAACTTGTAGATACCTATCCACAGATAGATTGGAATGTCTGTGAACATATGCTATTTTTAACCCCACTCCTAGTACAGAATCCAGCACATAGCAAGAACTCATTAAAGAAGAATAGCCAACTGTTACTGAAGACAATGTACTTACCAAACCCAATATAAATAACATTCCCAGCACTGATTCGGTGAGTTCTGAAAACAGTTTTTGAATTAATAGTTTTGGCTTTATTTGTTTAGAATAATAGCTAAAAACAAAAAGATCAAAGGAGATGTATAAATGGACAAGGGTTAATTAACTTGTTTATAATAATGTTGGGATTTAAAAGCAGTTATATAACTTTAAGTTTGCATTCTTAATTACTATTTCAGATGAATGGGGCAGTAAATAGAAAAAGTCAGTCCTTCTCTAGCTTCTCTAGCTTCTGGATTTCCATTGGTAGGGAGTTGATGTTTTATGTCATATATCAAGACTATCTCGGGTTATTTTTCCATTTTCCCCCTTTTCAGGGTTTATGTCAATTCACATACAAACAGTTTCAAATCTCTTCATTCTCTATTTTGCAGATGTAGAATTTCTTTTGGTATTAGTCAGTTTTTCATCATTGTAACCAAATATCTGAAAGAAATAACCCATATTAAGAAAAGATTTATTTTGACTCAACCGTGTTTAGAAGTTTTAATCCATGGTTAGTTGGTCACACTACTTTGGCCTGTGACAAATCAGTACATCACAGCAGGGACACATGGTAGAGAATACCCACTTATCCTCATGAGTCAGAAACCAAAGAGGGACCTATAGTCCCATTCACCCTGTCAAAGTCTTGGGCTCAGCTATCTGAAGACCTACCATAAGGTTCTGCCTCTTAAAGCTTCCACTGCCCCCATCCTTCATAAAACCACTTTATAAGGGATCAAGCCTTTAACACATGGATCCCTGAGGATCATTCAGGACCAAACTATTTCACTTTTACACCAGAAACAGGTCAGTGAGATGGCTCAGTGGGTAAAGAAATTGGCCATGGCCTGGTTTAATCCCCAAGACTCCTGGTAGAAGAAAAAAAAGGACTCCTTGAAGCTTTTCTTTGACCTCTGTGTGTGAGCACATATACATGAATAAATGTAATAAAAATGTAAAACTAAGAACATTGCACCTTTTACCTAGTCCATTGTAGAAGCTACTGATTATCCTCCTTTTGGTAGGCACATTTCTGATGGACTCTTTCATCCTGCCCAGCTTCTTCCAGGCAATGGCCCTTGTGTGATGGAATAGTGTTTGCCTTGCTAAATCTCCTCAGCTTTTAGACTCACATGCCCTGTTTTTACCAACTGGACATATGGGGACAATAAAGTTCTTCTCCATCACACATACCTGGTTCTATGAGGATGATGTAAAGATGATTCCCAGGTCACACTCATCACCCTGAAGCTTTGTGCTATCACCATCACACAAGATCACTTGTCAAATAAGAGAAACCCATCTTAAGTGTCTTATACTAGCTATGACACATTTATCTGTAATCAGCTTTCTTGACAGATGCTCTTAGGAGTTTCTTCTAGGTAGACTGATGTAAATACCCTTTCCTCACAACGTACAAAAAGAGACACAGCTGAACAATGGCAGATCAGAGCCAGAACAAGAACTCCAGATTGCCCAACCCCTATTCCAGGGCTCATTTCATTGCCTTCTGAAGCATTCTAGCCCAGATGTCTGGAAAGCTGCTTCTATCTCTCAGCCCCGCAGGCTTTTCAGTCACTGATTTAATGTGAAGGGGCTCTGAAAGCTGAGTTATAAATAAGACTCATGTTGGCCCTAGGGAGGAAGGAGATGAAGCAATCTGCCAAATCGCCTTCTTCGCAAGGCCCAGCCAGTCCGCTACATCTTGGCTGCTGGCTTCTCAGGTCAGAGTCTCATTTTTGTCTCCCTCCTCTCTTCTTTTAGGATTTGGTGCTGAAGTAAAAGTTACTCTGGGTGTTGGGACATGTAGACTGTCAAATCTATACAGCCACGTCTTCATTTTACTATCCTAGATCTCCCATGGAGCTGGCAGGAGGAAAAACTCTATCCCAAAATAAATGCTCCTGTGGTTGTGGAAATAGCACCACTGGTAAAGTCTTCACTCTACACACACACACACACACACACACACACACACACTTCCATATATACAATTCTTATGTAGACCAGCCAGTGAGGAGTGTATTTTTGTTTTATTTTTACTTAATGTTCTCCACCAAGACTTCATCCATATAGAGCCATTGCATGTACCTATATAGTTCAGGTTGGTGAACCAAGAAGACTTAGACCAGTATGGGACATGAATGGGAGAAGATGGGGATCAGGCCACCCTGGAAAGCCCTTGTTCTGTCCCAGGGACATGTTTCCTTCAGCTGTATATTGCTTCCATAACAAACTTCTGAAGCCTCAAATAAGAAATTGAGCTTTATACAAAATTCTCCCAATTGTTAACATTTGCAGTATATTTAATGAAAAGCAATATAGGGGCAATGTGGACCATTCATGTGAGAGCACCATCTAACCTCTGCAAATCATAGGCAAAGACTGATGATTGGAAGCCCTAAACTGATATCCAAATGCACAAGTGAAGAACTGAAGCAACTGTGATTAGTACACTTGACATTGTCACTATTGACCCATGGAAGGAGCTCTTTCCACTGCACTAGGTTATATTGCCTCCAGTACAAGAAGGATGTCAGAGTAAGACACACTCAACTGACCAATACAGTCTGGTCGCAAGCAAGCAAGCAAGCAAGCAAGCAAACAAGCAAGCAAACCACTCTGTGTGTTTAGAAGTGACTACCTCCCAGAAATCCCTTGCTGTTGCTGGCCTTCATTGTCTTCATTTCCTAAGTGAGCCACTGGGATTCAAGAAACGAGGACAGTTAAGGTTTCTAGAGCTGTCCTGCATTCCTTAGAGCAGAAGCTTTGTCTGTGTTGTATCGTATCCCTGACGCCTACCATGTGTGACATACCGAAGACTCTCTATGGGCATCTCTTATCTAAATGACAGTATCACAAAATGGATTTTTTTTTTTTTTTTGGTTTTTCGAGACAGGGTTTCTCTGTATAGCCCTGGCTGTCCTGGAACTCACTTTGTAGACCAGGCTGGCCTCGAACTCAGAAATCCTCCTGCCTCTGCCTCCCAAGTGCTGGGATTAAAGGCGTGCGCCACCACCACCCGGCCACAAAATGGATTTTGAAGGAGCTCCAATATCCAAAGAAAGGTTACTTCATTGATTATCCATCCACTCTCCATCTATCCATAATTCCATCATCTCTCTATCTGCCAGCCAACCACCATCTACCCATCTATGTATCCTCATCTATCCAGCCAGCAGGCCATCATGTATCCATCATCCACTCATTATCCAACCACCTATCCATCCACCAGTAATCCATAAAGCCATCCGCTCATCCATCCATCTCACTCACAGCGAAGTTATATAACATCTCCTACAGAAAGTAGCATTTTACTGGTTCCAAGAAACTACATTCATGAATCATGTCAGTAAGGAGGGTAATAAATAAAAGCTAAGCATCATAGTATTTGCTATTATATATACTCAGTCCTGCTTAGAGCACACTGCACATAGACATTTATTTGATCTTTATATCACTCTATTGTAATGGTTGGTTCTTATCTCTATTTTATAGGTGACAAGGCTGATATGAAGTTAGACAATGTATATAAAGTCACAGGGGACTTGACATAACTGGATTTTAACCTGGCCTGTCTAACTTCAGAGTCCATGTTCCCAAATAATGCTACACAGAAAGGAAAAAAAATATATTTATTACACCTTACTGTACTTCAGGTACTGGTATACATACCTAGGTTCATCTGCAGAGCACTAAGTTTTTATTCTTTGCAAATATTCAGTAGGCTGATACTACTTGTATGCCCCATCTTGTCCTCAAAGAATATAAGCAACTTGCTCAGAGTCAAAGACTAGCACATTGGAGGAGAAGCTGGAAATGACAAGAGTAGCTGTAAAGCAGCAGAGAAAGTAAGGAGGGGGATGCTGCATCCAGATGTGAGAGCCCAGGCTTTGCTCCCAAGATTATCATCTTGGGATAGAAATGGCATCAGCCCATGTCACTACTGAATCTCAATCAGTCTGAGACCTTGTTCCTCCCTGTGTGCTCACAGGACCACAAAGTTCTCAGGTAACTACAGGACACTTCTGGCAATCCCAGCTTTCCTCACATCCTGTTTGTGTTTCTAGTGGGTTATCTGGGTCAGATTCAAGCTTGCTCATCAAGGGTTCATCCCAGTGACAAATCAGAGGCACTTTAATTCTTAATGCATGGGTGGATTTTCTCTGAAGCTATACTTTGGTGAATCAGGAGATCTACTTTTTGTTCAGAGGCGAAGAAGCACTAATCTCAGATGATTGTCCAAAAAAAGTCCCCACAGGGGTCTGGACTTTGAAGTCCTGATGATTGTAAGCTTGGGGCCAAGAAAAAAATGAATTCACCAGTTATGAAGCAGGCAATCACATAGCCACAGAGTCCAGACTAGTCTTATGTGGTCTTTAGGGCAAATAGTAAGCTGCAATGGCGTGCTGTCTCTTGGGATCAAGCCACATGACTGTACCCCTAACATTTTTCCTGAAATGGGGCTGCCCTCAGTTAGTAAATGAAGCATAAGCTTTGCTCTGTGACTCTCTGATACTGCAACTTGGTTGATTTTCCAGGAATAAACAAACCTGACCTCCTACTGATGTCTATATGCAAACTATTATCTCAGGCCTACAGAGAAGTAAATGTGAACCTCATTGTGTCTAAATACTGACCAGATGTGTGACAAACTTACTTTAATAAAGAGCCTCGTGATTCACTAAGCAATAATGCATGGTTCTGCTGTTTTAAATTACCTTTGGTTGGCTTGAAAAATCCATGAGCTGTTCTCCTGGAAAGACGTCAATGCAATAGCAGAATCTGGGCTCATGGTACTTTCAAGCAAAGCTGTGCTGTGCTTAAAGACAACCATTCAGAGATCAGGACCTTGAAAAATTCTTTGCCTCAGTTGTTGCTTTATATTTCTTATGTAGTCTTCTTCATGTCCCATGCTCTGTCCATTTCATTGCCTTGATACCTGTTACTTCATCTGCAAAGTTCATACTCAAGAAACACACAACTGAGTTATTAAAGAAACAATTCATAATACTTTAGAAACCTTTAATTTTGTGTTGGGATGCATCCACAGCCACTCCTGGCCTCATATGGTCTGATGCAGTTCATGGGCCACAGTACATAGCTTTAACACTATGTTAAACATATTGGAGTTTAAAACTCAAGAAGATTGAGTCTCTGACTACAGAAAACAGTCTGAGAAATGAAGGAAAAGATCACTAGCCATGATATAGATGGCATAAATTCTGTTATAGAAGCATACTCAAGGTTTAGGTGATATGTTGCTTAGGGTATGGCAATTCTATGTAGATTAATGGTTTCTAGCCCTGTGTACCAGAGAAAGACATCATAGCAGTGGAAGGGTATGATGGAAGGGAGTTATTTCCTACAAGACTGGCCAGAAAACTAGCCATGTAGGATCCAGGGATATTATACCCTTCTAATGATTAATATTGTCAACTACAGGCTATAAAGACAAATCTCCTAGAAACCTAGGAGACAAATCTCAGGACCTGTGTATGAGAAAGTTTATACGCAGGGTTATTTGAGTTGGGAAAGTATGGTGGTTTGAATATGTTCAACACATGAGAAATGGCACTATTGAGAGGAGTAGCCTTGTTGGAGTAGGCATAACCTTATTGGAAGGGGTGTGTCACTGTGAAGGAAAGCTATGAGGCATCTATGCTCAAGCTCCCCACAGTGCAGAAGGGAGCCTCCTAGCTGCCTGAGGAAGAGAGTCTCCTTCTGGCTGCCTATGGATCAAGATGTAGAGTCTTCGGCTCCTCCAGCACCATGTCTACCTTCCTGCTGCCTTGCTTCTTCCCATGATGATAATAGACTGAATCTCTGAAACTGTAAGCCAGCCCCAATTGTTTGCCTTCATTAGAGTTGCCTTAGTCATAGTGTCTCCTCACAGCAATGGAAACCCTAACTAAGATAGAAAGCACATTCTAAATGTAGGTGATACCTTACCATGGGCTGGGGACCCTAGCTTCACAATATGGAGAAGGCAAGAAGAACACCAGCATCTTTTGTTCTCAGTCTTCTGACCATGGATGAAAGTGACCAGCTGCCTTACGTTCCTGCGCCTAATATGCTGATCCCTTGAAACATGATCCCACAGCCATCCTTCCCTTCCTAAGTTGCTTTTGTAAGATTTTTTGCCACAGCATTGAGGAAAATGAACAATACATCCCCCACACCACCCCAAGGACCTTCTCTTAATGATCTAGTTCCTGCAGCAAGCCTACAATTCCTAAGGTTTCCATAAACTCTCAAAGCATTCAACACATGAGCCTCTGAGGGACATTTTATATTGTCATCCAAACAAAGCCCAACAGGTCTCACTGGCTGGGATCAGGGTGCTGGTAGTGCTACATTCCTGTCAGGAAGCTTTGTTGGGAAATTAGCACCTTTGATGTTTTCCATGTCAAGAGAAAAATCTATATCCAATGGCTTGCGGTCCCTTCTTCTATCTGTAAAGCCAGTAGGGTTGTATCTCTCTGAGCATCCTCTCATTTCCATAGCCAGGAAAGTTACTCTATGTGTAAGGACCTGCTGATTAGGTTAGGTGGAGCCTGATAATCTCTTATGGTCCCTCTCTTAGAGTCCTCAATTCAACCACAACTGTGAACTCTCTGCCAATAAGGACACACATTCACAGATTCTACAGGTTGGGGCGTGGGCTTTTGAGGAGTCTCATGTTCTGCTAACCAGAAGATCATTCTTAGATTTTAGTTAATTTTTAGAACTCATAGAAGAAAAAGACAATATGCTGTCCCTTTCTCCAGGTACTTGACAACCTCCCATTAGAAAGTATTTTTATACTTGATAAAGAGGTTAGGAAGCTCAGTGAAATTGGGGCCCACCCATTGCAACATGGGCTTTGCATGGCTTCCAAATCAAAATCTCTGCTGGGCCATATGACCTATGTGTCAGAGCCACACTTTATCCACACTTTATGGGGTACGTCTGTCTATTCACTTGAGTTAACCTATAAAGAACCTCCAACACACTGAGTCCAGAACAAAATCAACTCTCTGAAACCAGATCCTCCTCCTCTGCTCCTCCATTCCAGCAAGCACTGCCACCCTTCATGCAGCCCTCCAGGCACCATGATCAGTCTCAACACAGGGATCAACCCTCATTGCACACAAGTGAAGGGACAATCAATCACTCCTATTATTTCTACCTTGGGTCTGGAGTCTGGCCTTTCTCCCACTGCCGGCTCTTCCTTGAAATTCTTGCATCTTCTACCTGAATTTCTTCACCTGTTTAATTTATTCTCGCCAAGTTATCCCAGAACTCTCTAGAAAGGAAGTGATGAGGTCAGGTTCCCCCTCATCTAAATAGTCTAAGATCTTCCTGCCCTATTCGAAAATATTTTATTTATTTAGCTTATTAGTTAGATTCAATTTTATGTGTATGAGTGTTTTGTTGCTTGCGTTATGTTTTCTCTTGTGCTATTTTTTCCCATTTTTAAAAATTGAAAGTGTTTTTTTTTCATAGATGTATGAGTCTTTTGCCTTCATGTATGTCTGTGTATGTATGTATGTATGTATGTATGTATGTATGTATGTATGTATGTATGTGTGCCCTGGAACTGGAGTTATAGATGACTATCATGTGGGATAGTGAGAATTGAACCTGTGTCCTCTGGGAGAAGAGCCAATACTCTTAACCAGTGAGCCACCTCTCCAGCCCCTTATGAAAATTCTTCAAAGGATACACCTAAGCAAGGAAAGAGGAAACACAACTCCTTTATCTCTAGTTCCAAGCTGTGTACCAATCATTTTGCGGCCATAGCCATGAAGATCTTCATGTCTCTGCCTGGAAAAAATAAGCTGAGATTCACACTGGGTTTCAGACCTCCATAAACATCCCAAATTTCTATATAACAAAAGCAGCAAATACATGTACATGAGCAGTTCAAACATCTAAGGATGCAATAATTTTCCCATAGCCCTTGTGTATGAGCAAATGTAAAAGAAAGAATGCATACCGGGGCTTGTTTATCCTGGCTCCCAGACTGACTGCTTAGGAAATACTCAAAGCCAGTCATGACTAATGTTCTCAAATATGACTTATTACTCATATAGCATAATCACAATAATACTCAGAGCCCACACACTGTTTGTTTGTTCTGTTATTTGAGCCACAATTTAATGTCTGCTCAGTATGGAATGACCATGAAAGAACTATTAGCTTGCTGAGCTAACATATTTAAAGAGCAGTCAATTCTATGGATTCTTGGCTCTTAATTGGCAGCCATGTTCCAATTAAACCTGAGTTTTAGTTAATGAAATTCAATTGCAGAGAATGTTGAGTTTGAAACAAATTCTAAATGAGTCAGCCTGGGAAACATTCAGCCTATTTCTTGTGCTGATTCTACATAGATAAAGATCAGGATAGGCTTGGAGTTGTATGGAGCATAAATTGTCACATTTTCTATGAAATGGTCAATCAATCCATATATAGATAACACTTATCTATTGAAAACACTTATCATGGTGTTCTCTTCCTCACAATGAATACAGTACAGGTTATTCCATTAAGACATCTCTGCTGAGAAACACTCAAAGTGACAAAATGACAGTTTGGATCATTCTAAATACCATAACAATAAGGCCTAGGAGTGGACAAAGTCCCTAGTTCTCATCGAATTTCTATATCTTCTAAGTAAGTAAGGACATCACTAGCTCCTCTCTAGTTGATCTTCAGCACTGCAAAAAGAAGATCCGTCTCTCTCTCTCTCTCTCTCTCTCTCTCACACACACACACACACACACACACACACACACACACACACACACAAATATATATCTATTTAAGGAAGTTCAATTGCAGAGAATGTTGAATGAAACAAATTTCAAATGAGCTATCCCAGGGTGGAGTCAGAGAACAGCTCTGAGAATGGATTCTCTTCTTCCACCATGTCATCTCAGAAAATCAAATTCAGGTTGTCAGGCTTGGCAACAGGAATCTTAACCCACTGGGCTAATGCAACAGACCATGAGCAAAAAGAAGACACACACACACACAGAGAGAGAGAGAGAGAGAGAGAGAGAGAGAGAGAGAGAGAGAGAGAGAGAGAGAGAGAGAGAGAGGAAGAAGAAGAAGAAGAAGAAGAAGAAGAAGAAGAAGAAGAAGAAGAGGAAGAGAGGGACAGACAGACAGACAGACAGACAGATCATAGATACACAGATGATAGATCTACAGATAATAGATAGAAAATGATAGATAAATAGATAAATGAAGTATAGATAGGTGAACACAGAAAAAAGATAGACAGACAGACAGACAGACAGACAGACAGATAAATCATGGATACCCAGGTGATAAACAGATAATAGAGAGATGATAGATAATGGATAAATAGGCAAGTATATAGAAAATATAGATAGACAGATGGAAAGATAGATGATATAGTTCTCATTTTCATATAAGGAAATGGAATGTGAATGGCGGAATTAGGGTCACTTGGGGATTTCATTGGTAAGGCTGCTTTATGAACTCTGCCCCTCTTGGTACACAATTCTGATGACTAGAATGTTATTTTTGTTGAATTTAGACCTGCCTATAACTTCTATCCAGCTAGTCACCATGTTCTTATCTGGTTCCAAGTAAAATAAATAGAATCCTACTTCCTCATATTAACCATTAACTGTCCGCAGACAGCAGATTACTGTCATTCTGCTCTAAGCTTGCTCTCATCTGTCTCTAAGCTAAGCAGCCACCGGTCCTAACACCATTTGACGTTTCTGCAGATTAGAGGAATCCCCTCTTAGTCTCCATCTGAGTGACAGACAATCTATCCTCATGGTGCAGACCAATGGGAGTTAGCCCTGCTTACCAATAGGCAGGCCACTGCACATTAACAGGAGGGAAGGCCACAAGCCTTCTGATCTGTTTCCTTGTCTCTTATTCACCCACATCCATGATAGCAAGGCCCACTATCATATTCCATTACATCCTTAGGACAGATGATATAATTTATGGTTTCTAGACCAATTGTCACTATTTCTGGACCCATGTTTTAATTTACTTGATCACAACAGTCATGGATTGGATACTATTTTTCTTCCTGCTGGAATGAGGAAACAAGAAAACCTGGGAGTTGATGCCATTTCAGCCCTTATGACAACAATAAGGGAAAATTATAAAAAATAAAGAACTATATTGACTTGAGGAGCTACATAAGGACCCTGCTGTCAAGTATAGTCTCAGATAGGTGCTTGCACTGTGTTCTTTGCCCTTTTGCGTCTGATCAGCATCCTGACTTATGGATCTTCTGCTTGAGCCTTAGCTTTTAAGCCGGGTGCTTTTAGAGCCCATTCTTGCATGGACTCTGATGAGATAAGCTGCTCACAGAGCTCCAGGCAGTTTCAGCTGGCTATCTGGGGCCTGCCATGATGACAGACTTTTGTACAGGGTGGGAATGAGCTTTAGGCCAGTAGAGACAGGTGATAAGCCAGGAATCATGAAATACTTGCTTGAAATACTTCCTTATCCTGTAGGACACCTTGGATAAGTTTCCTAACACCATGGCTGCCATTTTGTTGCCTCCAGACACCTTTTTCTTTTTTATAAATATGTTTATATGATAATTACATGTATGTATAAATACACATGCATACATATATACACATATACATAGGTCCTTTGTGGTTACAGTGTCCACTTTATCTATGGTGATGAGCCTATCAGATGAAAACATTCCTATAGAAGCACACAGTTCTGATCTCCTAGCCTGATGATACAGGAGGGAAACAGAGAATTCTACAGACATATCCCTGTATGTAGCCATGTCAATCAAATCTCACAGCAGGTACAGTTGCCTGCAGAGCGTTCATGAGACTGGACCTGCCAGCAATCAATTATAGATGGAGGAGCGGCTCACAGGACCCTGCTCCTCCTTGCTGACCTATTGGATTCTGATGGATTCTGGGAGAGAGGAAGTCATTGTCTTTGGGTGTATACCCACTGATGAATCCACAAAGCTTCAGAAGATAATTCCAAACCCATGGTCACACAGAGAGTCATGGTTAAGCTCAGTGGATCACAAAATGACAGGAAGTCATGAATGTGAATAGAGACTTGTAGGGGGAGGAGGGCAGGTTGTCAGGTGGGAGGGAGGGAGGGTGGCAACGAGAGTAGTCAGAGTACACTACACACATATATGGAGACATCAAAGAACAAATTTCACAAGAGTCATAGATACAGTCAGAAAGTGTTGGCAGTGATTTAAAGATGAGGTTTGAACTATGTATGTAATCTTAGCACTCAAAAGGTTCAATAAGGATGATTATCACAAGTCAAAAGAGAGTCTGGATTAAATAGTGAGTTCTGGGCCTACCTGAGGTACGAAGAAAATGCTACCTCAAAAAAAAGAAAGAAAGAAGAAAAGAAAAAAAGAAGGAAGGAAGGAGGGAAGGAAGGAAGGAAGGAGGGAAGGAAGGAAGGAAGGAAGGGAAGGAAACTATCAATTTAGAGAGAGCAAGAACCTGGGAGTGAGCAGAAGATCACCTTAGAAAACTCTAAATCCAGAGGAACCAGGGGTAACTTGAACCCTGGCCCCAGGAACACCAATTGTCAAGTTTCAAACATAAATTACAGAACTGTACTGCTTGTGACATTTGCACAGATTGGCAAAACTAGAAACTAAAGTACAGAATCTTAGAGAAGATGCAGAAGAAACACCCTTCCAGGAGAACAGTCTGTCCTGATAGGCACTGTTGTGTCTGGTGGTGGTGGGCAAAAACACACTCTTCAAACCCATACAGAAAAGGTTTGCACAGGGTACTGGATACTTTTCCTTGCAGGAAACAAGGTTCCTATTTGGGTGGGGTGGAATACTGGGGATTATGTGTCTCAAAAGACTCTGCTCAACATATTTGTCTTGCTTAAATCCAAGTACCTGTCCTTGACCCCAAGTCACACACATAGTTCTGCTCTCTGCCTGCCTCCCATTGCCCCTTCTCTTTCATTAAACCAGAAATGACCCTGGATGTAAGCCATCACTGCATCTTTTTAACCTACCAAAAAAAATGGAGAGTCATCTGTGATGAATAGTTTAGCCTGTCAATAGTCGTGATCCAGACTCACTTGACAAGGGTCTCAGTGAAGAGCTGTCTAGTTTGGGTTGGCTTTGGGGCAAGTCTGTGGGGGATTATCTTGATTACAGTAATTGAGGTAGGAAGACTTACTCTGTGGGTGGAAACCATTTTTAGACCATGGATCTTTAATATACATATATATATATATATATTTGTTTTTATTAATTCTTTGAGGATGCCCATGCATGTATACAATGTATTTTGATTTTATTTCTCTTCTTAACCCTTCCCAAACCTACATACCTCTCTCTTCTCTTCATGTTTTGTTTTATAGCTAAATTTGGTTTGTTGACCTTTTATTGAGATTGAAAAATATATTACTTAAGAATTTCATACAGTTTATTTTTGTTAGATTCCTTTTTGTTCCCCAACTTTTCCTAGATCCTCTGAGTTCATTTTTGCTGCCCATATTCTCATATGTGAGGACAACCACTAGAATATAGTAAACCAACCAGGAGATGCACCCTTAAAAAATTTCTCCCACAGCCGGGCGGTGGTGGCGCACGCCTTTAATCCCAGCACTTGGGAGGCAGAGGCAGGCGGATTTCTGAGTTCGAGGCCAGCCTGGTCTACAAAGTGAGTTCCAGGACAGCCAGGGCTACACAGAGAAACCCTGTCTCGAAAAACTAAAAAAAAAAAAAATTTCTCCCACTGATCCTCACCCCATTCCCTTCCTCTCCCCACCCCAGCTCCCACCTAGTTCCATATTTCCATCCACTTCTGCTGTCTACTTTATTTTCCAGTCTGAGTGAGATTCAAGCATCCTCTTTGGGCCCTCTCTGCTACTTATCTTCTTTGGATCTGTGGATTTTA
This sequence comes from Tokudaia tokunoshimensis, assembly GCA_036184795.1. Classification (NCBI taxonomy): domain Eukaryota; kingdom Metazoa; phylum Chordata; class Mammalia; order Rodentia; family Muridae; genus Tokudaia; species Tokudaia tokunoshimensis. The sequence goes on along the minus strand of BTHU01000013.1, from coordinate 11,594,575 downwards.
ACATGGTTATCCTGTACTTAATGTTAATATCCACTTATAATTGAGTATGTACCATGTTTATCTTTCTGGGTCTTGGTTACCTCTCTCAGGATGATATTTTCTAGTTCCATCTATTTGCCTGCAAATTTCATGACGTCCTTGTTTTAATAGCTGAGTAGTATTCCATTATGTAAGTGTACCACATTTTCTTTTTCCATTCTTTAGTTGATGGATAACTGGGTTGTTTCTAGTTTCTGGCTATTACAAATGAAGCTGCTATGAACATAGTTGATCAGGTGTCCTTGTGGTTTGGTGGGACGTCTTTTGGGTATATGTCCAGGAATGGTACAGCTGGGTCTTGAGGTAGAACTATTCCCAATTTTTGAAGAAACTGCCAGATTGATTTTCAAAGTGGTTGTACAAGTTAGTGGGCATGGGGTTGAGAGTGCTGAGAGAGAGAAGGGAAATTGGTAGGGTGGGGGCAGGGGGGGAATGAATCTCTGGGACAAGCTGGAGACCTGGGACAAGGGGAGGTTTCTTGGCGGAAATGAAGGTGACCCTAGCTGAGACTCCTGGCAGCTAGCAGCAGAGGTTATGGAACTTGAAGTGTCCACTCCCTGTAGCCAAGCAAGACTTCCACTGAATTGAGGGGGATACCAACCAACCCACCCACAAAACATTTGACAAAAAAATTTGCCCCGTATACAAGATGTGCAGAATAAAGATGGAACAGAGATTAAAAAGATGGCCAACCAATGACTGTTCCAAGTTGAGACCCACTCCATGAGCAAGAGCCAACCCCTGACAGTATTAATGGTACTCTGCTATGCTTGCAGACAGGAGCCTAGCATAACTGTCATCTGAGAGGTTTCATCTATCAGCTGATGGAAACAGATGCAGAAACCCATGGCTAAACATTAGGCAGAACTCAGGGAGTCTTGTGGAAGAATCTGGGGAAAGATTTAGGGAGCTGGAGTAGTCAAGGTTACTATAAGAAGACCTACAGAGACAGCTAACCTGGACCCACAGGAGTTCATAGAGACTGAACCACCAACCAAAGATCATGCATGGACTGAACCTCGACCTCCTACACATATGTAGCAGATGCACAGCTTAGTCTTTATGTGGGTCCCCCCAACAATTGTAGCAGGGACTGTCTCCAACTTTGTTGTCTGCCTCTGGATCCCCTTCACGCTGACTGGTCTGCTGTGATCAGCTCCTCAGCTAAGTGTGGGAATTCATGAACTTGGCAGGGGAGTTTTCACTGCAGAAGAGAGGAGCAAAGGAGCTGAGTGAACATGCTCATAAGTCCATCTTCTCCGGCTCTTGATTGTGGGTGTGCCCAATGGTTTCAAGCTCCAGATGCCTTGAGTTCCTCTAGAGATGGAGATGGACTGTAACCTGGAGTTCTGAGCCAAGTAAGACCTTTCTCCTTAAGTTGCTTTTGTAGGAGAATTGATCAGAGCAAGAGCAATTGAAAAGGAGATACCCTTCTTTCCTTTGGACTCCGTTGCTTACTTTAGAATAAAGCCATGGATAGCTGAGTGACTTCAAATCACCATAGCAATGTATCTCCAGATAGGTTGGGAATCCTCTACATTTCCTGGAGATTTCTTGCCTTCTTATATTTTTAGGTGACTAATAGAACCCCACCATGCAAGAGGGAGTTGTATCTGCTTTTCTTCATGTGCACCGCAAGGCAAGGCAATAATCCTGAGGACTCAAGTTAGCCAGCTAACAGGGGAGTCTCAATTGCAAGCAGGCTGGAATTCACTCTGAATTTTCTGCCAGCTGTCCACACAGTCTCAGAGGCAGACCTGACCTGTTTTCCTGATGAACCGTGATGGTAGAAGAAAAGAAAGCCAGTGAAGTGCGTCAGTCCCAAGTGGGGTCCTGGGGCAGCAGTGTGTGGAGGCTGCATTCTCTAGGCTGCACATGGGACCCACTGCATCTGGAACTCATTAGAATTGAAGCCCAGAAAACTTATGTCATCTTGCAAAGGCGACCTGATCCCAGAGCATAAAGCTGACCCTCACACAGCTCTCCCAGACAGCACACTTCTGGTTGACCCAAATTCTCCAGCAGATGCACTGATAGCTTCACCGTGGCCATGTTTGGAATTGACTCTGTGGAGCCAAAGCACACTAATGAAATGTTGCTGAGTTGAGCTCACATCATATCCAGCTGTTGATCACCACCTCCAGCTAAACCTTATCAGCATATTCTGTGTAAACCAGAGTTAAAGGGCTGGTCCCTTCTCCATATCCCTAAAACAAAATGAATGTTTACTGTGGACATCCTACAGGGCCCAAGGGTAGTGTCACCAGGTCTCCTCTATGCAGAGTCAAGGACAATGGAGCAAATGCCTACACCTGACTTCATGTGACCTTACATGCCATTCAACTCCTGGCTCTTTCTACCTGCATCCCACTTGGAAGCCATATGCACATCTGCTCTCATGACCCTGGTTGCTGTACTGACTCTCTTAGTGCTGTGCCACAGACAGAACTTGGCAATAATCTCAAATGGTAAAAAAGTATTACTCAGAAGTTTTCAAAGCTTCAAAAGGAGACTACCAAGTTGACACCAGAATAGGACAATTGCCATCATTTTCTTCCCTCCTACTATTTATTTTTCATATTTTTAATGCAGATATCTAGGCTCTACCCTAGGTCCATCAATATTTTTGACAAATTCTTACAGTGGTCCTCTTATGCAAATTTGCAGCCACTGATCTAAATTCTTAGTTTCAATGGATCTCTGAAAGTCTACATGCACATGGCTGAGATTTCATGGAGAAACTTGGGGGGGTGTAATTTTCTGTTGCTTTTGTCTTCTTGGTTGTATTGATACTCTTCCTTGGCTTCTTTGTCATGACTCTCTGTAAGGACTCTTTGTAAGAACTCTCAAAAGCTGAGCATGCCTAGGTGAGGTGGCCAGATGTCCATGCTGTCTGTTTTCATTTGTGCAAGCAAATTCCCATGTGCACTCCCAAAATATGGTATATCTACAGATGTGTTCATTAGAGCAGTGCAACCGAGAAATCTGAGAATCAGAAAATACCAAATATTGAGAATTCATTAAACATCTTGAGGTGTTTCTCTCAAAGCAATGCTTTGTAGCTTTCAAATGATATTTATAGAGAAAATTGCACAGACAAGCTGTTTGTATAGTAAATACTTATGGAAGGATTTTAGTTGAATAAACACTGTGCAACATTTTGCATATAGGATTGCACCAGCTTAAAATATACATGCACATATAGTGGAACTGATATCATCAAAATGTTAGCAGTGCTTTTTATTTGGATATAGGAATTTTTAAATATCTTAATGTAACTTTTATATTTTTACAAGATTATTGTAAGGACTGTACCCCCATAATGTTTGTATTAAAATGTCAAGGGATATTCAATAAATTTTACATGGATACCATGGGAATAAAATGAGGTAATAAATAGGAGACACATACCCCAAAACAATAAGCAGGTAAGCATAGTTGTTTCAGTGATGACTACTCAATTTCTGGGAAGCAGTAATAAACTTTTGCTTTACAAATTATTCAAGGGCAGATCATATCGTCTGTGTAGACAGTTGATAATTGCCAAGTTAGCATACTGCCCAGCCAGTTCTTCTTCAAACAATGATGTCAGCCCATGGAGAACCCTGATGAATTCTAGACTGTACTTCAGAGGGGAAGTATGTCAAGCTCCGTATGTTTGCTGGTTTCTTATCAATTGTTCAACATCATTCATTGGTGAATGCACACAGAGTCAGCCTGCGAGTGTGTGTCATTGCCTGGCCCTCCTCCCTAACTGGTCCAGGCCTGCTTGTAGTGATCATCTCTCAACACCTGGAATGGGGGTAGCATCTGGTACTGAGTGAGCTCTGGGTGTCCTGCCTTCTTCTGACTCCTCCTTGGCACTGGTGTGGGCCTGTGATGAGTATGGCCACTTTGGGAGATGACATTTGCCCCAGCCAGATGTCAGCTCTAATCTCGCTTCCTCTTCTTTCATGTCTCCCAAGGGGCATAATCCCAGTTGCTAAATATAGTGTATGTCATCTTAAAATATACACCCTCTTTGGCCAGCATTTTTATTTTTCTCTCAGATGACATTACCAAACTTTCTATTAATAAAAATAAAGCTAGATGACCAAACATGGTTGTCTACCTATTTATTGGAGGACGCCAGGGCTCAAGGTGTATAGATATGAGCTACCCCTTGGCTTCTCTCTGGGAAAAGCCATGACATTCTGGTGAAACGATATAAGGCCACATTGGTTTACATCTTCTTCTTGTCATCTTGCATATAGTCATGACCACCCATATGGTCCCTATGGAGAAGGATCCCTAGGAGATGAGCTGGGCCAGATGGGTGCAATAGGGACCTCATAATGTTGGCCAAGCTCCAGCTATACAGCATACCTGTCACACCACATCTTCTTGTTCTTACCAGCCAAATGCAGTACCAACCTTTCTTAATGCCAGAAAGATGCCAACCCTGGGAAGCTTGATGGGTCATGTAGTCTTGGGTCCTGTCCTCAGTCTGGCCATTCCCCAGGGAACACTCAGGGAAGAACTTGAGCCTCATCCCCACTGATCTCTGCCCATACCATCCAAGAACCTCTAAATAAACCCCCGATTACTCCACTCCTAATAATAACCACGTCGCATTGAAAGCTTACTGTGGGCCAGACACTTCAAACACATATGACTAATCTTTACAAGGACCTCCAAAGGCTGACAGTCATTGTTCTTTTTAACAGAGGCAGAGGCCATGCCTCAGAGAGGTTGAAGAATAACCTAACTCATTAGTCTCAGTCTAAAAGAACTGGGATCCAAACACAGATCTGCTAGTCTCTAATCCTCCTAAATCACTTTACCTTCTTCCCAATGAACTCCTTGCAAATATTTTCAAGGATGTACGGTAACATGCTGTCTCCTCCTGGGAGAAAAGTTAAATGACGGATGTGTTCTGCTTATCTAACCTGGGCTCATTCTGTGACCTTCCTGACCAGGACACAGATTTGCAGTCATCCCCCTGAAACGGAGAAAGAGTGTACTGTCACCTGAGCTGTGCTGCTAGAGATTATCCTCTTTGGGACTTAGGAGATCAAGCAAGTTTCTAAAGAGGGGAATTGAGACCGTGTCATCTCACTCTATACCAACGTTTTCGAAGGCTGAGGGAACTTGATTCTAATATTAATGTCTCACTGTGCTTCTGGCCAAAAAGGGTGACAAATGTTCCTCATGAGATCACACCTGCATATCAGTCTCCAATTAAAAACAAAACAAAACAAAACAAAAAACCTCTCTGGAGGGTCACTAACTGTGCACGGATTGAATAAGGAATGGTTGGCCTGACTGTGGCTCCAGGGCTCGGGAATCAGCTGGGAATCAGCTTGTTGCTACTCCTGGGCTATTTAGCCACGAAGGTGGGGGATGAATGTGAAATGACCTCTTTTCCTAGTGAGATACAGCGTGGCTTTGAGACAGTTGTTGCACTGAGTTCTTCCTGCTGGATCCTAACTGGGATGTCATTTGGGGTCCAATGGAAAGACTTGGGTAGAGGTGCTCCAGCCAAGTGTGATGGGGGAAGAGCCAGGTAAAGCATGGCATGATTCTCACACGGACACACTCAGGACCACCTGGTCAGGCAGCCCTGTCCCATGGCCAGCAGCCCCACAGCAGTCCCTAGGCTGTGCTTCTGACAGCTGCCCAGGATCCTGAACATAAGCTGTGCTTTTCTCTCCTATCCATGTACGCATTTTGGTATATGTCATGGGTGAAATATATTGGGGTTAGGGTTCAGAGGAGACACTGGGGCAGTTTGTCATTTGGGGTCAGTGATTGGTTAGAAAAATTATTTATACCATAGACAGACAACCGCATGTTGGGGACTCTGGTGAGAGTTTAGTTCCATAAGACAGATCGTGTTGGAGTTCTGTTCTGGTTGGTCTAAGAGGAAGGGAAGGTTTCATGTAATCAAGATGACTCTAATTCCTGGGCGAATGTATGGGAAGTCCTTGGGACTTTATATAGTCTGAAGATTCAAGCATCTAAGTGGAGAATTAACTTGTATCCCCCTTAGGAAAGGAGGGGTGTGGAATCTTTATTCTTCTATAGAGTATGTGGCTGTTGAGCAGCTGAAGTGTCTGGGGGCAAGACACCCCCATTTATAGATGAGTCCCCCTAACACAGAGCAGAGGACCTCATCAGGGAGACCAGAGAGTTCCTCATAGAGCAGAAGTGAGACTCACAGGCTCCGGACTGATGGGCCAGACAATTGCCCTCTCTACCTTTCACTAGCTGTAACAACCCATGTGAGTTTCCTTCAGCCAAGACTAAGACTGTTTGTCTTCCTAAAAGCAGGGGGGCTGAATGATCAGATCAGGTTAAGGTCTAAGGTGAAGCCTGTGAATTAGCTTTTGGGAAGATTGGGCATTTTGGGAGAATTTTCTTAAAGACAGTAGATCCCACTTCTCATGGAGATCTGAAGAAAGAGGAAAGGCACTGGCCAGCCAACTCCGGATGTACGGTTCTCCTTTATAATGGTGCTATTCTGAAACACAGCAAGGAAAACCAAGATGGACGACTGATTTGGGTCAGGGTGCTAAAGCTTCGGCTCTCGCTTCATTCTCAAACTGGTTAGCGATTAGTTTCTGTTAAGAAATAAGAAGTGGCTATGGAAATATTTTGAGGGTTTTAAAAAAGCAAAATGTAATGTGTATGTATGCAAATGGTCTCTCGTTTCTTTCTGTGGTTACTTTCGGGGCTGGGACTGTTTAGTTAACCTCTGGGCTGTGTATACATAGTGAGGTCATAGCTGCCCGTGATATGTGTGTTGTCTTCTGGAAAGAGAAAGATGGGTAACAAAGTGAGCTCTGACTCACAGTCTGGTGGATGGTGACTGTCAGAGAAACACTGAGAGGAAATTTTGCCTGCGCTCCAAAGGCTGCTTTCAAAAACAATACCTGAATTGTATCAGTTTGTATTTTTACACTGGAATTCTCCTTTGGAGGGATTCAGTGTAGATGGCCTGTCCAAATTGGGAAGGAATTGTGCCCAAGAGCCTGGCCTTACTCACAAGTCATTTGGATGAAGCAGAACAAGAAAGCTAGGGCCCGGGGGGGGGGGGAACACACTCCTCTGCAAGTCTCTGGAGTGACATGTCACTCAAACCACGGGGCAGCCTCTTTTGGTGGGCCTTGCCAACAGCACTCCTCCACTCTAGTTTTCCTTTCAAAACAGTGTCTTGTAGAAAGATGGACTCAATAAGCTCTTGCTTTGTACACTTTCCATGGCTTTAATCAAACTCTGGAGGTGATCAACTCACACGGAGGAAAGTTTTATGTTGGTCTAGGGTTTCAGAGGTTTCCAGATGTGTTCATTTGACTCCATTGCCTTTGGTGGGGCAGAGCATTAGGCTATGGAGTGCTTGAGAACAAAGTTGCTCACTTTAGGGTGGCCAGGAGACGAAGATGCAGGGGTCAGCATCCTAATACCCATTTCATAGGTTCCACCATCATCCAATAGGGCCACAGGCTGGAAAACAGGGCTCTTGAGGTATACTTAAAATATAAAATATAATGTCCCCAATTTAACATACTAACTCCAAGCTGTATATCATTCTAACTTCATCTTGTAGCCCCTGAGACTTTTTCTTTTTTATGTGATGGGCAGCTTTTTTAAAATGTATTACAATTTACAGTGCTCCTGGAAGAGGAAAAGAATGTATCCTGCTAAAAACAAAAAACAAAACAAGCAACAAACAAACAAAGAAAAATCGCATCTTTAATATGCATTAAATGACACCCTGAATATTATCATTTAATTTGCAAGTACATTATCCAGTTGGAAGTGAGGGTGATACTTGGATAAATTGCCCAGGAATTGATAGCAAAAAGATCATCTTAAGGAGAAGCAGGAAGAAAGGTGCTAACCAACCAGGCCCTGCTTTTCTCCTTGACTGTCTGTAACATTAGGGAGCAACCCTCTTGGGGTACCAATAGATTCTCTGTGAGTCTTTCTTTTTTAAAAAAATAATTTTAAATGTTAACATATGTATGCAATGTGTTCGGATCATATCTATTCTCCCCACCCCCTGCCTTCCTCCAAAGTCTGTTAGATTTCCAGTGAAGCTTGGAAAGGGAAAATTGTCATCTATGTTTATTAATTTAAAATGGGGATAACTTTGCCTCCCAAGAAACAGAACTTCTGAACTTCATAATATCAAAACCACAAATAATCAGGAACACATTCATACACACATTAACACACACACACACACACACACACACACACACTCACACACACACACACACACACACACACACACACACACACACCCCTTTTCTTTCTATCTGGTATTTTCTTTCTAAAACCTGATATTTGGTAATATCTCAAGGCATATATGCTATATTAAATATTTAACAAGTGGGTCCTGGAGCAGGGCCTTACTCAACACCACTTGATACATTCTGAAATAGAATATATCTGTGGTATCTTCAGCATACCTTACTGAAGTAAACATGACTCTCCATATAATGGGGTTTAATATGAAATTGCATATTTTTTCAAAGATAATGTATATTGCTTTTGAGCTGAGAAAATTATGCTTTCAGTTACTATGAGACTGAGGCTGTTTACAAACCATGCAATGTAAGTGTATAATAAAAAGATGACTGATGATTTCTTTTACCCTCATCAAGACCCTTTGTTTATTTGTATGTGAATTCATTAATTCTGGGGATGATAAAGGTGGCATTGTTATATTGAATTGTACAATTATCTATTCAATTATTAACTGGATATTTGCTTTGTATGATGTATGAAGTCTGGAGTTTGCTGCAGTGAGCACGGAATGGATTTAACCTCACAAGGCTTCTAAACAAAAGTCGGTGGGGGCCAATCAAAGCTGACACAGAGAAACAGATAAGACAATAATCCCAGATAGACTGGTCTGTAGGAAGGCTTCCCAAAGGAGACATCTTCCAACCTGGCCCTAAGGGAAGAAGGGTTTTCACCAGGGGAGACCTAGTGGGGACTCAGTGGAGAAATGAACAAGTCATAGGAAGCGCCAAGGTTGGAGACAGTATCACAGCAGGAGTCTCATATGTGGGAAAACTCCAGAGGGAGAAGGCATGGGGAGGAAGGGAGGGAGGAAGGGAGGGAGGGAGAGAGGGAGGGAGGACTTTGAGAGACCTGCTTATAGAATCTTAAGATCTATTTGGGGAGAAAGAAGTGTATTGATCAGGTCTGTGCTACAGGGCTATTTGGATGAGGAAGAACAGGGTCAAGAGATGTGCTTCAAATTATTTTAAAGTTTGAATGATGTCTTAGCCTGTGCTGTTTGGCTGTAACAGAATATCTGAGGCTAGATAATTTATAAAGAACAAAAATATGTTGGCTTACAGTTCTTCAGACTAGGAAGTCCAAGACTGAGGGAAGAGAACCTACCAAAGGTGAAGGAGGGTTGAGGGGAGGAGAGGGGAGCAAAAAGAAGGGAAAGGGATGCGGGGGAGAGGAAGGAAGGGGAGGGGACAAGAGAGGATGAGAGGGGAGAGGAGGAGATAGAAGAGGAAGGGAGAAGTCATGGGGAGATCCAGGGGCTGGCTTTTTCTAGAGTTTTAGTTTGGTTTGGTTTGGTTTGATTTGTTTCAGTTTTGTGAAGCAGGATCTACTCTATACTCAGGCTGGCCAAAAACTCAATACGTAGCCCACACTTACCTCTGATGGGACAGGATCCTCCTGCCTCAGGCTCCCAAGTACAGGGGTAGAGGCTTGAACCGCCCTTCTCACGTCTGCCTTTGCCCTTTAAAACATTGCCTTTCTCTGTATACAGTGCACTTTGGTCTTTTCATACCGACCCTCTAGCTCCCCTCCGGAACTTCTCCTAGACCTACACACCCACCTCCAAGAATGGAGCCTTGATGGCTCAACAACTTCCTGAAGGTCATGAGTGTTAATGCTGTTATGACAACAGCATCTCAGTATGAGTGCTTGAGGAGGGACATTCAAACCCCAGGAAACATCTCTTCTATATTACCAAACAGCACTGTGATGCACATATCAACTACAAATTATGATATCTGGGTTCTACCACAGCTTTACTAAGTTGTCAGGAAGAGCTGGTTCACATCTGTGACCCCCCCCCCGACACACACATACACACACACACTGTCCCCTGGGAAGGTGGGAGGGGTGTGCTGTGTTTTATGTGGATTATTTGATTTGTAAGGTGAGTCCGATGACCCCGGTGAAGTTTGTCACTTCCTCCTTCCTTACTTCATAAGGTTTCTAAGCTGATTTAAACAGAGTATTTACCCACTTCTGCCTCGCTGTAAGACAAGCTGTCCCTCTTGACAAAGTGACATAGATCTGCCTGTCAGGGTTCTCCCTCCTCTGTCTTAAAACTTGTGGATTAGATACTTGCTCAAGGAAGAAAGGTAACATCCTTCTGCTGTTACGTCTCATGAAGTCCTGTGAACTAAAGTTTGGATCTAACTACTTTTATGGGCAGAGAAGGTGTTTTGTAGGACAACTAAAATCAAGGAGCAGGGGTCGGGTGGCAGAGGTAGTGGTGTGATGGCCTTCAGTGGCTCCAAAGTTGGAGTTCCCTACAGGCTCATGGTTTTGTAAATTTAAGTCTTTGTGAATTTCACATCATGCACCCCAATCCTATTCATCTCCTGGTCTCTGGTCCCTTTGTACCAGAACAGTTGGCTCCCAGTTGTGGTGGTGCTTAGGAAGATTGCAGAACCTTTAGGAGGTGGAGCCTAGCTGAAGGAAGTGGGTCACAAAGGATGGTTCTTGAGTGTTACAGCCTAGCCCCACTTCCTGTTCGCTTTCTGAGAGTGCCTTGGTGACCACACAGCCTCCTGGTCCTCTGCTGTGCCTTCCCGTCCGTGACAGCATGTGTTACCTCACACAGTAAGCCCAAACAGACCCTTTCTCCCTTGAATTACTTTTGTCAGGGTACTTTTGTCGCACCATCCAGGAAAGTCACTAGTGCGTGACAAAGAACGGAACATTACTGGAGACAACTAGTCCTGGATCAGACAAGTGAGAGCTAGCTTGCTTTCTCTTCCCGCCTCTCTTGGGGAAAGCTCTTGCGGCCTGCGAGGGAGAGAATGCATCTTTCAAGGGCATCTTCCACTCACAGCTTCCAGCTTCTGTTGCTTTCTCAGAATGGAGAAACAGGAGTTCCTGAGCATTTGTCTCCTAATGGAAACCCATTCTATAAACTACCCGATGGAGAATCCGCCATCCAGTCAGAGGCTGTGTATTTAGAAATGTTTACAGTAGATTGTTTCTCAATTTTTTTTCCAGGTGTGTTTGCATGGTTTTCATTTTTATCTTGTGTGTGTTGTGTGCACAGACTTTTGTTGTCCTTACCATTGCATACATTTATTTTTGGTATGGTAAATTATCCTTTCTGGGACATTAGAATTTGGCAAAATGACAGGAACATCGAATACAGTGACTTGTAACTTCTGCTCTACTGTCTTAACGGAGAGCTAGTCAGCCAGCCCGCAGCCACACCCTTTCAGTCAGATGTTTTCAATTTGTCTTCAAATGTGATGTTGACTCGGACATTCAGCAGATTCATCATTTCAGCATTCTCCCCTGCCACTCACTATGAGGCATTATATTTTCTCATTTAATAGTTGTGGCAGGTTTTACAGTTCTCATAAATCTTCATGAAGTTTCTAACCCCACCGCTGTGCCAGCTGAGAATGGATTTCTACCTGCGGGCTTTGTGGAACTAGGTGCCATGGTTTATAGTTCTGATCTAATTAATGCTTTACCTGAAGTAACACTCAGGCATGCACTACACTTTAACTCGCAATGTACATGGCCTGATTCGGCCCGCTGGGGGACAAGAATGGGACAAGGCAGGTCTCTTTTTTCAACCTCATGTCTTGTCCAGGAACCTGAACACTGATACCCTGAAGACAGCTGCAGTAGTATCCTAAAATTGCAGCTTTCCCTCTTCCTGTTCTTATGGCTATGGTAAGGATGGAGCCTATACCTATCTCCCACTCTGTGCCAGCACAATGTTCCCAGCCTGGCATCCTCATCCTTTGTTCTGTACCATCTCCAATCAGACACCAGAAAGCCCTGCCCTGCTTCTGAGCATTGATTGCTTGGGCCCTGTCTTAGTCAGGGTTTCTATTCCTGCACAAACATCATGACCAAGAAGCAAGTCGGGGAGGAAAGGGTTTATTCAGCTTACACTTCCACACTGCTGTTTATTGCCAAAGGAAGTCAGGACTGGAACTCAAGCAGGTCAGGAAGCAGGAGCTGATGCAGAGGCCATGGAGGGATGTGTCTTACTGGCTTGCTTCCCCTGGCTTGCTCAGCCTGCTCTCTTATAGAATCCAAGACTACCAGCCCAGAGGTGGTTCTACCTACAAGGGGCCCTCACCACTTGATCAATAATTGAGAAAATGCCCACAGCTGGATCTCATGGAGGCACTTTCCCAACTGAAGCTCCTTTCTCTGTGATAACTCCAGCCTGTGTCAAGTTGACACACAAAACCAGCCAATACAGGCCCACCATTGCATCTTGCCCTGATTTGTGGGTCCCAATTCTGGTCTTGAGAGATCCATCCAATTCTCACAAAGAGAATGTCCACATTGTGTAATAAATAAGTTGCTCTATGTACCAGCATTTTTCTGAGTGGAGGGGAAGACAGATGATAGCTGCAAGTATACATTATAATATACAACCAAAGGTTAAAAAAGAATGGGGTACAGGACAAACCTCTCCAACCTTACCCTATACCCCCCAGTCTGCAGTCTTTGGGAGTATTCACAATGTACTCAAAGTTATACAGGCACTCTGAGTGTGTAACTTGCAAGCTTAGGACAATGACTTCTCTAGGATTGCATAATATGGTATGTTTCTATTTAAGAGATAGAAACCCTTTGTGAATCTTAGGTAGGGATGCTTGGCAATACTGTAGCATCTCCTTAAGTCATAGCCTCTCTGACTAACCACCAAAATGCCGCTCTATATCTGTGAACCTTCATATTCTCTGAAAAAAAATAGACCAAGTGACTCCATGTATCCTTCCAAACTGAGTCCTGAGTATCATGTCTCCCCTTTCTTACCCTCTTAGCAACATATCTTTGCCATATCTGTAGTGTCTGTCATTGTCTGCTCAAAGATCAAGGGCATAGCTGCTGAAGCGTTCCGAGCTTCTTATCTCCTCACTCTTCATATTCGTTGCTTCACTGACATCTTCTTTTCCCATCCCATGGGCATCAGTTTCCACAGTAAGTATCTCTTCCCAACCTTATATCCTCAGAAACATGGTGATGTTTTAGAAGATGTCACAGGAGACAGTATCACATATGAACATGATCTACAGACATCCAGGTGTGATTTTGAGTTGTCTTGTTTTTAACTTTTCTGGATAATATCAACTGAATAAAAATGTAAAGGTTGCTCTCGGTACATACAAAAGCCTATGAGAAATAGACTTGCCTTCCAGAAGCCTCTGACACAGCTGGGGAGTGACCTAAGTCATGTAGAGATAGGGAGCATGTGGCGACAGAGTAACTTGCTCACCTCTGGAGAAAGAATGTCAACATAGACTTTGACATTCCAAGACTGGTTGGTGAAACTGGTCCTTAAAAGGATTGAAAATGCCCACTGGCCTTAGAGAACCATCACTGTGTGAGTCAGCATCTCTCTCCAGCGCCTAGGCTTTTTCTCAGCAGATAACTATGACTTTAGTTGGAACTTGGCTGATGCTACACAAATTTAATCCATTTAATTTGATCCATGAAAGACCTACTGAGATCCTGGATATAGGATTTTAAGAAATCCAAGAGCATTGCCCCTCTTTGGATAAAGCTTTTCCCTACATTTCAATCGTATCAAGGAGTAAGCCTATCATATACAGGGACCCTAAAGCAAAAATCAGTAATGTCACCAGGCCAGGCAGACAACAACATAAGTTGTCTTAGTGACTCCCCATGATATAATAGGAATTCAGGGCTTCTGATCTATTGCCATTACCCTTTTAATTTCAGAGAACAAAAATCACCTTCCATCTGTCAGCTTCCATGTTTCTTTATTCAAATGCTGTATCCTGTCACTAGAGGTAGGCTTTCCTATCTGCAAGAGAATTAATGTCCAATCCTTTAAGGAACCGTTTCACCAACCAGTCTTGGAATGTTAAAGTCCTTGTTGACTCACTGAAGCCCACTGAACATTTCAAGTGCTCTTAACCCATGGTAGCAGAGTGAGTGCCTGTATCCAGCTTCCTCTACCCCTCTGCCAGTGTCCTCTGAAACGTGTTTCATGGAGACCTTCCAATAGCTGTATGTGCTGTTTGCCCATATTGATTGCATGCATGTGTGTGTGTGTGTGTGCGTGTATGTGTGTGTGTGTTCCTGACAGTAATTCTTTGTTTTTTTTTCTCTTCCCTGTCACATGTCCCCATCCATATCACTATTACCTGTGGTTATCTTCTTTCTTTCTTTCCTTCTTTCTTTCTTCCTTTCCTTCTCTCTCTCTCTCTCTCTCTCTCTCTCTCTCTCTCTCTCTCTCTCTCTCTCTCTCTCTTTCTTTTTCTTTCTTTGAGACATGGTTTCACAGTGTTACTGGACTGGCTATAACTCACTATGTACAGGCTGAGATTGCATTCAAGGTCTCCTCTCTCACCCCACCCTCCACCTCCAAGTCCTGAGAGTCTAGGCATGGAGCACCAAGATCAGTTCTTGTCATTATCCTATGAGTGGACACTTTGCACTCTTAATATTTGTCTCAGAATCTCCTTCTGCAAGGAGTTTGGGTAAAACTCAGACAACTCGTCATGAAGGCATTGCCAGACATCTGGGAGCAGGTCAGTTCAAGTGGGGCTCAAACTCCTCTGAGCATTCTCACACTGAGACTGGAACATTTCTTATGTGCTTTCTACTGTAAAAATAAACTGGTGGTGAAAATGATAAGAAACATCGAGCTAAAAAAAATATAGCAACAGCAAATTGCCCAATTTTTCTGCTCAAATTCTGTCAAACATAATTTAAAGAAAGCACTTAGTTGACTCGCTAGCTCTTACCATTCTGTATCCACAGGTCTCTGTACTGGTTTTGTGGGTTACTTTCTCTTCTGTTCATTGTCATCTCCTATCCATCTCTGCTTTAGTTCCCAGATAGGAAAACCTACTAGAGTATTTGGACAAACTCTTGGGTCTGCTGGCTCTTGCCTCTACTTTGTGCTCTTGATGTTCTCCAACCTGGGTTATTGTAGGTTAGAAGTCAGAAATCCAGCCTTCACTCAGGAACATTGCCCAGGAGCAGTGGTTCTCAGCCTGTGGGCTGTGACACCTTTAGGGGTCAAACTGCTTTTTCACAGGGGATGTCTAGGACCATCCTGCACAATAGACATGTATACTATGTTCCATAACAGTAGCAAAATTACAGTTATGAAGTATCAACAAAACTAATTTTATGGTTGTGATCACCACACCATGAGGAATTGTATTAAAGGGTCGTAGCATTAGGAAGGTTAATCCTAGAGGCTGGACCCCATGTTCAAGGTCAAGTTACTACCCTTAAACTCTGATTGCTGATGATGCAGCTGTCATGTTCTGCTTAGTTAGAATGGATGTGAGTCACAGAATAGTAGCTAAGGGACCTGAGATCAGGGAGGGAGTCAGTCTGAGTTGATTTGACGATGACGAGGCTTCCGAACAGAAATAACATGGTCAAGCAGGTCCCCAGATCCTCAACCTGGCTTATATCAAGGTGGCTTACCCACTGGAAAGCCAGCATCACTGTTGGAAGTAAGTAAAGAAAACTCGAGGTGTATCTTTGAGAAGCGGCAAGTGCAGGAGTGTTGAATGTCATTCCCGTCGGAGACACCAACACTATGGACTTCTCTAATTCTTCCATCTGAGACATGCCCTGGGATACAGGAACAACAGATATGACCTCAGTTTTTCTTTTCTCATTCTGTTCTAGGAGAAGCATTGAGATATTTTACAAGTGTATCACCAACTGGGCTGAACGACTAAGTCACTTACCAATACCTCATAGCCCAGTCAGTCAGAGCACCTCCCTTCAGTAGAGGGACAAGTGTGAACACAGGCAAATATGACACTCTTACACTGCTGATACTTAGAGTCTTAGGGAACCAGGCTTTTTGGGCTCCTTCAGTTGCCCCATTTGGGTTTAAGTAAAAATTGTTTTCTAGAACCAGGATAAACATGTAGGCAGTTAATAGAGATTTTAAAACTACAACTATTTAAATGGTATTCCTAGTGTTCATGTGTGTTCTAAACATTCATGCTAAAATCCTAGTTTCTAATGGTGGGGCTAACTTTCAGTGGAGGCACTTATGGGAGGTGATTAAATCAAAAAGGTGTATCACTCCTATATTTGGTTAATTCTCTTATAAAAAGTGATCCTTATCTTGTCCTGCCTGTCAGAAGAAATATCCTATGAGGTTGTGAGACTATCTCGAGGACCATATCAGACCTTGAATTTCCAGATTTCACGGTTGAAAGAAATACATTTCTATGATTTAAAAGCCATCTTGTTTTCCACATTTTCTAGGTACATACATGGACTAAGGCTGTAAATTATAAAGGAGCAAAACCATATTTGATCATCTGTGCGCATGGATAAATTGCATTCACTCACCTGGAATTGTATATCAAGTAGCCAGGGTACCTGAAGCTCACAGGGTATTTTTCAACTGACAAGCGCTTAGCATGAATTTCATTCATAAATACATGCTATTATTTCTATTATATTTATGAGAACAGTAAGTCTAGGGGGAGAAAGCCAAGTCTGCTGCTGACAAGCACAGCCAGGTCTCTTTCCTCATCTATCCTTTTTGTATCTAATAATCCACTATACCTGATATTGACAAGAATTTTTCCATTCTACTCTCTTGAATATTTTTCATGCTACTAATGGTGGGTCTTTATTCATAGCAATTATTCCTTTCTGAGGCCAGAAATGGATTCAGACTTCAATCATCGAGGCTTCTCTGGGTGTCTGCCACTTACTCTGAGCCAATTAGATTCAGACTGGCAAGTCGTCTACAGAACTGGACACACATTAATGCCCATTTCCCAGCTGTGTGTTACCCTCTGAAGTAACTAGTCAAATAAAGCATATCAGAGACTATAGACAGTGAGGAGCATCCGAAAGTCACACCCCAAACCATGATCCTCCATCCAATCATGATCACACCTGCCAGTGATCTCTAACACATCCTGTCTTGACAGGTAAGAAAAATGAATTTCTACCTCTCAGCCCAGTAGTCTCAGAGGTTGGCTAATAGAGCCACAGAATCATAATTGAACAAGTTTTAAAATCTTAACTCAGAATCCACATTACTTAGAATGTCCTTAGAGATTAACTGTGTACACACGTATACTTTGAAAACCACTGAAATGGCTCAGCAGGGAAGAGTTCCCTCTTCTAGCTGCTGTGAGCAGTGCATTCATATGTGCACATACAGACATAGATATACATGCATGCATAATCAATTAACTACTTAATTAAAATAATGGTAGTAATCTTTTTCTACAGCTTGACAGTGAAACAAGTCCATTTATGGACAGCAGTCTATATAGGGCCCAGAACCAGGAAGATCTCTTCTAGCACGTGCCTGCTTGTTGCAATGCTCTGTACCTGCTACTTAAGTGCTGACTCCCTATGTGCACCCGAACTCCAGCATTCGTGGACATGTTTCTTTGCTCATCATTCCCTTCTCCTTACCTAGGAAGAACTGCTTGGATCTGTATCAGAGTTGGAGCTATTCCCTTGCTGTAATTCAGTTCCTTTAGAACTAGATCACTCGCCTCCTGGTTCTGGAAGGCATTAGGTCTCCTCCAGAGGATATGATCATTCCAAGGAAGCAAAGGAACAGCCGCTGCTTCCCAAATGGCAGCCCACACCAGACTCCTTCTTTTAATTAGCAGGTAGTTTGCAGGTATAATTGCCCAGTAATTGCTTGAACTCATGTAGTGACAAGATGTGTTTACAAGTCACTGGCTGTGCAATAAATGCCCCACAAACTCCAAGTCCTCTGAGGCTACATTAGCTTGGGTTCCAGAGACTCAAATGCCACCTGTCTCGGCAGGGACCTTGACATGCTTACCTGCAATGTGTCCTTGAAGCACACTTCTCCATGGGCTCTTGATAAGGGGCAATTTAATAACAGGTGGGACTTGCTTACTTTTCTGTCTGCTCTTCCAACCCAAGTGAGAAGCTTTATTTCAGCAGCTGTGTACAAGTATCCAACAACATTCCGATGCTTATTCCTTGACCTTTTGGAGGTTCAGGAAGAGTAGAACCAATCATGGAGAAAGAAATGGGCTCATGGTGAGCAGGCAGTACCCCAGCTTGTGCTTCTCTGATGTCACCATGACTACATATTGGGTGGAGACTTTATTAGGATGCATCACTAGGTCTAGACATAAGGGAGTCATTAAGTAATGAATAGTCAGGTTGAAACACATTATAATTTTTCACTTTTTACTCATTTGGGCATGAAGCATGATTGTTAGAACAACAATGTCTTTCTGGTGATGATATTTCCCCTGGAGTAGAAGCCATTGACTTTGGAGGCACCAGAAAAATAAAGGGTTTATAGTTGAACATTAGTACCATATGGCCCTTGTGATGAAATTAGTTTGGGGGAGACTAAATTCAAGTGTAGTCACAAGTCAGAGGAATGTTTCGAGTTTAGGTTCTGCCTGTTGCAACTTGCATAAGAGTTTCCTTCGATGATGTAAGCACTCGTTCCTTCGTCCAAGGGGTGATGGGTTCAGAAAGATCAATGGTCTCCATAGAATGGTACCTATAATCCCTGAGGTTCCCATCAGAAAGAGTGTGGGCTCCTGATTATACACTCCACAAGCTGACTGTGCTCGCATCTGTCTGACATTCTTGGCTTCCGACATCAATTATCATTTCTTAAAAAAAATAAAGGGACTGCTAAATATGTTAGAATACCATCAGACTCGGCACTCACACTGCTTTTCCTTTCTTAGAGTAAAACTTACACTGCGAAATGCTGGAGTTGGTGGGCTCTTCCCCTCCCTATACATACCCCCAAGGAAAGACAGATTTCTCCTGGCTTGAGGGAAACTTCTCAGCCCATACTACCTGTATCAGTGATAGTAGTCTTAAGACTTAGAGCTCTTGAGCCTCAAAGTGAGATAGCTCGCCAAGGAAAGGTGCTTGCTACCAAGTCTGATGACCTGAGTTCCATCCATGGTAGAAAGAAAGAACCAATTCCTTCAAATTGTCTTCTAATTTCCACATTTATTCCCACACATATATGTGGGCCCACGATCTCTCCTTCCCCCACCACCCCACACAGGTGAATAAAAAGAAGTCACAATTTAGAGTTTATTTTCTGGTGCCACTTTTGATTCCTGGGTGGTATTGTCAGGCGCAAGAACCAATTCCCTCAGAGATAACCCAATGAACCTAGACTAAATACATGTGTACCAATGGCAGAGTAAGTAGTCACCAGTTTCTCTAGGAACCGAGGGAGCTGAAGGACCACAGCATGCCCTCTGTCACAGTATATGTTAATCACCTTAAACATTTCAGAAGTTACCAACTTCCAGAGACGAATACAGTAACATCAGAATCTATACATTTGTTGGCTAAATAGTTAACCAGAGAGGCTATTTAAGTGACCAGACTCAATTCAGATCAGAACCAATAAGGTTCCAAGTGATTTCTCCCTTCCACCAGTCAGTAGACCCTGAGGGAAGAGACTGAGATAGTTCTAAACAAAATTATGAGTTGTGTCTCATGTTTGTGCACATGTGAGGTGCGGTGCAGACCAAACATGTGATCTCACTGGCCTTAGAAGTGGTTGCAACATCTCACTGATTCACAATGCCTGTCTGCTCGTTTCTAGACTCAGCACCATCCCCCGCTGCATTATTTCATCCCCTCATTGCCATAACAAAATACCTGTCAAAAGCAATTTTAGGAAGGAAGGGTTTGTCCTCAGGTCACCATTTGAGAGTCCAGTCCTCATCGTGGTGGAGAAAACATGCTAATGAACTGTGAGGCAGCTGCTCACACACTGGACCTGCCCTGGGAAGCAGGGACAGATGAGAACTGGTGCTCAGCTTGCTTTCCTGTTTTATTCAGTCTGGCCTCCAGCCCATGGAATGGTACCACCTGCATTCAAGGTTGGTATTCCTTCCTTGATTCCTCAATATGGAAACCCACTCACAGACATGCTCACAGGCTTATTTCCTGGAGATTCTAGATGCTGTCAAGTTGACAGTATCAGTCTTCTCAACCTCATATCAAAAGGGAGCTCATTTTGCTCTCTCCAGTCTAGGTGAAAGATGGATTTTTAGTGCACATGGCTTATTCAGCCCCTGGGGAGCAACATTAGATGTTTCTTTTGCAGAACTGACTTTGTACATACCTTACACTTTGCACTGGCTGCAGGGAATATCTCTGTCCTGGCTCGGGACAAGACAGCTCCATTTCCTCCTCCAAGCAATAACACAAACTAGACTGAACACAACTGTCATTTTCTTCCTATCCGGACTAAACGCCATGCCAAGACTGAAGAGAAGTGTTTCCCTGGCACAGTTACCTCCACCATTCTGCTGTTGCCTCCCTGACCCTCCCAGGAACATGTCTACACTTAGCTTGGCGCCAGCAAGAGCTTCATCCTTCAATACTGTGATCCTCATAGGTTAGTGTGGTCGTAAACATTGAGTCGCCGCCAGAGAGTTTACAGGCCGAAGGAAACAGCCAGTGGTGAGAAGATGACCTCACAGAAAGCGGATGCCAGATGGAAGTAGCAGTGACTGCTGCTGGCAAGTCAAATAGGCAGAGACAACGAGCAGAGGGAGGCTTTGAAAGAGAAGACTAAGGCTGGGCTGTGCATGGGTGGGTCCTCCCAGTATCAGAGGAACTGAGGCAGGAGGATCACATTTATGTTCATAGATTCAAAATCAGCCTGGGGGGGGGGGTGTCATGGAAAGACCTCCATCTGAAAAATAATAAGGAAAGAACAAAGGAAGAGAGGGGTTAGGAGGAAAGGAGGGAGAAAGGGAGGGAGGGAGAAGGAGAGAGAGAAGGAGAGGGAGAAAGAAGAGGGAAGGAGGGGAGGAAAGACAGAAATAAGAAAGGAAAAAAGGGGGCTGGAAAGATGGCTCAGCGGTTAAGAGCACTGACTGCTCTTCCAAAGTTCCTGAGTTCAAATCCCAGCAACCACATGGTGGCTCACAACTATCCGTAATGAGACTTCATGCCCTCTTCTGAAGACAGCTACAGTGTACTTACATATAATAATAAATAAACCTTTTAAGAAAGGAAAAAAGGAAAGAAAGATAGGTGAAAGAAAGGAAGGAATAAGAGAAAGAAAGAAGGGAAGGAGGTCTAGTTGGTCTTGAGGAATGAGTTGACCTCTTCATGTGTACCCACAAGGGTTACATTTTGGTAGTGGCCATAGTGACCGCCAGGCTGGATGGCAAAAGAGAAGAATTGGATCCCATCTTCTCCAAGTCTTAATCACGGGGAAAGCCTGCACTTCCAAAGTAATATTATATGGTGAGGAGAGGAAGGCAAAGTATGAAATGGTGTGAAATGTTGAGTTTTCTTTGGGATTCCCCTTAAATGTAGAAAGAAAATGTTTTGCTGGTTGGTCAGTGCTGCAAATCTTTTCAAACAGGGGAAAGTTAAAGGTCCCAGCATGGAAGTTCTTCTTAGGGGAAAGGTAGGGTTCGGTGGCAAAGTCCCCCCATCAGTGTGCAAAAGGACTGGACAGTCACATGACACACTGGCTGTTAAGGGAGCAGAGGCAGGAAGTGAGTGGAAAGTGAGACGAAGCCATCAAAGGGAACTGTGTCTGCAGGGGCTTCAAGACTCAGTAGCAGCCAAACTCAGTGACTGGTTCTGCTGATCACAAATGCTGAGAGCCTATGAGGAAGCTGTGGAAGGCATGCTTACATGTATGTATGTGTGTGTGTGTATCTGTACATAGTGTGCATGCGCATGTGTCTGCATATATTGGTACATATGTGAATGTAAGCCTTCCATGTAGACGTGGTTAGGTATTTAGGACCCCTGGGGATACTGGCTCTGATCAAGCTGGCTGAGACTGATTCCATGTAAGTTAAAGTATAATAAATCAAATGTCACAAACAAAGCATACTAAAAGCCAGCCTTTCGACTAAACTATTGCTTCCCCAGGCAAAGGTTTGACACTATTCCCTCTGTCATCAGTTTGGTTTTATTATTATGACATTTATCTGATTTCTATGATTTGCTGTTTTGGGGGGTAGGGTGAGGGTTAAACTTGGGACTTTATATTTCCCAAGCACACACTCATTTACTGATCTGCACACCAACACCTGTGTGGTTGCTAATGAAAGGATGCATTTCAGGTTTGGGCCTCTCTTTCATATTGGTAGCAAATTTCACAAACTAGAACCACAGTAAATGAGTCAATAAATAAATAAAATGGAAAAAATAACTTAGAGAAAAATTGATGTTCATTTTTTTTTTTTTGGTCTGGAATAGCTTTCTTCCCTTTCCTCCTGAGCCTCAGATCCTACCTCCTTCCCCTCCAGAAGTAAGAATGAAGTTGAAAAGAGTCTGCTCCTCCTTTTTCTTCACCAGCTCCTTTGCTTTCTGTGCTTTTGATATCCTAGCATACAGGCCCAGGTGTCCTCTGGAACTTTGGGTCTAGATTCCCCTGGGTGCCTTAAAGTCCAGGACATATCCTAAGTCTCCACAAACTGTGTGCATGTGTGAGTGCACGTGCACGTGCGCATGCACATGCGTGTGTGTGTGTGTGTGCGTGCGTGTGTGTGTGTGTGCGTGCGTACGTGCGCGCGTGCGTGCGTGCGTGCGTGTGTGTGTGTGTGTGTGTGTGTGTGTGTGTGTGTGCATGCCCACATGTGCATATGCGAGTGCTTTTGTTCAAACAATGGCAGGCTGAGTTTGCAAGTCAGTATGGGCTCAAGAGAAGGAATAGCTAGTGAGCTATGAGTTCTTTTCCAAACATGGAAGGAAGGAAGTCTGTGCATTACAACCTGGGTCTGGACGAGTCACTGGAGTGTGCTTAGGAGCCTCCTTTCCTCTTGTTACCTGTCCAGGGTTCAGGGCTTCACAGCCTCAGAGCTGACCTTCAGGAGGTGAAATGGAAAACCAGAAATAGATCTCAATACAAAACCCTGAACCATCTTGTTCTCCTGTGGTGCTCTCCACTATGGGAGCAGTTTTCTGGCAAGTCCTTTGGAAAGGGGCACCTGCAGTATACCAGCAACAGCCACAACAATCATGGATTTAGTGAGCGTTTGCCTCGTCAGCACCCGTGCTGGACTCATAAAACAATCCACTGTCCATTTCATAGGTAGTAGGATGGGAAATGAGGGTTGTTAAGTAACTTAAAGTCATCTAGAATAATCCCTTCTCAAGTTTTAATAATCACAACATGAATGTATAAATTATCAGGATAATTCAAACAGTCCAACTTTAGGCTAGATGTAAAATGTGTAACAGAGAGTCCACCATTACTGTGATGGAATACATACTGTTCTATGAAATGATTGCAGTATTTTTCTAGTTCACAAAATTTTCCTCCAAAGTGGCACTTTATCCATTCCATGGGGAAAGGCCCAGGGAATAAGGGAGGACCCAAGATGAAGTAGTTCCCAGAGTAGACCAACCAGTTGACAATATTGATGATCAACTAGCGACAGTTGCATTAGCGCAAATAAAGTTATGTGTCTGGTTAGGTGGGAAGAAAGATTTTCTCTTTTGAATGACACATCTATTTCCAGCATTCAAAGCTCATCTTTGAAATGAAAGATTGAGAGTGCTTAGCCTTCTTGTTGCTTTGATCAATGTGTGGAAACAAAAGTCCTTTGCGGCAGAGAAATGGATGAAATGGGGTTGGGAGTGGGGTTTCCCACAGTAAAAATTCTCAAACTAATTTCGTGTGGTTGAGAAATGCCCAGGTTAGTCAAGTATTTTTTTTCTGGTTGGAGGTTGTAGCCAATGGTAGATTTCCCGTGTTCTGATGTTTGACCCACACCCATGCGAGTGTGGGTAGCACTGACTGTATTTCATGTATGATTTTAAAAAAAAATAAAGCAAAGGAGTCATGAGGTTGGGAAGGGAAACTTGTCTCAGGTACTAGGGGATTCAGAGAGGGAAGTGGGAGTAGATATAATCTACTTTTTTTATTGTTCACCTGTTTTAAATTTTCAAGAAAAGACATTTTTTTGAAAAGACCAAGTATTTTTTTCTGCCATAGACATTGTTTCTAAATATTAAGAGGGAAGGGAAATCTGTAAAATATTTTTTTGAAAGTCCAGCAGTCCTAAAACTCATAAAACAGCAAGAGAGAGGGGGAATTGAAAAGAACGCATGAGAGGTTTAGGATTTACAGACTGAGGTGAAATAACCAATGTCATAAGATCTTAAATACATTCAAGCAAGTGTGCTCAAAAACTACCCTAATATGCACCATGTTCAAATGAGGTTTGTACTTGAAACTCAAAGACTGAATCTTTAAAATTCTTTAAAAATGATTTACCATATTAGTAAGTCTCAACATAAAGTTCAAACAAATACTGGCATGCTTAATCTAAACTCTTGAGAAAACATGAATAGACGAGCATTTTGTTATCAGAGTGGAGGGGTCTGGAGGCATAGCCTAATGGTAGAGCTTATGCCTAGAGTGTGCAAGGCCTAGGTTTGATCCCAGGCACTAAAAAATTAAGTAAGTGGTTGAAGAGTTGACTCAGTGGGAGCATGTACATGCTGCCCTTCGAGAGGAGTCAGGTTCGCTTCTCAGCATCCATCCACATTGAGTGTTTTTATAAGTGACTATAGCTCCAACTTCATGGAGTTGAGTGTCCGCCTCTAGCCTCCACAGACACCTGCACCCCCAGTTAGCACACCCCAACATGGATGCACATGGATACACATAACCAATGTATACAAAATGAAATCTTAAAAGAAATTAAATAAAAGACGGTCAAATATCTAAAGGTGGCATGTAAATGAATGAGAAGTCCTGCCTCTACCCTGGATTACCATTCTTGTGAGGTACCAGGGAATGCCATTAGACTACAGAAAACAAAGGCAAATGACTATGAATACTAGCAATAAAGCAGCCTCTAGCTACAGAAAATAGCAAACCTGAAAACCTAGAGAATTAATGATAAAATTAACTCTAGCTTTAAAAGGTTCACTATGATAATAAGCGTACAAATCATGTATACGAACTACCCATCAACTATGTAAGGAATGAAAAGGTCTATTCACAACAGAAGAAACTACAAGAAGATATTTATAAATATAATCATATCTCATTACAAATGTGTGCCCACATATAATCTTACATACTCGCAGCATCTTTATTAATAACAGCCACAGACTGACGACACGGTTATTCATTAGGTTGTTTTATGGGTCAAGTTGTCAAACCTACACAGGGAACATTAGTCAGCAATGCCAAGGATTGGATTAGTGGTTTGGGCAATAACGTACACGAATTCAAAAAGCATTTTGCTAAAATGGGAGAAGTCGTATTAAAAGGCTATTTGCCCTCTGGGTCTCGTAAACTTCCCTCCTCCTCCTGGATGAGATGTTTTATTCAGAAGACATTTCTACACAGTGCCTTACCTGTCCTCTTCACAGAGGCCAATGAAAGATAACTGGAAGAGGGACACAGACAGAATGGCCAGGGCACTCTGATAGAGAAGACCAGAAATGGCATAATATCAGAGTCTATGACATCCTCTGCATGACCATCTCCTCTCTGGAGGAGTGACAGCCCTATCTACCATAGTCTCCAGAGATCCCATCAAGGCTGGGACCTGCTGATTCCCATAAGGCTGGGAAAGGGGCATCCCAGCTCCCTTTCCTTCCTCTGCTCCACGTCTCAAAGTCTGGAGCTGCCTATAGTTTTCTTGGCTGCACACTAGAGAGAGTACATGAGTGACAAGGGAAAGCTTACTGTCTCATGAGGCCATGGCAATGTGGATTTTCCAGAGGAATTCTTTCCCTCTTTACATATTCCCTTAAAAATACTGGAAAATTATCTGCAGAATTTGATTTTGTTGTTGAGTCTGTTATACAAATAGTTATGTACTCAAGATGTTTTCTTCTCAATCAGTATTGGAATATGATAGTAGAGGTTTCTGACTTGACTTGTAGCAGGAGATATGTAAGAGACAGAAATGAAAGTACAGAGCAGAGAGGTCAGAGAGGCAGGAGGACTCCAGGGCAGAGACTGGGCGTGTGGCAACCTTTATGAAATGCTTAACTGAAAAACAGGCAGTAGATTGAAGTGTAATTGGCAGAGGCCTATACACCAGAGTCCCTCCGTCAAGTCAAATGGCAACAGAAGGCCTAGAGGCAAAGCCATTCTAGGTGTGTGAACCGAGTTTAAAGTTCTTTGGTAGAGCTCAGACTCATCATTGACGCTGGGATAGTACAGGTTCACTCAGTGCACTCAGCAAGGTTGGGCTTGTGAGTGCGTGAATCTGCGTGTTCTCCGCACCGGGTTCTTGTCCCCCATTATTGCTCCCGCCATTGCTGAGGCATGTTTTCACCTTAGGGCCTACACTCTGTCTCACTATCCACCTGGAATTCTTGTTCTCCTTCTGCTCAGTCTTTAAACCTAGTTCTCAGTGAGGACAGCTCAGATTCATATTTTAAATCAAAACCATGCCGTGGCCGGGAAGTGGTTACTTCTTGCTTTTCAGTTCCATGAGGTCCCACTTGTTGATTGTTGATCTTGGTGCCTGTGCCAGTGGTGTTCTGTTCAGAAAGAACAAGGAGAGAAAGGGGTGTAGATTTGGAGAAATTGTCATCAAAATATGAAATATGAAAAACAAACTCCATTTTCAATTAAAATGAATAGGAATATTTTCCAATATTGAAGAGAAGCACACAGTCTTTTGTGCCCTGTAAGTGCTGACTTTCCCCAGCACTATAGTCTCTAGAGGTAGTAGGCATATGATTCCAACTGCCATTACTGCTGCCTGTGAAGAGATGGTGCTCTGTCCCCATCTCATGTATAGATCCCCTTCTGCTTCTTGCCTTCTCCTCTACGCTCACAAACCCTCTAAGCCCATTTTGTCTCCTCAGCTCCCACTAATGGAAAAGACCCCTTGGGGTGGCTATGATAGCCTACTCATTCACCCTATACCCTGGCTGCAAGTACTTACTTGCTCCATATTTGCTGGCAATAGGGTACAGGGCATGCTATCCCTAAATATGTCACTTCTGATTCCTGGGTGCTGCAGAGATGTTCCAGGGTTTAAAATATCACACTGCTCTTACAGAGGACCCCAGTTCAGTTTCTAGCACTCATGGCAGGCTTAGCATCACCTGTAACTCCAACTCCGGGGGAAGACCATACTCCTGACCACTGCAGACACAGATACTCATGTGCACAGGCTTCCCCTCCTAGAAACATATAAGTAATTAAAAATAAAATACATCTTTAAGAAGTACAACTAAAATGTATACCCCCGGACATTGACTACAGAAATCCATGTGTGTGTGTGTGTGTATACATGTATGTTTCTGTGTGTGTATGCATGCACATGTATGTGTCTATGTGAGTATATGTATGTGTGTTTTTCTCTCTCTCTCCCTCTCTGTCTCTGTCTTTCTCTGTCTCTCTCTGTCTTTCTCTGTGTGTGTGTGTGTGTGTTTGTGTGTCTGTGTGTGTGTGTTCATAGACTTGTCTATGCAGATGCTTGTGCTCATATGTTGGGGCCTGAGGTCAACCTTGAAAATCATTTCTCAGATACAGTTCACCTTGTTTACCTTGGCCAGTGGCTCACCAAGTAGGCTAGGTTGACTGGTCAGAAGCCATAGGAAATACCTATTTTTGCCTCCCCAGTATTGGGATTAACACTACACCCAAATATATTATATGGCTTCTGAGGAATCAAACTCAGATTCTCATTCTTCCAAAGGAAGCATTTGACCAACAGAGCCATCTCCTTGGCCTGGATTGCAGAAATTTGGCATATACGTCAAGTCTAGTGCCGAGGGATACCCACTATCATTCTTATGCTGGTGGCGCAAAGGGATGGCTTTCAGAAAGACCTGACTGCATTCTGTCACACCACACACAGCTCACATTTCATCAAGGCTGAGGCAACCTCATAACTCTCATTGCTCAACTTTCTTTCCCCAGAAGTCCAAATTTCTGCATGAGATCATTATGAGCTAAGTTAGGAAAGGCAAGGAGATTTCTAAACTAAGTCTTGGAGTCTGTTTAGAGCCAGAAAAATAGAATTACACAGTATCCGGGGTATGTGGCATAGACTCAATAGCTCATTGATTAATGCTGGCGCCATTTGCCTATAGCCGAAGGCCCTCGAATATTACTGGTATTGATTGCAACACTACTGATGACAAGAAAGAGGCATGAAATAGATGGCAGAGGTCCAAACCCCAAATTAAAGAATGGGGTCTATGCAAGTCACCTGTGAAGACCTGTGGTTAACCAGCGACTCAGCTGAGGAGAAGTCCCGGTGAACTAAAAGTTGATATCAGGAAATCAACATGAAGAGATAAGCAGGCAAGCAGAATGAATCTAAACAGGACGTGGATCCCAAAGCTATGAGAAGCCTGCCTTGTTTTGATGAATGAGGTAGTTTCTTGGAAGGTGACCGCGTACAGTATTTAGACACCGTTTGCATAAGCAGCCAAGCATATAACAGATAAGTGGAAGAGGGTAATGCTTCCTGGAACTGAGTCCTAGGGTAATACATATACATGCACTACCACTCCCAGTTTATGTGGGGCTGGGTACAACCCCAGGGCTTTGAGCATACCAGGCAGGTGTTCTACCAAGTTAGCTACATCAACAGCCCCAACAAAGGTTTAGGTCTTTTTGCCCCTACATTTTCCAATATCTTTTTTTTCTTTTAAAATTTTTTATTTAATTTTTTATAAGATATATTTTGATTATTGTCTTTCCTCTCCCCAACTCTTCCCAGATTCTCCCTACCTCTCTACCTATCCAACTTTATGTTCTTTCTCCCTGTTGAAAAAAAGAAAAAGAAAAACAACAAAAAAGTAAAAATCAAAAGTGAAAGAACACCAATAAGACAAAGACAAAACAACACACAAACACACACACAAACAAACAAAAAACCCCACCATTTTGTGTTGTTCATATTCTCCTAGGCCCTGCCCTGCAGTGTGGCTAATAAATCCTGTGATACTCCGTTAGAGCAAACCAGTTTTCTCTTTCTCAGTGTCTGTCAATATCAAATAGCTTTTTGGTTAGGAGTGGAATTTTGTGTTCATTTCTCCTTCTCAGTACTGGGATTTCACCTGGTTTGAACCTGTGCAGGTCTTGTATATGCCGCCATGGTCTCGGTGACTTCATATGTGCCTCTATCCTGTTGTGTTTGAAGACACTGTTTCATCCATCACTTCCAGCATTTATAATATTTCTACCTCCTCTCCCACATAGATCCCTGAACTGGGGGCGGGGGGGGGGGCAGGAGATTGATAAAGACATCCATCCCATTTGGGGCTGAGAGGTCCCAAGTCCCTCACTCTCTGCACGCTGTCTAGTGATCCATCTCTTTGTCAACTGCTGTCTATTGCAAGAAGAAGCTTCTATGAGGGTTAACACTTTGATACATGGGTATAACAATATACCATTAGAAGTCATTTTATTGCTATATGTAGTAGAAACTATTTAAATCCCCAGCCCGGAGCTTCTACCCCACCTTGATCATTGAGTTCCTGGATGAAAGACATACTCATACATAGCCATTATCTTTATAATAAGCCTTAATCAACACAAGAGCTGGGCAGATACCTAGTCTCCATTCTATTAGGATCTACTTTCCTATCGATAACCCCAAGTTATTACTATTTACCATGTTCCATCTAGACTGCTATTAACTCTAATTGGGCAACCCTCAGGGTCACACTTTCTTGACCCTTAACCCACCTCCTCTCCTGCACCTTCTTTTCCTCATGGCCTATCTCCCCTCCCAAGCCTGCAAAAACCTAAACCCTACTGATGTTTCTTCTGCCCAGCTATTGGCAGTTAGCATCTTTATTCACCAATCAGAATTAACTTGGGGGGACAGGGTCACAGGAGCTGCACACAGACTCCAGATCTTAGGGGCCCTCATATTGAGCACTAGAATACAGTAAAAGACAAATCCTCAACAGCTATGTTCCAAAACTTTTCTTTTAGTTGTTCTTAAATTTTTTATTCATTAATGGAACCAAGCAAAATCAGAAACTTTAGGAGAGGATTAATTATTAATCATATTAATGTACCCAGGCAGCGCAGGTATTGTAAAGCGGCAGCTGCTTGATAAACAACACTGGCCTTGCCTGCCACTTGGTCAGAAGTGCAGATAAAGCTCTATATTGCTGTTCTCCTTCCTGTTTGGCAAAGCTCCAGCTCAGAGGCCCTTCAGTGAGAGTCTTGCTTTCAGAGATGTGCTGAGCCTAGATATAAGGAAGCTTGTCTACTTGGTTTGAGATTCAGAGACACTGACCAACCATTCTACAAAATCAAAGCTCTAGAGCAGCTTGTCCCCTGCCCTAGTGTCAGCAGCCACAGTCATACCTTCACCCACTCCAACTTCCCAAGCACCACAGCCTTCTGCTTTCCTGGTGAGGCATTAGGTCAGAAGTTCTATAGATATATTGCCTATCTATAGACCAAATGGCCTCTCTCAGTGTATCCTAGGCTGTAGGGAAAGCCAGACATCTATGCCAAGATGGGACTCCTTTGTTTAAATGCTGAGTTTAAGAGTTTTAAAATTGCTAATTCAATGTATTGACTTATGTGTCAGTGTCAAATATAAGTTAGCATTTCTTTTGCTGGCTTCTTCTCACATTTTGGGTAAACACATACATAAATACCTAGCACAATGTGTCTCTTGGGTTTGAACCCTTTAACCTGGTGCTTTATCACTGTGATTCTGGTTAATTTTTGCTTCTAAATATTCTGGCAAAGTTTCTGTATTCCATTATTGATGTCAACATCTCTCAACCCATTTGTCCATAATAACACACAAAATATCAAGTGCTCACTGCATATAGTACCCCTTAGGGAAATATAGGAGACCTGGATTTTTGAAAGAAATATTGAGTTATCATATAGGGGATTAAACACATGATCTTGATGCCTATATATGTCTCCAAATAACCAATAACTTGTGGAATGTACGATCATCCCAAGCAACAGGACACATATCTCTGTCCACCCATATAGTACCAGGTCACTCAGCCTTTATCCAGTTCAGGCATTCCAAATACTAAATCTCAGAGCAGCCCTACTGGCAGCAGGGTGATAATCGTCAGAGCAGAAACTTTACTCCACAGTTCCCAAATTTTCACCCTATATGCCATTGTTCTATCCTCCTCACAAAGACACAGTTTATGTGGCAAAGGATCTTCTGAAAATAAAACAACCCCCTCGTTATACATTGAATTTTAGGAGGTTGTTGTTATTGTTAAAACATAGTGCCTCAGTTATTTTTTAAAAAATATAAAAAGTATTCTTCCTTACAAGAAATTATATTAAGGCTGGGCAGTGGTGGCACACGCCTTTAATCCCAGCACTTGGGAGGCAGAAGCAGGTAGATTTCTGAGTTGGAGACCAGCCTGGTCTACAGAGCGAGTTCCAGGACAGCCATGGCTACACAAAGAAACCCTGTCTTGAAAAACCAAAAAAAAGAAAAAGAAAAGAAAGAAGAGTTATATTTTAAAAAGCTAATCAGGACTATTGGTTTTACTATCCACCAGGTCCTAACACCTATACCACAGAATGGATATAGGATCAAATCCTGTACAAGTGAAATATTTAGTTAAGGAGAAAGATGATGGAGGAGCCAGAACTAAGAGACCCAACAGTGACCTGGCTTGTCTTTCTGTGGATCTGTTATGTTGTCTCATTGAATAAATAAACATCATTTAACAGTAAGAGATAGAGACAAAAGTACATGAGAACTTAGCTATCCTTCCATAATAACCCATTTCTATGTGTCTGAGTATCTGTGCTCACTCAGGTGTGTGTGTGTGTGTGTGTGTGTGTGTGTGTGTGTGTGTGTGTGAGTGTAAAAGACAAAGATCAACCTCAGGTATGATTCTTCAGGCACCATCTATACACCCCTTTTTTGAGACAGGGTCTCATTGGCCTGGATCTCACCAAGTAGGCTAGTTTGGCTAGCCAATGAACTCAAGGAATTGGCATATTTTCATATCCTAAACACTGCAATTACAAGCACACCACTACTCAGAATATGTGTTTGTATGTGTGCATATATGTATATTTATACATATGTGTGTGTGTGTGTATGTGTGTGTGTATGGTAGGTTCAGAAAATCCAACTCAAGTCCTCATGCTTACATGGCAAGCCCTTTGTTGACTAAACTGTCTTCTAAACTGTAATTGTACATTTATTCTAAATCCACCCTATGACTGTTCCCGAAGCAATCCTTCTAACATGCCTCTCTTCCCTTTCTGAAGGTTTATGTGTCACTATTATTTTATGTTACAAAATCAAGTTCCCTCTGACTCTCATTATATTGTGATAAATTACTTTTAGGATCTCAAAGACAAGCTCCTACATCTCTTCCCTCTCTCCTTAGATGCAGACAGGCATCCTAAGCAGTTGTTTAGAGCATCTCACCTGAATGTTGCCAGCTTTCCTGACATCACATCTGGGTCAGAATTAATGAGGCAGTGCTCACTGACTCCTGGAGGTGATTACATTTCCAATGACAGCATGGTTCAGACAAAGCAGGTCTAACAAGATCCCATGATGCCCAGTGCCATCTTATAGAATCCTAAATGAAAGGAAGCAAGGTGAAGGCTGGAGGCTCCAACTGGCCCAGCACCTAAGATGCCATTGTCATTAGAACCCTTCCATGCTTAGAGATGTTGAGTTGACTGCAGTTGGTGATGGCTAAGAAAGCAATAGACATAGTGGATTTGTATAACTCTGAATTCCTATAACAGTTCTATATCTACTCTTAATGCTACCATTCCTGCCACTGATAGAGACTTTGTTCAAGAAGGAATAAAGAATAGTTGCGGGTGGAAGGTGGGCTAGTAGCTGTTGAGTGGTTTGGAACTAATGGAGTAATCTGGAGACCATCAAGTGTCTTTTCTGAACGGAAAGTGATGGCAAGAGAAAGTCTATGTG
Organism: Tokudaia tokunoshimensis; assembly: GCA_036184795.1. Classification (NCBI taxonomy): domain Eukaryota; kingdom Metazoa; phylum Chordata; class Mammalia; order Rodentia; family Muridae; genus Tokudaia; species Tokudaia tokunoshimensis. The sequence goes on along the minus strand of BTHU01000013.1, from coordinate 11,561,402 downwards.
TGGAGTACTTGCTGCTTGCTGAGATCTTTTCAAGGTTCTAAGCCTGTATGATTTCATCAAATTCTTATATAATTTGAATAAGTAGGAACCCGTGCACAGCCATAGGCAAATAGATTGCACACTGAAGAGTGATATCATGAATAGACTACGATATTGTGTATGTCTGTATATTGTAGGTGGATTAATACATTCAATGCACATATGGGGTGCTTTGGGATTAAATGGGGTCATTTGTGAACAAGACAAGTGCCACTACAGATTGGCCTTGTTAAAGAAATAACAGTATTCCCCAGGAAGAGAAATTGGGAACAAAAGAAACTGGATGTTTATGGAAAGAAAAGAAATCCATAGATTCTGCTCAGAATAGCATTTAGAAATGGAGACCAGCATACAGCCCATGAGAAAGCAGCAAATAAGCTTCCCTGTATGAGAGAGGAAGAAACTACCTAAGTGTCACAGCTTCTGGGGTACAGGACACCCAGCCCTCCAATCATCTTTTCCATCTAATTGAGTAATAGTCCCCCACCACAGAAGAGACTGGAATGCGTTAGGAACTCAGCAAGGTCGACCAGTTAACCAGTGATTCTAATCCCAGTGAGTACTATTGGTCATACTGTGATAGCTCCCCTGCCTGGAATATTGAAAAGATGCAAAAGCATTTAAGGAAAAACATGATTTTACTACTTTCTGAGATGTGTTTCAAAACACTCATCTAGCAATCTTAGCCTTATATCTAACACTGGGTTAGGTATTGTGCTGCATGATCCAGAGAGTAATCTATGGTAACTTACTTTCAGTTTTGAATAGGTGAGTTTACTGAACATATAGCAATCTAGAGTAAAAGGATAAATAGCAAATAATAGATGATATATAGAGATAGATGTTAGATAGATAGATGATAGATAGATAGATAGATAGATAGATAGATAGATAGATAGATAGATAGATGTTAGATAGATAGATGTTAGATAGATAGATAGATAGATAGATAGATAGATAGATAGATAGATAGATAGATAGCCGGATAGCAAAACTCCATCAAATCAGGTACTCAAAACACCTGTCAGAAACCAACTGTGAATGCCCCTTTAAGGCATTCACCTGGAGTTCCCAATGGAGCAACTGAGGCAGAGCAGAGTGTTCCCCAGCTGAGGCTTCCAAGAAAAAGAACAAATAGCAACAGTTAGAGATAAGGTCATCAAATAGGGAGATCTCACAGCACTCAGCAGAAACTGAATCACAGAAGTGATAGGACAAGTACCCAGGAGACAGATAAGCAGTAATTATTAGCATAGCTGGTTAAATACGACAATCAGTTGCCTACATATCAGCCTGTGGTTCCCAACTCTTAACTGTACATGAATATCAGTTCTAAAACCTAGTAAACCCATACATGACAGTAGTTCATCCATGTGGGCTCTCATTCTGTCTGTCAGGTAAGGGTTCTCATCAGCCTCCAGGGTCAAATAACCATAACATGTGAGTGAGAGAACATGATATAACACTGGTAAGACTGAGAATGGATGGGAAATCTTGTGTGGCAACTAGAACTTGTTCAGAATCCTGAATCATGGAATCTAAACTAACAGTGTTGGCTAGACAAGAGCATCCTGGGTAGAAACAAGGAATGGAGATATTGTACATTAGAGTTGGAAATTGTGTTTGAAACTAGGGAGATGTTAAAGGTTATATTTCAGATTGGAGACATAAATTCTATAGTTAAAGGCTCTATTTCAGATTGGAGACATAAATTCTCCAGTTAATGTGTTGTACTGTGTATTTGGAAAATCCTATGAGGGAATAATTTAAATAGCTCATCACTTAAAAAAACAATTGTGTAAGGTAATAACATTATTTAGCTTTATTTATCCATTTTCCATTTTTATTTTTAAAATTATGTGTATACCTGTTTGTGGGTATGCGCGTATAAGTAAAGGTACCCACAGAGACCAGAGGTATCAGCCTCTGCCCACTGAGAGATGGACTCATGAGTGCTTGTCAGTCATCTGACTTAGGTGCTGGGGACCAAATGTATGTCCCCTGCAAGAGTAGTACATGCTATTAAGCCCTGAACCATCTCTCCAGCTCTATATGCATATTTAAAACATCATGCTATCAACGATATGTTGATATAATTGTCACTTCTCTAATGTATTAACATCTGTTAAAATTTCCAACGTTTGAGGACAAAGTTGGTAATCAAATTGGTGCATGTTTTCTGAGTAGCAGCCACAGGCAGGGGAAGAGGCAGAGTCTGAAAGGCAAAGAAAGTTGGTAGCTCAATTGTGAATCGTATTGCCTGTGTCCTCTTGGTACGAGGAGTAGCCTGGTGAGCATAAAAGGGCATGGAGAGCAAGAGCTGGCCACCTGTCCTGGAAGCAGCGAGTAGCATTCACAGAACAGCTGTGAATAGCTGCAAAAATTGGCAGTACAGAAGGGCTGACACACACAAAGAAATAAAAGCATTCTCAAGCCAAGATTCTATCTTTAAAACTATTTCAAAAAAGGTGTTCGGGTTTGGGTCCTCATGTCCATGGAGCTATTGCTATTCTTGGAATCTTTACCTTTAGGGTTAAGAGCTTGTGTCCTTGGATCTCCTTGATTCAAAGATTATCATCTTCCTCTTTCTTGGAAATCTTTTTTATTTCCTGCTTCCGTTTGAGGGACTTAGAAAGAAGATAAGTGGAAGTAGGACACTGGGGTCACCAGAGGTATAGGAAATTTAAAAATGAGAGTCAAAATATCTTAAATGAAACTTGTTGCATGTTGAGGGTCAGGAATGTCTATTTGCTATCTGCTGGGGTGTCCATCAAGATCATAACAAAGGTCATTGTTGGTGCTGCCCAACATGGTCAGGTGTGAGACTGGTGACAGGACACACCAGACTTAGTAAGCTGGCTTCTGACAAGTGACCTCTTTTCATTATATGGAGTACTCTTCCCATCGATGTGGGAATGGATCAGAAGATGATGGAGAAAGAGCTCAGCAAACAACTCAAAGGGAGATGATATTTTTGCTTATTTCTTCTGTCAAAAACTTGTCTATTTTTCTACCCAAACTGAAGGCAAAGTGGACCGGAAACAAAACAAAATAAATAGATAAAATTCAAAACAATGTAAGAAAGAAAGTGAAACCTCCAGTTCAAAACATGGTGAGAAATGTGTGTGTGTGTGTGTGTGTATCTGTGAGTCTCTGTGTGTGTATCTGTGAGTCTGTGTGTCTATGTATCTGTGTGTGTGCTTGTGTGTCTATCTGTCTGTCTGTCTACCGGTCATTAGAGTAGTAGAAATAACAAGGGCTACAGGTTTGCCCAGAGGTAAGGTAAACAAAAGGGACAGCAAGTTTACCAGGAAAGCGAGTTGATTCCAGTTTAACTCACCTAACAGAACTTACTAGAATGAGATCAGAAGCCCCAGCTGCATCTTGGGGGCTGTCTCCATCGCAGTGACACCAGCTGCTGCACTCGGTGCTCTGCCAGAGTGAATGTCTACAGGTTTCGATGAGCTCCTCTGGTGTGTTTGTTTTGGGCCAAATGGTGATTTAAAGTAAGATGATTGTCTAGCCACCCAGGTCAGACTTGAGGTTCTCAGTCCCTTGTAATAAGGACATTCTGAAGAAGTTCCAGACTATTTAGTGCTCATCCTCTGTAGATCCCAGATATCAAGAGTAGAGTTCATGGTTTCACCAGCACCACCTGCCATGTTCAGGGCTCAACACCTACACCAGCATGGTTCTGAGATACGGAATTCAGAAACTACTCAGAATTCAGAATTTCACCTACCCCCATGCTCCCAGGAGAGCAAGCTGGTATCAAAGTCACTCTCTGGAATGCTGGGTAGCTGACTAGAGTTAACTTAAGTTACCTTTCCCCTTTACTGGCCCTTGAGCTTCCCATGGGCCCCTTTCTGAGCTGGTCTACAACTCTCTGGTCTAGAGAGATACCCACCCAAATGAAGAACTCTTATTCCTAACCTTCTTCCAGAGAACCAGCATGTTGTATTCTCTCATGTTGTGCCTATCCAGACTTATCCTGTGTGTACCCATCTTCTTCTTGGGGGTAGAGTCAGGAGATCCTACCTCAGCACTGGGCCTGGAATGCTGTGGACAAACCTACCAGGGGCTGGCTGCCTGCCTGCCCTGACTTCCAAGAATCGCTTACCTCCAATTCCCATGGACCCTGCTCATCTTCTGGCATGGCTTCTGTTTGGAGCACTTGGCGCCAAGTGTTTGTGAGAAGGAGCGTGTGGAAGGTTTAACTTCTCACACTTGAGCTCTCCCTACCAGCTGGCCCCACCTTGGCAGACACATTCATTTCCAAACCAGTCTCTTTCCTGCCTGCATTGTCCTGGTACCAGCAAAACTCCACAGCCATGAGAAGCCCTGGGTCAAGAGGATCCTCCTGGGAAAGTAGTGCTGGAGGAGCTTCCTGGGGATTGGAGCTGAGGGGACCCAGAGAGGAAGGTTACATATATGTCTAAATGGACCAGTGATCAATTGTGCTCAATTGCCCTATAGTGGGTAGGCTAGAGGATTCAAATAGTCAAATCTTACTCACAAGGATGATGTAGCCATCTCACTCCAGGTCAAGAAGCTAGAGGAAGCTAGGTCCTCCTTCCCTGGGGTGGTCTCATTGAGTGGCTTGGATCATAGCGATGTACATACTGAGCCTGCTTTGCTAAAACATAGGCTGGTTTCAGAGAATTGAGGTGGAAAAGCATGCATGAGGAGTGAGTGAGCTTGAACTTAACCCTGCCCAGTAGATATGCCCATGGCCAAGCCCTTCATTGGTGTACACAGTCATATGAGTCATTACAGAGGGTGGGAAAGCTATGGAATGCAATGAGGCCCAGGAATCCCCCACCCCAACTCTTTCCCATAATGATGGGGATGTTGGAAGGAGCTTCCTCCTCTATGAGCTAGGGACATGATTTAGGTGGAGCAAATGCCACATCAACAATAGAAACAATCTCACCTCCTGTGCTATGAACTAGTGGCCTTTTGTCCTCCTCATGAGTCATATTTAGCAAAATGGGGTCAAGAAAAGTCCCGTGATAGAGACTGAGGTGAACAAGCATCTTGGGCTGCTGCACCCTTTCCCCTCTCCTCTACCCTGTGCATGTGAATGCTTCCTCATGGGAGTCGGGGGACGCCTGAGAGTGATGAACCCAAAGCGGAGTGACATAGTGGCACACAGGCAGAAAAGATCAAGTCTTGTGAAAACCTGACCAGCGAGAGGTTGTTGACAGCCTGCCTCTCTCTCTCTCTCTCTCTCTCTCTCTCTCTCTCTCTCTCTCTCTCTCTCTCTCTCTCTCTCTCTGTGTGTGTGTGTGTGTGTGTGTGTGTGTTTGTGTGTGTTTGTGCTTTCTCCTGCATGCAGGCATACGAACCTGCTGCTTCATCAAAAGGCCACATATGTGTTGAGATCTGCCAGTGTTTCTGGGGTTCAGACACTCTTGCTGTAAGTCAAAGCAGCATCTATGAGTAAACAGAGAGCTCTAGGAAAGCCAAGATGGGTGACGCAAGCCTTCATCAGGCCCAGCACTCTGGAGGCAGATCTCTGTGAGTTCAAGGCCAACCTGGTCTACATATTGACCCTGTCTCAAAACAAAAACAAAACAGAAAGAAAGAAAAAGAAAGAAAGAAAGAAAGAAAGAAAGAAAGAAAGAAAGAAAGAAAGAAAGAAAGAAAGAAAGAAAGAGAGAGAAAGAAACATTTGAAGGTGCTGGTCACACTTTCCTTGAGGTCACCCTCGAAAGCACTAAACATGATCACCATCAGGAGAAGATGGGTTTCCATTCAGTATCCTGGAAAAAAAAAAGCAGCCTACGTGCCTGAGTACCCAAGGTGGGGATATATACAGCAGGGAACATAGTGTCAGAGACAGTTCAGAGTCACTGTTTTGATTCTTGGTGTAACTGGTGCTTATTAAGAGTTATGTAGGTGGAAGGAGGTCTGACTTTCTTTTCACTCATCCAGTGGGAAACCTTACACTACCATTAAAAGCTTCCTAAAGTTTCCCGTATGTGTGTGCATGCCCATATATACACGTTCACATACTTGTGCATATATATGTACATACATATAGAAACCGGGTATTGATTCCCAGTTTCATTCATCAAATAGGCACCATCCATCCACACTGTTTTCAGACACGATTGGAATTCACCAATTGGACTAGGCTGGTTGGTCAGCAAGACCCATGGATCTACTCTGCACTGGGACTGCAGGTGTCAACCACCTTCCTGGACTTTATGTGGGTTCTGGGGGGTTAGTTCAGGTTCCCTTGCTTGCCGTGGGCAAGTGTTTTTACTGACTGCATTATCACCTCAGCCCTTGTGTGAACCTTCTCAATATCAAATGTAGGAGTCCAGTGACCATGAGGCATGTGCTCTTCCTGAGGTTTAATCCTCAAAATTCCCACCATTTCCTGTGTGCTTTCTTCTCTCTAAAGTGTTTAAATTGTACTCCCAAGACTAGCAACAGGCATTCCACCTCTGAGTTTCTAGAAATGCCAGTCTCAGGCCCATCTAAGTTCCATGAACTAGAAACTATGGGCACAGAGATGTCAAAATGTGTCCAAACAAGCACTTCAGGAAGATTCAAGCCATAGATATATTTGAAAACCATTTTTTCCCGTAGGGCAGCCGATCCTCTCATCTAACTTCTATGTCTGATAAGTGGGCCAGAGGTCAAGCCATGATCAATTCAGTTAAATTTTTCATCATTGAACAGTTTTGAAGTCACTCTTTCATCCTACTCTGGTTATTGAAATTCATAATAAAAACCAAGTCCTCTGGAAATTGACATGTCCTGAGTCCCAGCTATATCTTGTCTTCATTACATACCCAGCGTTCTGTAAAGTCATGTGGTGTCCTTGACTTGGTTTTCTTTGTCAAACAGCTCTCTCTCTACTGCCATTGCTATAATAAGGTCCATTGAGAGAGACATCAAATGCTGTGTTAACACTCTGTTCATTGATATTGAGATGAATATCAATGTCAAAGGCAGTCATCAAGTTTTTCTGAAAGGTCTCTTTGTCTCCTTGTGTGTCACCCAGAGCTCACCTATTCATACCCTGTGAGCTCAGCTCCATTAGCTGGGTGCATTGTCATATGAGTGAAATCGGATAAATGAAAAGTCTGTTCTCTTTCAGCTCCATCTTCAGTGAGTTAGTTACTGTGTCTTCCACCTTAGAGATCTCAAAGATCTCTTTAATGTGTCACCAAGTGAGAGATGTCAGTAAGGTCCAGGCAGAGGGTGGTACACTTCTTGGTCCTGTGGTTTAGTCTGTTACCCTCCTTACAATGAGCAGTATAGATAGACAAGGAAAGCACTAGGGACAGAGGAAAGAAAACCTAAGGAAGGAACTTTGCCTTGACTGTCCTGTCGAGGAGTCAGAAAACTACTGATAAAGCCCAAATTGTCTGCACAAATGGTGGGAGTTTTCCAAGAGACATCTTTTTGAGGACAGCAAACAAACATGTGCTTATTTAAGACCAAAATGATGTGTAACCTTTATATTTCTAGATTCAGCATGAGTAGAATCTAGCCTTGTCGTTCTGAATCTGGCATATTCTACTTTCTGTGATGACCTTGATTTACCAATGGCCTGCTTTGTTCTTTGTAAAACTACGTCTGGTACAGGTATATGTTCTTTTTTTACCTAGTTGTCAGTTCTCAGGCACGTAGACTGATTCGATAACTTGGCATGTGAATAGCATTGCAATGAATACAGTCTGTAGGCATCTGTATTGTCTGCCAACTTGGTTCCCTAAAGCAGTCATACCCAGGAACGGTATAGCTGAACCATATGATAATTCCATTGTCAGTTTTTTTGAGAAACCCCTATTCTGATGTCTACAATGGATGAGCATAAATGGTGATCTCACTGGGAGCACATGAAAGTCCCCCTTTTCCATGTGTCCTTGCTGACATTTGTTTCTTTCTGTTTCCTTGATGACAGCCATTCAGAGAGTGAACTAAAGTCTCAATGTAGTTTTGATATGCAGCTCCCTCCTCTGACCCCCCCTCTCTGTCACTCTGTCTTTGTCTCTCTCTCTGTGTGTCTCTCTGTCTCTCTCTCTGCCCGCTTCTCTCTCTATTCATGTTGATTAGTCATTTGTACTTATTTTTGAGAAATTTATCTTCTGTTTATTTGTTCATGTATTGATTAGGTTATCTGAGCTTTTTTGGTGTCTCTGTAGTATTTGTTTGTGTATCTGTATTGAATTTATCTCAGATACATTTGCAGGTCAGTCTATGTTTCTGGTCCAGGGACTGAACTGTAAGACAGCAGGCTAGCTAATGGTAATGTGCAATCTCCTCTCTCTCTCTCTCTCTCTCTCTCTCTCTCTCTCTCTCTCTCTCTCTCTCTCTCTCTGATTATTGCAGCCTTGTTACCATTTTATTCCCAGTGCAGTGTTTCATTCATATCCTTAGAATAGCAGATCTACTGCAAGTTGCCTAGCAACTGTGATGGATGAGAAAAGGTGATCCAGAATTCCTCACATTTTCCTAACTTTCATTTGGTACAATGACTGACTTGGCATCAGGAAAACAATTTACTACTTTACCCAAAATGAAGTCTGTGGAGCATGTTAATACCACACAGTGACCTTTAGAAACACAGCACACCCCATGGTATTTACTTATAGACACCCAGACACATGTAATAAGGTTATAGATCAACCTCATTTAAGATAAAGTTTGCTGGGGGAGATCGAAATTGCTCCCCATGGGACTAAAATTAGATACAAAGCAATTAACTTTAAGCAACCAAAAAAATTGGTTCTATAAAAATTCCATTTCAAAATAGCTTTTAAGTGTGAGCCCATTACCAGGCACCTTTACTATGTGAGAGACAAGCACATCTCTGGAGATGGAAAACACAAACTCAATATTTGAGTGACTACCTCAGATGTGGAAATTAAGCCCGCCTTGGATTTGACCTCTTACAGGGATCAGTTGTTTCCACAGATTTCTGAACCTCTCAAAGCCCTCCTATATCCAGAAAAGTAAGCCTTCTCATTCCTGAAGATAAATAGATTTGGGGTTTCAGTTAGACTGATGGTCTGGCTATGCAATATTAAACACATTCAATTTTATTCTGTTTCTTTCTGTGTGCAAAGGTTTTAGATAACGTTCATGGGGAGTCAAAAGTTTAGCACACTGGAGCTTTATTTTTTGGAGCATACGACCTTGACGGACATGTGGAAAACAAATAGCACGTAACAACAGATTATTAGCTGACAAACTGATTTATGGCAGAAACATTAATTTTTTGAGAAAGGATCTCACATATTCTGGGCTAGCCTCATACTCACTATGAAGCTGAGGATTCTATTGAACTTCTGATTCTCATACCTCCACCTCTTGAGTGCTAAGATGGCAGGTGTGAGCCTCCCATACATGATTATTTTTAAGGTTGTGCTGGGGATCAAACCCAGGGCTTCCTGTGTGTTCATTCAATACTGTATCAATGTGCTATACCCTCAACTGGTATGTTAGTAACTTTAAAATGGTTATAAAGTGAAGGCCACTACTTTAATGTATAGAACAAACCAGAAAAACACAAAAAAGTAAATACCCATAACCTCATAGCCTGACACTTGCTAGGATTTTTTTTTGGAAGCATTCTTCCCATTCTATGTGCCTTTACATTCATGCGAGCCTATATTCCCAACATGGCATTTCTCAGGTATCACATTCATTGAATAATATTAGCAAGATGGCCAAAGAAACCAAAAGAAAGAATATACAAGTATGTTCCATCTGGAAGACCAAGGAGGGTAGGATCAAAGTGGCTCAATCCTTGTGGGCCTTAAAAGCTCAACAGAGTACTCTAGAGGGAAAAGTGAGGCACCCTGACGCCAGCTGATATAACAATCCTGAACATATATTTACTGCTTCTAATTTTCTCAGAAAAGTACCAAAAGCAAACACTGCAGAAAAGATAATCTCTTCAGTAAACATTACTAGGAAAATTAGATGGCCAACAGAGTAGAATGAACCCAATTTCTATATTTCATTTTAACAAGAATCAGTTCAAAGTAAATCAAAGATTTGACTCATTTGTATGAAAAATATATAGACAAGTTTACAAACCCTAGAATGTTGTGGGGAACAAGGACTGTATCTGGAATGAAAGTAAAGGGCATTCATCTTACACTCTGGAAAACTATTTGATTATGTTCTTCTGCCTATGTCCTAAAAAGCTGAGTGAGGCTAAGTTTTCTTTTATACTTTCTTTTTTTTATTAGATATATTCTTTGTTTACATTTCAAATGATTTCCCCTTTCCTGGATCCCCCCTCCCTGAAAGTCACATAAGTCCTCTTCCCTCCCCCTGTTCCCCAATCAACCCCTTCCTGCTTCCCTGTCCTGGTATTCCCCTACACTGCTGCATTGAGCCTTTCTAGGACCAGGGGCCTCTCCTTCCTTCTTCTTGGGCATCATTTGATATGTGAATTGTTTCTTGGGTATTCCAAGCTTCTGGGCTAATATCCGCTTATCAGTGAGTGCATACCATGTGTGTTCTTTTGTGATTGGGTCACCTCACTCAGGATGACATTCTCCAGTTCCACTCACTTGCCTAAGAATTTCATGAATTCATTGTTTTTAATAGCTTAGTAGTATTCCATTGTGTAAATATACCACATTTTCTGTATCCATTCCTCCGTTGAGGGACATCTGGGTTCTTCCCATCTTCTGGCTATTATAAATAGGGCTGCTATGAACATAGTGGAGCATGTGTCCTTATTACATGCTGGAGAATCCTCTGGGTATATGCCCAGGAGTGGTATAGCAGGGTCCTCCGATAGTATTATGCCGAGTTTTCTGAGGAACCAAGGCTAAGTTTAAAAGTAGAAGACTAATTTGCTTGGCAGAAGTTTCTTTTTTTTTTTAATTTTATTTTATTTTCTAAGTTTTTTTTATTTACATTCAAAATCATTTCCCCTTTCCCGTTTCCTCCCTCCCCGAAAGTCCCATAAGCCCCCTTCCCTCCCTCTTTTCCCCATTCAACCCCCTCTCGCTTCTCTGTCCTGGCATTCCCCTACATCCAGTCTTTCCAGGACCAGGGGTCTCTCCTTCCATCTTCTTAGAAATCTATTGATATGCGAATTGTGTCTAGGGTATTCTGAGATTCTGGGTTAATATCCCCTTATCAGTGACCGCATACCATGTGTGTTCTTTTGTGATTGGGTTACCTCACTAAGGATGATATTTTCAAATTCTGACCATTTGCCTAGGAATTTCGTGAATTCATTGTTTTTAATTGCAGAGTAGTATTCCATTGTGTAAATATACCACATCTTCTGAATCCATTCCTCCGTTGAGGGACATCTGGGTTCTTTCCAGCTTCTGCCTATTATAAATAAGGCTGCTATGAACATAGTGGAGCATGTGTCCTTATTACATGCAGGTAAAACCTCTGGGTATATGCCCAGGAGTGGTATAGCCGGATCCTCCAGGAGCATCATGCCCAGTTTTCTGAGGAACCGCCAGACAGCTTTCCAGAGTGGTTGTACCAGCTTGCAATCCCACCAGCAGTGGAGGAGTGTTCCTCTTTCTCCACATCCTCGCCAACAACTGCTGTCTCAGATCACTATGGAATAAGGGTGGTCTTCAATGGCAACAAAAACAACAGAAAACCCACACACACATGGAGGCTGAACAATGCTCTACTCAATGATAACTTGGTCAAGGTGGAAATAAAGAAAGAAATCAAAGACTTTTTGAAAGTTAATGAAAATGAAGGCACAACATACCCTAATTTATGGGACACAATGAAAGCAGTGCTAAGAGGAAAATTCATAGCCCTGAGTGCTGCCAAAAAGAAATGGGAGACAGTATACACTAGCTGCTTAATGGCATACCTGAAAGCCCTGGAGCAAAAAGAAGCAAATACACCAAAGAGGAGTAGAAGGCAGGAAATCATCAAACTCAGGGCTGAAATCAATCAAGTAGAAACAAATAAAACCATACAAAGAATCAACAAAACGAGGAGTTGGTTCTTTGAGAAAATCAGCAAGATAGATAAGCCCTTAGCCAGACTAACCAGAGGGCACAGAGACAGTATCCAAATTAATAAAATCAGAAACGAAAAGGGAGAGATAACAACAGAAACTGAGGAAATTCAAAAAATCATCAGATCCTACTACAAAAGCCTGTATTCAACACAACTAGAAAATCTCGAGGAAATGGACAATTTCCTTGACAGATACCAAATACCAAAATTAAATCAGGATCAAATAGACCATCTAAACCGTCCTATAACCCCTGAAGAAATAGAAGTGGTCATTGGAAGACTTCCAACCAAAAAAAGCACAGGTCCAGATGGTTTTAGTGCAGAATTCTATCAGACCTTCAAAGAAGACCTAACACCAATACTCTTCAAACTGTTCCACAAAATAGAAACAGAAGGAACACTACCCAACTTGTTCTATGAAGCCACAATTACGCTAATACCAAAAGCACACAAAGATCCGACAAAGAAAGAGAATCTCAGGCCAATCTCTCTTATGAATATCGATGCAAAAATACTCAATAAAATTCTTGCCAACCGAATCCAAGAACACATCAAAACGATCATTCACCACGATCAAGTAGGCTTCATCCCAGGGATGCAGGGATGGTTCAATATAAGGAAATCCATCAATGTAATCCACTATATAAACATTCTCAAAGAAAAAAACCACATGGTCATCTCATTAGATGCTGAGAAAGAATTTGACAAAATTCAGCATCCTTTCATGCTGAAGGTCTGGGAAAGATCAGGAATTCGAGGCCCATATCTAAACATGGTAAGAGCAATTTACAGCAAACCGGTAGCCAACATCAATCTGAATGGAGAGAAACTTGAAGCAATCCCACTGAAATCAGGGACTAGACAAGGCTGCCCTCTCTCTCCATATCTTTTCAATATAGTACTTGAAGTTCTAGCTAGAGCAATTAGACAACAAAAGGAGGTCAAAGGGATACAAATTGGAAAGGAAGAAGTCAAACTATCACTATTTGCAGGCGATATGATAGTATACTTAAGTGACCCAAAGAACTCCACCAGAGAACTCCTATAGCTGAAAAACGACTTCAGCAAAGTGGCCGGATATAAAATCAACTCAAGCAAGTCAGAAGCCTTCCTATACTCAAAGGATAAGCAGGCTGAGAAAGAAGTAAGAGAAATGATACCCTTCACGATAGCCACAAACCATATAAAGTATCTTGGCGTGACTCTAACCAAACAAGTGAAAGATCCGTATGACAAGAACTTCAAGTCTCTGAAGAAAGAAATAGAAGAAGACCTCAGAAGATGGAAAATTTGGCAGAATTTTCTAAACACCACAGCATTTCGGCTGTGACATGGTTGTCAATTTACTCACTTTAGTCAAGTTTGTAATGGAAGGGAACAGAAGGTAAAGTGAGGGAGTCCTGGCAAGTATCATGGCAGGCAGGAAAACAATCCATGAATAAGTAAGAATGAAAACTGTTCAGCCTGACTTAGGCTGGATCGAACTTCTAGAGAATCTGATGCCAGGTGGTTTATTGTCATCATATTTAAACATAATAGAATTTGGGGGAAAGTTTCCAGGTAACAACCATTCAGATTCCAGGTGCACAATAAAGCTGAAAGTGGGACTACATAGAAACCCCTTTGCACAGTACATGTGACCATGAAGATGGGCTCTATAGCTTAAAGGACTGGGATCTAGTGTTGTCTCTGACTGAGATAGCATAAAGGTCAGCAGACCATAAAATACATGTGACAAAATACAAGGATCGGTTCTATTAAGTGAGAGCTAAAGGAGGAGTCTAGGACAGACATTCTGGGGATGTGGGTATGGTTTTACAGATAGCAAAAGGTCATCAGGTCATTAACAATATCTACTCTCAGATTTCTAGGTAGAGAAAAGGTATTTCCTCCTTTTGAGGAAATACCCCTGCATGATTGAGATTCCTGGTCTCCCTAGTGCTTATGTGTGAATAGAAGGACCTTTGTGCCCCCAACAGTGGAATGTGAGGAATACTTCTTTTTGGTGAACAAAGAGTATATAAAGATGTGCATAAGCAGTGTGTGAACAGCATGCACTGTGCTTTATTTAAGTTCCACTTGGAAAAACAGTTTGCAAGAGAACAATGGGAAATGTTCATTGAGAGCAAAGCCCTACCCATAAGACTCTGGTCTACAGAAATGACAACCCATTTGAAAAAATACTCATAAGAAAGTAGAGTTTCGGGGAGGGAGGAAACGGGAAAGGGGAAATGATTTGGAATGTAAATTAAAAAAATAAAATAAATAATAAAAAAAAAGAAAGTAGAGTTGGTCTCACTTGATGGTGATGTTTAGGGAAGTTGTGGAAACTTTGAGGGGCATGGAACCTCTTTGTAGACATAGGACAATAAAGAGGGGTCTTATGGGTACTGATTCTAATCCAAGTTCTATATGACTTCTGATCTATCAAGATGTAACAAGCTACTTCTCATGCCTGACCCCACAGACGGAAGCTACTACCACCACCATGTCTCCACTCTTTGCCATGAATCTCTAATCTAGACTAAGTCCTTCCCTAAGTTGCTTCAGTCAGGTTTTATGTAATAGACATAAGAAAAGTAATGAATGCAAAGACTAGCCACGCTGTAGTAACACTAACATCTCCATGAGAAACCATCTGTGAGGTATTTTAAAGCTCTCATCAATTTTTCTGTGATAAGAGCCATGAGACAAATTTGGATCAGGTTGCTTATTGTTTTTTAATACATTTTCCAAAGCTACTTGAGTCTGAGAAGTTTGTAATTCATTTTTTATGTTTTTTTTCAAAACAATTGCATAATGAAAGATTTACCCTACAGTGAGAGCTTCCTAAGTGTTTATAAGTGGAAATAATTGGAGTAGAAGTTTGAAGAACCCATGGCTTTTAAATGACTCATTTAGACCAGAAGATTCAAGGGGAACCCTATTACTTCCTACAACACAGTAGCTCAGCAGGGGTAAGATATACATGTTTCTTAGGTTTCCAGAATTTGACATCAGGAAGAGGAAGCGGGAAAAAGAATATTGGAACCCATGCTGTGATTTCACAGGTGGGATTAAACACACTGGACACTCCACTTATTTCCTTGCAGGGGTAGGTGGGAAAGGGTTGCCTTAAAATCTGAAACCTGTTTTCATGATAGGTTGCCAGATTAATTTTCATGTAGCTTATCATGAATTTAGGATGTAGTCAAGAATGACCCAGTCCTCCTGCTTCCATGCCCCAAGTGCTACAATTACAGGTATGCACTGTCACACCTTGTTTATGTAATGCTAGAGACCAAACCCAGAGTTTCATACATGCTAGATGAGCACTCTACCACCAGAGCCACATCCCCAGCTCCCTGATTAACTCCTACAACTCTGCTGTTGAATAAATATTCCCTCCATTCCCTTGGCTGGACTGCCTTGTCTGGCCTCAATAGGAGAGGGTACATCTAGCCCTGCAGAGATTTGATGTATCCCAGTGGGGGAATACCCAGGGGAGCCTCCGGCCTCCCAGAGAAGGGGAGATGGGATAGGGAGAAGCACTGTGTGAGGCAGAGACTGGAAGAGGGCAGCGACCAAGATATAAAGTGAATGAATAAAGTAATGGGGAAAAGAGGAAGGAAGGAAGGAAGGAAGGAAGGAAGGAAGGAAGGAAGGAAGGAAAGGAAGGGAGAGAGGGAGGGAGGGAGGGAGGGAGAGAGAGAGGGAGGGGGAAAAGGAGAAAGAAAGAAAGAGAGAGAGAAAGAAAGAAAGAAAGAAAGAAAGAAAGAAAGAAAGGAAGGAAGGAAGGAAGGAAGGAAGGAAGAAAGGAAGGAAGAAAGCAGGCAATGATTCCCAGGAGTGATAACCTGAGGTCATAGATGTTGGTGGTCACTTCTAGAATGAAAAGAACTACACTTGGGAGCCTCATCCCATGAGTACAGTTCTCAGGATATATATGTATACAGCATCAGGATCTGACTACCTAGGCTTTCTCTGAACATGTTCCCTCCTAAATGTCCAGAATATGTTTTTGCAAATATTTTGTGTTCCTTTTGTCTCTGCCTTGGCCTTCAATGCTGATGATAACAGGGGTCTTTTAAAGATGTATCTGAATGGACAGCTAGTACTGATTCTAAAGTCATCCATGATGGGAGGTTTGATGTCACCATGATTCTATTATAACCATTACTCACCTGCAGGACCCAGTGGGCAGGAAGGTACATTAGGATCACAAGAGTTACTGCTGTGTAAACAATCTTTGGCTTTGTCTTAAGACACAAATATGTTGCTCGTGTAGGCCATTAGAGTGGTAAATAGTATGTGACTGGTAAAGGAAATGCCCAACAACATGTCTGAAGGAAGTGGACACAGAATGACAGCCACATCAGATAAAGAAACATGCTGAGAATCACACAGTAAGCAGGCTTTCTCAGTGGGAGGGGGTTTCTAATATGGCCATTATGGAGAGCACACGGTTACTGTGTGTCTACACAAAGGGCCAAAATCACTCCCTAATGCTGGGCCAGTGGCAAAGCAGAGGTACCACTCCCTGGCCCTGGATCATAAAGCTGTACAGTTTATCAACTGTTTGTTTTGAAAAGTACAAAGTAAAGAGGCCACAGATTGTTCTGTGGCATCGGTTTCCTTCAAGAATTCCAAACTAAACACCTGTTCTTATCTTTTCTTGGAGTCTTGCAACAAAGCCTGGATAGCCTTGGACTATATACTTTCTGCCTGTCCTGAATTCTAGGTTTACTGTTTCTCATCAACAAGCCTGACTCTTTCTTCCAAAGAACAGGCTGTGTCAGGGAATCTGTATATTGCTGTGCATGCCTTCTTGTCTGGGTAGCTAGAGGTCATTAACTTTGGGCATTTTTCCTAGAGGGAATCAAGGTCAGTGGTAAGATCAGGATCTTCAGAATCCTGTGCTCCCCACCACACACACACCATATCCACCCTTCTTTTCTCATGCAGATCCTCCAGGAAAGGACCTAGTAGGGCCAGACACCAAAGACTTGAAAAAGCACCATCAAGGGTCTATAACTGGAAGGCTGAGGCTATATTTATTCTGCTTCTGTCATGTTCTCTGCTTCATTTTGCTTCTAGAAAATCATTTTGGGGGCCAGATTTGGAGGTAGATTTAGGGACTGAGTACCCCCATTATGGACTGCTTTCTTTTGCTTCTTTTGAGCGGCATGCTGGTGGCAAAACAGGTACTCCAGTAGTCAGGCAGGACCAGGCAATCAAATGTTTTTCCAAGATCTAATCTTTAATGTTTCATAATGATTGACTCATTATTTTTCTACTATAAACAATTCTGAGATCAACATCTTATGTGTGGGTGCACACATATGTACATAAAACACAGATACACACATGATGGATTTTCCCCTTCATCGCTGAAGTAAGATGCTGGATTGAAGGAGGAAATGTTATGAAGATTTTAGATACATTTTCCTAAATTGCTTTCCAGAGAACTGTACTGATTGCTGCTCCCAGCAAAGCAGAAAAGGACTGAGCCTTTGTTCTTTGTCTCTCTCAGGATGTGAAATTGAGGCTGGGGTACACTTGCTGATCCCAACATATCTTGGTAGAGAAGTGGTGGGATGAGGTGAAGGGGTGTCCAGCCTCTTCAGAGAGGTCACTGCACCCAGCTGGAGGATGGAAGGACAGAGGTACAACTGACAGTACTGCCTTTCATTTATGGCTCCACTTTCCTTCTCTGAGCCAAGGAGGAATTGAACTTCCAATAGGAAATCAGCCAGGACAAAAACCCAAGGCTCTCCCAAGTGGGCTATACTGGGAGCAGGAAGCCAGAGGGTATAGGTGCTACATCTGGGTGCAGCAATGAGCCCAAGGTAGCCTTTGCCCAGGGAAGATGGTGACCAGCAAGCCCACATCTTATGAAGGGTTGCTTTTGGTTCTTTCTCCTCCAGTTAGCATGAGCTGAGCACATGATGCCTGGCACTGGAAAGGGCTAGGACATTATACTGACTGGCTTTATGTGCCAACTTGACACAAGCTGGAGTTTTCACAGAGAAAGGAGCCTCCCTTTAAGAAACGCCTCCATGAATCCAGCTGTAAGGCATTTTCTCAATTAGTGATCAAAAGGGGAGGGCCGATTGTGAGTGGTGCCATCCCTGGGCTAGTAGTCCTTGGTCCTATAAAAAAAAAAAAAAAAAAGTTGAGCAAGCCAAGAGAAGCAAACCACTAAGTAACATCCCTCCATGGCTTCTACATCAGTTCCTGCTTCCTGACCTGCTTGAGTTCCAGTCCTGACTTCCTTTGGTGATGAACAGCAATGTGGAAGTGCACACTGAATAAATCCTTTCCTCTCCAACTTGCTTCCTAGTCATGATGTTCATGAAGGAATAGAAACCCTAAGACAGACATGCCTAAGCAAGGGTTTCCAGCAGGGGATGCTATCTTAGTCAGTAATTCTATTGCTCTGAAGCAATGTCATGACCATAGCAACATTTATAAAGCAAAGCAATCAATTGGGGCTTGCTTATAATTCAGAGGCTTAGTCCATTATCATCATGATGGGAAGCATGGTGGCATGCAGGCAGATATGGTGCTGTAGAAGGCACCAAGAATTCTACATCTAGATTGGCAGGCAATGGGAAGAGAAAGAAACTGGGCCTGGCTTGAGCATCTGAGACCTCAAAGTCCACCCCCATGACACACTTCCTCCAAAGGGAACATCTCCTAATAGTGCCACTATCTATGAGCCTATGGGAGCCATTTTCATTCAAACCACCACAGATTCCTTAAGTATATTAGGAGGACAGTAATCAATCCTGGATGTGTGGTCAGTTCTAACATGAGGCTATATCACCAGAAAATACAGATTCTCCCAGGTGAAATTTAGGAAAGGCTTCCCAACATTGTGGAGACTCTTGGTCCAAGCAGAAACATAGAATGTATTCCAGGAAAGCATGAGCAGGTAATGAGTCTATGTGGTCTAGAACTGCAGTCATAGAGAACCTGCTAGCGGTAGACACTGTGTCACTGATTGGGGTAGGACCACAATTCTGGGAAGTACGGCTGTGTACAGGCTGCTTTGGTGTGTCATCTTGACACAAGCTAGTGTTATCAGAGAGGAAGGAACCTCAGTTGAGGAAATGCCTCCATGAGATCCAGGTGAAAGGCATTTTCTCAATTAGTGAACAGTGAGGGAGGGCCAGGAGGGCCCACCCCATGCTGGGTGGTGCCATCCCTGGGCTGGAGGTCATGGGTTCTATAAGAGAATAGGCTGAGTAAGCCATGATGAGCAAACCATCATGAACCTCTCCACGGCCTCTGCCTCAGCTCCTACCTCCAGGTTCCTACCCTGTGTGAGATCCTGTCCTGACTTCCTTTGGTGGTGAACAGCAATGTGGATGTGTAAGCCTTTCCTCTCCAGATTACTTTTTGGTCATGGTGTTTTGTCACAGCACTAGAAGCCCCAACTGAGACAGGCTGAAAAGTGAATCTAAGTTTATATTTTGAAGTTGTGGGTGTCTACCTGAAAGGCTTTAACCTTTGGTCTTGCAGCAGCAGGAAACCAGAGGCAATCTTAAGGGGTAGTGTGTCTGTGGTACTACTTGTGTGATGAACACAACTAAGGGGTAGCAAAGTAAACGAGAAGGGGAAAGCCTGAGAGCGGAAGCGACTAAAGCCATGACATGAAGACTCTCCTGTACATACACACTGTGATTACACCCATTTTTAAACAGTTGAGAGAGAGAGAACAGCTATGGTAGAAATGGCCTGAGACTGGAGGTGAGCTCTGGGGAGACATGAGAAAGCTTGAAGCTGAAGTAGCTGTCACCGCCAAGAAGGAAACATGGCCCCAAATGTCCCAAATATTAGAATAATGTCATTATTGTTCCCTTACCTGTGACAGCTGATGGGCCAGTATGATCTATGATCTTTCTGGGCCTTTTATTAAGTTTTCATCTCTGACTTGTCTGTGCAGTCTACTGCCTCGGGGAACATTGGAGATTTGAATTTGAAAATGAGATTCACAAAATTAGATGTTCTTCCTATTTTTTCTCTAGCTCCAAAAATGACTTCAAACAAAGGGTTAGGAAGGGTAAAATCTTCAAGCTCTAGTCATAAAATAGCTCATTTTTGGTCCCCAAGCTCCTACCTCCTCTGCTATCCCCCCACATTGACCCGTGCTTTGAACCTCCTCCATCTCCATGGAAGGAGAAGCCTAAACCCAGGTTCTCATAAAGCTAAAAGAAGGGAGGAAAGCTCTGAGAGGTGTCCTGAGGCAGAGAAAGCAGCTCAGTGATGTAACACAAGGAGCCGGTGCTATAGCAAGTTCAGCTAAGTAAGGAGTGCAGTCGCCTGGAGGAAGTTCAGTTGGAGGTTTGACAATGTGAAACCCAGAAGTGGCTTTCAGTTCACTAAATCTTGAATAGGAGTGGTCAGAAAGGAGACCCCCGGGAGAGAATGGCAGACTCAAGTCATCCCGAAAACGAGAAGTTCTAGTACTTTCTTTCCTATCACATGGTCTCTCTCTCTCAGGCTATTTCTCTGCATCACTGGATAGCAGGAGGAAGAATAGAAGCTTAATCAATGACTTCAACATCTTTGGGTGGAGGTGTGGGGCAATGTAAAGATGCAGTCTGCTTACCCAGGAGAACTATGCTTCCCCTCAGTGTAGTTCCCTCTGGGGTCACATGCTTTGTGTGTACGCTGCCTCTGTAACTCACTTGATTCCCTGCTGTTTGATTTTGACCAGAAATTGAAGGCATCATGTCTTCCCTGCTAATCACCCTGGCACCCAACCAGAAGCCAGACTGTAGGTCTCTTGTACCTCCATCCCCCCAGCTCCTGACGAGGTTAGGTTCCTGCTCATTTGCTGATCCAGAATAAGGTCTTTGCTTTAGTTGTACTGGGCACACAACCCAACCTGTGCATCACACTGTCCAGTGGGCAGCTTGCTATGACCTCACTGTTCTGTAGGAGCCTCAAAACCGAGCTGGGGAAATTTCTGACCCTCAGTACACCATGCAGACTCCTATATTGACCCTTTTAAGCTATGAACGTTATAGGTCATGACATACCACATGTCCTCAGCTTGAGAAGTGGATCACACTGCCCCCAGATTTTTCATGGATAAAATATGATGGAAAATGAGGAATAGTCTGGAGACTTGAGGGTCACAGAAACAAGAGTTTCCCTACCAGCAGGACCATATAGGTGAAGTTCAGTTGCCCTCCATCCAATACCCTACAATCTCTTCTCAGCTGCCAACCAACAGGAGCACAGAGGGAACCTCCTGTAGAACCCACACGTGGAGAAGCTTCTCAAAGCCAAAGAAAGTCATTTAATTTTGTCTCTGACACAGTGTTTAAGGGATGGTGTGACACCAGCAGGCTCTAAGAAATGTACACAAAGTATGTTCCATTTTGTTTCATTTGGATCCCTCTGGCTCCCCTTCACCAGACCCCAGAAAACATCAGAGCCCATACCCCAGGCATATAGAACTGATTCTTCCTAGGAAACACGGCAACAATCTTAAGGTTCCAGACATTCCTGGCATTAGAATGCCTCCTGAGGCATCTAGTTGTTTCCTGTTTATGCATACATAGGCGTGTGCATGTGTTCCTGTGTGTGTGTGTGTGTGTGTGTGTGTATGTGTGTGTGTATAGAGGCATGAGGACAACCTCTGAAATGCTGTCTGCATTCTTTGAGACACAGACTTCCACATGTAGTAGCAAACTCATTAAGTAGACTCGGCTGGCTGGCTGGCCGGAGAGCCCCAGCAAGCCCCCGCCTCTGCCCTCCAAGCAGTAGGCATATAAGCTTGTGTCACCGTGCCTGATATTTTTAAATAAAGTCTGAGGATCAAACTCAGGTTCTTCTTCCAAGGCAAGAGTTTTACTGATTAAGCCACTCCTTCTGCTCCGTGGTTTATTTTCACGCCATCAGTTTTGTAGCTTTAAGCAGTTACCGTGGTCTGTTTCCAGAATTTTCTATCTTCCCAAACTGAAACTTGGAATCCTTTATATACAAGCTCCCTTTCTCTCCTCCCCATCCCTGGATACCAACATTTTCTTTCTGCCCATGTGGGTTTGCCTGCTATGGGTTCCTTGGGTAAGTAGAATCATAGTCTGTGCTCCTTAGTCTATCATGGTCTGGGGGTTCTTAGACAAGGTCCTTCAGATTTTGTCACATAGACTCAGAGGTGTTCTTGGTGAGGTGGAGGTTAGGAATTCCTTTTTGATAAATTAGTTCACCATTAAGCTAGTAAGTATTTACGAATGCTTTACTGTACATTTAGAAGGGAGATAGGAAGGTAGCTCAAAAAAAAAAAAAAAACCCAGAAAAATTTTAAAACAGCATCATTGTCCCCAATGTTGAATTTCTAATTTTAAAGATCTGGAGGCAAAATGAACACATCTAAAATAATAAATAACATGCCCACACCTCTCTCTCTCTCTCTCTCTCACACACACACACACACACACACACACACACACATACACACACACACACACACACAAATACATGCAGACCTCTGACCTTATTGCCTTCTGCAATATGAAAAACTTTGGAACAGGTGATCCAGAATCAATCCTGAAAAATCTAATTCATCTGAGGAAAACCTGAGTGCATTTGGGGACACGATATTTAGGGAATTGACTTTTGAGGAGTGGCTTAGGCGACATTTTCCTTTTTAAAAACATCTAAATAAATGTTAATTATCCAGGGATTTTTTTTTCCTGCATGGAAGCAGGAACTAGTTTACACATCTCCTCTCTTTCCCTGTGCCTCCTCACTTGACACAGTTCATTGAATCCTGCTGGATGCAGTCAGCTCTTCGCCATCTGTACGGAACAGCTGCAGTTTCCTTCCTATGCAAGCAGAACATTCTATTATCGAGCAATTGGCATATTGTGCCCGACGCTTGCTCTCTTTGCATCTTCCTGCACAGTGAGGCTAATCAGGGGAGAGGGAGCAGCCGCGTGTCCCAGCTCCTGGCTAGGTCAGGTAAACACAAGCAGTATCATGCTCATCTTCCTCACCGAGTCAACTTCTCCAAACGCTCGAAGCCCTTCGATGAGACATCTGTGCCCAATGATACTGATGAATAGAGAAAGATGTATAAATAGCCACAGGACTTCCTGTTAAATGTATTGCATTCAGTGTAAATATTTATGTTCCTTCCTTCTGAAATATTCTGAAAATGAGGGTAGAAAGATGTAAATCAATAAGGAGACGAGGACAGGAAGGATGACTTCACTAGCAGGAAATGTTGACAGAATCGGGATCTTGAAAGGGAAGGATGAGTGGAATGAATTCTTCGGAGCCCAGAGAAGCTGCTGGGGAGACAGCTACAAGCAAGAAGTCAATAAGGACTGCAGAGCTCTGCACTGATTCCGGGATTGGAGTCAGTAGGTATCCTGAGACTAGAAGAAGGACGGGTTAGGTAAAAATCTGTTCAGTCAGTAAACTCTTTCTTCACAATCGTAAGCATTGCAGTTCAAGCAGAGACCCTGCAAAAGATAAGCAAAGGATACATTTGACCTCTACCTTTGCTGTCATGTATACACACACATGTACACATACAAACACACAGAAAGGAACCTATGTACAAACACATACACATAAAAAGGAACATATATATATACACATGTCCACATATAAAAGACCATACACACACGTGTATATACAAAGGAACACATACACACAGGCATTCAACCCTCCAAAAGCATCTGTGTTAACAGCAGTAGGAATTCTGATTTACCCCTCCTTCACCAGCTGATAAACTCTTCTCTACCTGGTCAGGAGACTGGAGTCTTTTCTGTGAGGAAATTTTATCCCAGCTGACTCTACCCATGTCAGTACCTAGGTACAGTTGAGGGCGGGGACACAATATCAGACTTGAAACAGGACCAACAAGTATGTGTTTAATCCTGGAGAGACACTCAGAGCGATACGCTGCCCTTCGTATGAAGAAAGCTGGTAAACATAGACCTGTGGGTTCCTGTGGAATGGCAGGTATCATCTGACCAGACTCTAAGAAAGCTTATGGAGAGACAAGCAGTACAACCATCCAATCACGTGTCTCCAGTCCTAAATCAGATTCACTAACTCCCCTTTTGTGATATTCTTAAGATTATTCCCTGGGCTGTAAAATCTATGATGGAAAAAGAAACTAAGCCATCATATTTCTATCTTCTCTAAATAATCTTGTTTATACATATCATCTGGGCTTTTCCTGTTCTCCTATATAGTGTAGGTATTGTTCTAAATGGATGTTTGTTTTTAAAACATCCTTCTATTTTACAGTTTTGACTTGACAGTGGATCATAATACCTTTCCCTGTCAGTGTTTAAATTGCAGTGACCTCATTTCTTATACCTGATAGCATTCTCCACATGGGTGTAGTCACACATTCTTCCCTTAGAACTTAATGCGGGGCATTCATTCCATTGCATGCAATCTGTCTGAGACTAAACAACTCCAGAATGAGGACAGATCTTAGATAATTTGCCCATTTCCTTAAAATTGCTGACTCAAAGTATACATTCTTTTCAAAGTATTATTGCCTGTAGGTGATTTATGCTTTGGAAAATAAACAATTTATAATCCTATCTATCAGTAACCCATAAGAGTAGCCTTTCTCTTCCTGGAAAATGCTTAGAACTATTCCTAAAGAAGACATGAACAGCAACATTCTGACTTGATATTAGGGACAGCATCTTAGTGTTGTTTGCATCAATATTTGTTTACAAGTCCTGCATGTGGAATATGGTTAGATGCTTATATTTTTTTAAATTGGTTATCTGACATTATCTTTATTATAATATTTATCCTCTTGACCAGTTTGTACCTTTTAGATGTATAAACATTGGCCCTTATCCTATTACATGCAGCAAATATTTCCTCTGCCTTCGAATTTTCCCTTTAACTTGTTTCCATTTCTAATTTGGGTGTTAGTATTCTATTTTTAAATATGGAGAGGAGGAGTCATCAGACACACTGAAAAATTATTCAGTTTTGAAGAGATATCAAAATGAAACAAACCGACAGAAAAAGGAAAGAAGGAAGAAAATAGAAGCTGAACAAACTGAAGTGTTGTTCATCTTCCTAATATTCATATAATAAAATCCCAGACCAGTGGGGTATGGTTTTAGAAGGTGGGGCCCCTGGGGCTCAGAGTCTTCCCAAGCAGGATGAGCACTCCTAGAAAAGAAACTCCAGAGAACTCTCTGACTGCCTATCTGCCAGGTAACGATATAGTAAACTGGACAGTTTAGAACCCCGAAGAGCATCACCACCAGACAGTGGCCATGTTGACAGTTGGCTTTAAGATTTCTAGCCTCCATAACTGTGAAAAATAAACTTCAATTGTTTATAAGCCACACAGTCTGTGTTATGTTACAATAGCACCCTGAACTAAGAGAAAGCTAAGAAAATGAGGGAGAAAAATATTAGGGTAAAAAATTATGAGTCTCTGATCAAAGTATATTTATGAAAAAGACATACTATATAAAATGTGTAGAGAGAATAGGAAGATGGTTTAATTGGTAAAGTGCTTGCTTTAAACATATAAAAACCTGAGTTTGTATTCCCAACACCCATGTAAGAAGCCAGGCACAGTGGTATGTGCTAGAAATTCCAGTGCCAGGGAGGTGGTAACAGAAGTGATCCTAGGACTCAGTGACCAACCAGTCTATTCAGTTGGTTGTACTTTTAAGTATAATAAAAGACCGTGTCCCAAAAATAATACAGAAAAGTGATTGAAGAAATCATCTGTAGTGGTTTGAATAAGAATGGCCCCCATAGGCTCATATATTTGAATGCTTAGCCACCGGGGAGTGGCACTGTTTAAGAAGGATTAGTAGATGTGGCCTTGTTAAAGGAAACTGTTACTGGGGCCGAGTTTTGATGTTTCAAAGGCACATGCCCACTAATAAGGCCACATTAGAAAGTGGAGAAGAAAAAAAGGAGAGAGAAAAAGTAGAGAATTTAAGAAATAGAGTGTCAGAAAGAGGCCAGAGAAAATGACAGGAATAAATTATTAAACAAATTTAAAAAATGCCCAGATTATGTGAAATTGAGAGGTGCTGCCAAGAACTCAGAAAAAAGAATACATTTTGATATTCTTCCGGTCCTCATAAGTGACTAACTTGCAGAGGACATTATTTTTTCCCAAGTAGAATGTGAAACTATGTCTAGGGATGGTGCATCTCAGGTTGAGGGGAAGGCATTGTTCTTTATTCAATGACCTAATCTATATCACACCCTCCCTCTCTTCTCTCTCACTATGCCTCACATTTGGGTACCTACACTCACTCTAATGGATCCAGTCACCTCTGATGAGCCTTGTTCTTAGCAGTCAGTACAAAAGCCACTTCCCACTTCTAGGTAAAGACAATACAATTGAACAAAGAACCCTTTCTGTCATATTTGTGTGGTTTCATTGGTCTCCAGTAATATTAAAAAAATGACTGTATTTTTAACCTTCTAGACAAGAAATGTTCATGTAGTTTTTATCCTAATTATGTAGAAACGTAGAAAGGGAAGGGACTTGGTCATGAGAAGGCAATCTCAGGCTAAATGGAATGTCCCTCAGCTAAGCAGAATCCTCAAACTACCTCAAACTCTATTTCTGTAATATAACTTTAATACAAAGCAAACAGCTAAACACAGAAAGTATAAAGAGCAATCAGTATCACACTACATATTACTTTCTAGTCTATTGGCAGTGGTGCTTTGAATTTTGCTAGTTTTAAGCCTGCAAATGGTTTTGTTCGTAGGGATCTTATCTCCATGTCATGCCCTCTGTGAACACCCAAGCCTGTCAGACTGAGACTTAAGACTCACCCCATCATTGTACAGTGCCTAATGATAGACGGACTCTGATTTGAAAGAAAGTCAATTCAATTATGGTAATTTTTCTAGAGCAAGAAGTAGAAAATCGATCACATAATGACCTCTTACGTGTCTAACAAGCAGTAAAACATAGCCAGTATCACAGACCTGTTTCCTTGGCCCCCAAGTACTGGATGGAGTCATTATTGTGTCTTTTGAATACACTGGTAGATCATAAAAACTTGTTGTGTGCACACTTGTTCTTTGTAGTTGGAGATCAATAAATCTATCCCAAACAGTTCTTTTCTCTCTCTCTCTTTTTTTGCTTTCATCAAAACTATAATTGAGCTTTTCATAAACCTGTCTAGAAATACTTCACCTCAACACAAGAGGTTTCCAAGATGAGCAGACCCGGTCAATCATCATCCTTCTTACTACAGTGAGTGCTAGATCTCATCTCTTATGCTTTCTCTTCTCTCACCAAGTCAGGCTCTATAATGTTGAACCTTAAATGGAAAATGAAGGAAAGTATCCACCAAGAGGGAGTGGGGAAGAAATATCTGTGCACCTTGTGGCCGTTAAAACAAATTACCCTAGTGAGTCATGGCTTCTGAGTCGTCCTTCTCCTCCTAGGAAGAGACCCAGCCAGTACCTGGGCCCAGAAACTGAGGAAGATTTTGTAGCCAAAGAGCTACTAAATGAGGTGGTGTTGGAACCTTTCACCCTAAACCCTAATCACAGGTGATTAAAAATTGGAGCACAGGCTGGAGAGATGGCTCAGCTGTTAAGAGCACTGACTGATCTTCTGAAGGTCCTGAGTTCAAATCCCAGCAACCACATGGTGGCTCGCAACCATCTGTAATGAGATCTGATGCCCTCTGGTGGGGTGTCTGAAGACAGCTACAGTGTACTTACATATAAAAAAAAAATAAATCTTTAAAAAAGGGCTGGAGCGATGGCTCAGCGGTTAAGAGCACTGACTGCTCTTCCGAAGGTCCTGAGTTCAAATCCCAACAACTACATAGTGGCTCAGAACCATCTGCAATGAGATCTGATGCCCTCTTCTGGTGTGTCTGAAGACAGCTACAGTGTACTTACATATATAGTAAATAAATAAATCTTTAAAAAAAAAGAGTCAACTCCCCTACCCCCCGCCCTTCGCGGTTTTCTTAGTTTAAAAAAAAAGGGGGGGGCTGGAGAGATGGCTCAGCGGTTAAGAGCGGTGACTGTTCTTCCAAAGGTCCTGAGTTCAAATCCCAGCAACCACATGGTGGCTCACAACCATCTGTAATGAGATCTGGTGCCCTCTCCTGGTGTGTCTGAAGACAGCTACAGTGTACTTACATATAATAAATAAATAAATCTTTAAAAAAAATTGGAGCACATCCATCTGGAGAGACTAGTATATGTTCATCGACTACTTCATGTACTTTGACTCTTGAGTGGTAACTCAAGAACAAGAGATTATAAAGGGAAATGGGCCTCATTTGTTTTCCACATGTCAGCAGTTTCTGCTGACCTCTGTCCTCAGCTCTTGCCCTCTCTGGGATCTGGGGATAGAAGCTTAGATCACTGGTCTTTGTAAGAATTCCTTTTTATTAAAATATTTTGCAATTTAGATGTTTTCCATGTAGCTTATTTTGGTGAGATACTGTGTTAGCTTCCTATCACTGTGACTAACTCTCTGAGACCATCATTTTCTTAGGAAGAAAGGTTCATTTTGGGTGCTTCAAAGTTGTTAGTCTGTGGTCTTTCAGCCTTGTTGCTTTGAGTCTATGGCAGCACAGGACACTGTGTGGGGAGTGTGAGGTAGAGGAGGTCTGTTCATCTCATGGTATCATGGAAGAAGAAATGGGGGATGAAGAGGAGGAAGAGGAACACACAGAGAGGAGAAGTGGGGAGCCATACCCCACCATGACCTAACTTCCTTCCCGCCATCTCTGAAAAGTTTTATTGTCTTGCCATGGCACCAAAGAAAAACAGCCAACCCTGTAGTCATTGACCCTTTGGGTGAAATTTAGGATGAATCCCACAAAGGATAAATATCAGGTTTTAGTTTTGGAAATTGCTTTGGGTTTGGAAAAAAGCACAAAGACAGCAAACTGGTGGGAAGGCGTTTGACTTAACCAATGGTTGAAAGAACCATGAACAACGTACCACACTGAGTTGTTATGTATGAATCAAACCCAACTCACCTGCGGTACCGAGACATCAGATGTAAAGCTACATGTGTAAGAATAAAGGCATTATATCAGAGGAACTAAGTGTGTACATGGCAGGGTCTGTGAGTAGAGGACTGGGGGTAAAGGGAGATGATCAGTGGCAAGGAATGGAACAGTGAGAAGAGGGGAGAGTCTAGGCTACCCTAATAAAACATTGAGAAGTTGGCGATGACTTGATGAAGTGGTGTGTGTGTGTGTGTGTTATCTGTGTGTCATTTGGTTTCAATGTAGATAGTTTCCTACTTTCTCATAACTAGGAGAGAGGTGCTCATACTCCAGGCATCTTGTATAAAAGACTACCAATGGGGAACAGACTGTAGCACGTGGACCTGGGAATCGAGAGGCCTGGATGTGTGCCCCAATTCAGTCTTTTTCAGGTCGCATGACCTTTGTGTCATGTGGACCACCTGACGTGGCCATGAGGACCATGAGCAAACAAGTAGCAAAGTAGCTCACACAGATTTGAGCACGAAATTGCCTGTTTTCCCTTCTGTTTCCACGGAATCAGACTTTATTTTTAAAAGAATTACTTCCTTATTTTATGTATATGAATATGCTGAAGCTGTCTTCAGACACACCAGAAGAGGGCATTGGATTCCATTACAGATGGTTGTGAGCCACCATGTGGTTGCTGGGAATTGAACTCAGGACCTCTGGAAGAGCAGTCAGTGCTCTTAACCACTGAGCCATCTCTCCAGCCCCAGACTTTTTGTTTTAATCAGAGTTTTTTGTTTTCTTTTGTTTGCTTGTTTGATATGGTTTGCTTTGCTTTGTTTGTTTCTAAGATGGGGTCTCATGTAGCCAAGGCTGATCTTGACATCACCTTGTGTCCTAAGGATGACCTTGAAGTCACCATGTGGTCAAGAATGCCCTTGAACTTCCTGCCTTTACTTCCCATGTACTGGGAGTATAAGTGTCCATCATCATGTGTCATTATAAAGCAGGGATCAAACTTAGGGTTTCACAAACTCTGACTGCCAACTGAGCTAGGTCCCCAGCCCCTTTCCATTTGGTTTTAACCCTTTACCCATTATCTCTTCACCTCTTTACTTTTACTCATCTGCTTCTAGCAACTTCCTAGTGCAGTGTTTTTCTTGAATAGGCTGTTAGGCCTGGTAGCACACATGTGTCTTGGTCTTGTGTACCAGTAAAGGTTGTAAGCTCCAGAGGCTACTGTTTACCTGTCTGTAATCTTTCAATCCTTTATGGAGTCAGAACTGACTCTGCATAAGGTACTCTGAGAAGTAAAAGCTGAATGGAATAGACATCAACCCTACCTTGGGTGAGCTTTAATTGAGAAGTATGGCTAACTTCCCTGTAAGGACAGAGTCTTTGTAAGTGCTGTAGTGATTCCAGAGTACAGAGACATCCTTTCTTTTCTTTTTTTTTTTTTTTTTTTTTTTTTTGGTTTTTCGAGACAGGGTTTCTCTGCATAGTCCTGGCTGTCCTGGAACCTACTCTGTAGACCAGGCTGCCCTCGAACTCAGAAATCCGCCTGCCTCTGCCTCCCAAGTGCTAGGATTAAAGGCGTGCGCCACCACCGCCCGGTAGAGACATCCTTTCTAACATTACATGCTAGTCACAAAAGGTCTCAGGAGTAAGGTCAAAGATGAATGGGTCTGGAAGATTCAATAAGCAAGAATAACTTGCACAGCCATTGGATTATTATTTTTTTAAGTCACGATGATAATTATGAGTAGTTACAGGGGCTATAGGGATGACTTGGCATCTAAGAGTACTTGCTGCTCTTGCAGAAGACCCAAGTTTGGCTCCTAGTACATGGTGGCTCATAAAGATCTGGACCTCTAGTTTCAAGGTATCTGCCCTTTCCTGGCCTCTACAGGTACCAGACCCTCAACATGCATATTTATGCAACATAAATACACGCAGAAAAATACTTGTACACATAAAATAAATAAATTTTGGTTAGAAAAGGAAAAAATAAACGTGTAAGCACCTCTGGCTATCTCCACAGGTTTAAGCTGCTCAAAATTCCAGAGTTAACGAGGGTCACAGAGGCCCATGAGCACAGGGGCTATCGGCTACAGCTGCTGAGGAAGGGAGAGTCACTCTGATTTGGGGAAATGGCTGCTGGTGGCTTGCCCTTGCCCCAGTAGATATCTTTATATTCATGTATGTACAAGTAGCACTAATTGGATCTAGGGGATTATTCATAACAAAACAGGAGGACATGAAGTTGGGAGGGTGGAGGTATTACGAGGAGCTGGAGGGAGGTAATGGTGGATGTATATTGTGTTGGCTAAGGTTTTTGTTGTTATCTGAATGTTTGTTTTTGACAAGTTGACACAAGCAATTGGAGAAGAGGGAACTTCAATGGAGAAAATGCGTTTCTAAGATATGGTTTAGACAAGCCTGTGGCATGTTTCCTTGATTGATGACTGATATGGGAGGGCCTAGCTTTTTGTGAGGAGTACCACCCCTGGGTATGTGGTGCTGGAGTGTATAGAAAACAAACTGAACAAACCAGGAGGAGCATACCGGTAAGCCACATCCCTCCATGACCTCTGCTTTGGTACCTGCCTCCAGGTTCCTGCCTTGAGATCATACCCTGACTCCCTCAATAATTGAATATGATCTGGGAATTATACACTGATACAAACCCTTTCCTTTTCAAGTTGATTTTGGTGGTACTATATTATCACAGTAACAGAAATCCTAACTACAACAAACATGACCAAAATATTTTTTAAATGTATACAATTTTTAAAGAGTAAACAAAAATATTATTAATTAAAAAGTAATAAACAGGACAGTGTAGATGATGAAGAGCTGATAGCCAGACACAGTCTGAAGATTAGCTCTCCTTGGGAACATAATGGGACTACTGACGACAAGGGGCCTGGGTAAAGACTGCCAAGAGCCAAGAATGCCAGCATCAAGAAGATAAGCTGCCTTCTGAAGGTGCACTGGAAGAATACGTGATGGTTTTTTTCCATAGCACGATCAACCTATGCTTAGCAGGCAGTTGGGGATGGAAAGGGCACCCAGGAGAGGTGGAAAGTCTTTGGGAAGATATGGTAACAGTCCAAGGTTGAAGTCATGGAAGCTGAGTTGAGTGAAATGGAAAGGAAGCAAAGAGATCATTTCAAACATCACTGAGGATGAACCAACAGAATTTGCCAACCCATTCACTTTGTTGAGGATACATTTGCATCATCCATGCAAGGGCATCCATTAACTTACCCAGCAAAAGTCCCTTCTCGCCTAGCCTATTATTACAGACGGGGCCTCCAGTCCAGTCATCTTCTTCTCAGTGTAATTACATGCAATAAAAACTTGATGTCACTGGGTTAGCCCACAGCGGATGGGTTATTCCCCTCTACCAGGATGGCGTCATAATTCTCTGGATTTGCTTATGAGAGCCTGAAACTTCTCATGGAGGAGATTCCATTAAACAACCTGAATCTTAACATTGCTCCCTGGAACCAGGAGCCTGCAGATCAATGTGGGTTGTCCAGGGATTTTAACTGATGCATATGATATGTGTTCTTTCTATAACTGTCTGTGTCTGAGAGTATAAATGTCTTCTCCAAAGAAAGACTGACTACTTTCCCTAGGGTAAGGTGTGTGTGTGTGTGTGTGTGTGTGTGTGTGTGTGAGAGAGAGAGAGAGAGAGAGAGAGAGAGAGAGTGTGTGTGTGTGTGTGTGTGTGTGTGTTCCAGATCATGTTGCAGATCCTGTTGCTTTCTTTCAGTTTCCACAATGATTCACACTAGGAAACAGCTTCTCAGTGCTTCTGAGTCTCTTGCCAGTTGCCAGATCTTTTGTGGATTAACACTGAGCAAGTGATGTTGAAAAGAAGGCAACAAAGACAGAAAGAAGGAAGAAGAAAAGGAAAAGAATCAGGGCTAGGGGGAGACCAGAATAAGGATAAATGGAAGTAAAGGAAGAAAGGAAGGGACATGGGGGCCTGAGCAAGAACTGACTCTTGGCTGTGGTAGAAAGAAACTGATCCTTACCTATTCTATCTTGGGATCTTCCTTCCTCCACATGACTCCTCTGCCCAACTGTGGGCTTCCTTAAGGGTCCACAGGATGCCGAGTCATGGCTGGTATAGCCTCAGTGTGAGTATACCTGAAGGGTGGCAGGGAACCTGCATAGTAGGTCTCAAGCCCTGTCTCTGTGTTTCCCAAAGCTGGGGCATGATATCCATAAACCAAGCTCAGTTAAATTTTCCATTGCTCTTCTTACAGAGAAAAGCTTTACTGGAATTGCCAGAATTCCTTTTGCCCTAGTTCCTTGACCTGGCACAAAGTAGGTGAATGTGTATTCCCAAAACAAAACAAAATAACAACAACAACCAAACGGTGTCTGTGGCAGAGTGTCTGTCTGATGCTCTATTCTCAAGAGACCTCACTTACTCCCCAGTCGAGGGTCAAAATCCAACCATCAGAGGAGAAGCTCTGAATTGCTTTGCATGTTTATCTCAACAGCCTCTGAGCTATCTGTCCCATATGATGACTTACTAGGAAACAAAGATATGCCTAAAGGGATTTTAACTTAAAATTGTGTTTTGAAATCAATAGCTGACATCTCCTGAGCACTTCTTCCTAAGTTTAACCAGCTGGCTAGGGAGGAATAACAAGCAAATCATGCCAACAGCCCTCGCTCTTCCTACAGCCCTTTAGTTTCTAATCAAACAGCCTAGACAGAACTCAAATACCTAAAGATGAGTGGAGGCCCTAAAGATGCGCTTCTTCTAGCAAAGAGATGTGATGCATGGAGTAAAATATGGGCCCTAAAACAGTGAACTCTAAAAGTTTCAAATTTCCCTAGGAATCTCACTCTTGGAAAAAGAAAGGCTACGGTCCCGAGGTCACCAGAAAGGGGACTTGTCTAGCAGAAAGATGTCACATGGCTCTGACACCCTATCAAATAACTAAGTTGGCATATCTATATTTCCTGGCTTTTATTTTTATCTTTTCTATACAATTTTAACACTGCTGCAGGAAGAGGGAAGAGAAACTAAGAACCCATCTCTCCTTGGTTTCATCAAACTGTAAATATGTTCATTTTCTTTAGCCATTTTTTGCTTCCTAACTTCTTTTGAAGCACAAAGAAGCTGAGCTGATGAGTTTATAGACCTAAGTGCCTGGTGACAAAACACATTTAGAATCACTGGAGGCAGCGGATGCTTAAATCCCAGTCTACAGTGAAAGCATTCTGCAGTTGCTATGCTTTAAGGTATTCCTACAGTCGGCGGTGTACAGGTGTGTCTATGTGGATGGGGCAGCCAAACGCAATGCTAAACTACCCCTGGCATGAGAGTATCTGATTCCTAGAGGGTCTTCAATGATCACCAATGGAGCCCAAAGATATTCTCTTGCACAACTGGATAGGTGGGGATGAATATAAGCTTTCTGGAAAGAATTATGATATTCTAAAGGGACATTGGCACCCCTCCATTAGGCTATCAGACTTTTGAAATGATGGGCCTTAGGAAATTGGAATTTTCCCAGAAGTCTATGCTGGAAGAAGCAAAAGGTTAAACATCCCTAGTGCCAGCCAGAGGGAATTTGTCGGCTGAAAAGGGGTTTCACACAGTTCTTGTTGTGATCCTCACATGGGGCACCAATGTTGTGATCATAAAAAGAGAAGGAGGTTTAGAGAATATGGTATACGGTGGTGTGGGGGAAGGGGGTGCCCCAGCGGGCCCATGACACACACAGACATGATTAGAGTAGAGTTTATTTAGGGCAGAGGATGGGAGTTAATGAGGTAGTAGAGGCAGAGAAAGGTCGAGAGAGTAGAGAGTAGAGAAGTGGAGGCCGGCCATGACCACGTGGAGAGAGGGGGGAGGGGAGGAGAGCCCAAGAGGGGCGAGAGGCTGAGAGAGATAAGAGGAGAGTAAGAGAGCAAGAGAGAGAGGAGGGGCTGAGCAGCCCTTTTTATAGTAGGCCAGGCCTACCTGACTGTTTCCAGGTAACTGTGGGGAGGGGCATACCTAGCTGTTGCCAGGCAATTGTGGGGTGGAGCTTAGACAGAACCCTAACATCCCCCATTTTGGTTTAATTAAAAAGAAAAATTAAAAAGAGGTGATGGAGAAGCAGGAACACGGTCGTCGTCATTGTGACTGCTCCATGCTGACACTGGGGGCAACGTGTCTCTGGGGAACCTAGAGAAATGGGTATGGGGGATGTTTGTCCAGTCTCAGGAGAATTGGCTGCTTCCTTGTTGTCCAGGTTCTGTGGGGTCATCTGAGGATAGGTCAGAAGAACTGGTCCAGTAGAAGCTGTCTGTGTCTAGAGAAGCTGAGAGGAGATTGGAGCATTTGAAGGTTGCTTCTCTGGAGCTGTCCTGGATGTAGCAAGGGCCTGGACTTGACAAGATGTTGAAACACATTAGTATAGGTAGGGAATAAGATTAAGTACACCCTAACAGTTCTGACCACTTCTCAGGCCCCCAGCTGGAGAGATCAGAGCTGAGACCATGATGAAGGTGGGTGATCAGCTTAGCTTAGCTTAGCAGGTTTTCTGTTCTCTGTTTAAACATGGGTCTCGTGTCAGGACTTCAAAGATGGACTTGCCTGAATGTCACAGGATCAATGTCCCTCTTCCAAATATGACTGACCCATTGAATAAATCTTTTACTACTTTTGGACATTACCCATTTCCTTAATTGTTCTATTGAGGATGATCTGCCAAACCCTACTTGTTTGGGCTGTCAGGGTCTGGCCTCTAACCCTAACAACTCTATATTAGGGACAACACACAGAAAAGTCAGAAGGTTTTGTTAGTGTAGGCTTTTAGAAGAGAGTGTTGTGGGTTGGGCTGTGTAGTGGGAAAGGGCAACCAGGGGGTGTGGAAGTTCAAGTGCACTTTTGGGCCTGGGGAGATTTACTTTTTATATTTTCTCAGCATGTAAGTAATGCTTACATAGCTTATTTCACCATGACTGGTTGGGTTTTGACTTCTCAAATTTCTGGAGCTTCTTGCATAGAAGAGGCTCCAAGTTTTAAACCTCATTTATTAACAACAACAGAGAAGCGCCCATTGCTGCTGTCCCCTTGGAGTGTGCATAGCTTCCTGTAAATAAGCCTCAATTAACCATGGCTCCCAATGACCTGAAGGAAGGCCTGGCTGATCTGAGTTCTGTTAATAAAGCCCTTGCTTGTGCTGGAAGTAATTAAACGGGCTGAATGCAACTGTGAGAGCTCAGAGGGCCAAAATACCATCTCTTGTCAGGCCCAGAGTAATGACTGAGCCTCTCTATTAGAACATAATGAAAGAGGCAGGTGGGAAGGAGGCCTATTGTCAGCAGCCCAGATAACTACTCTACCTGGGGATTGTTATAAATGTATTTTGATGGCTCATTATGTCAAGAAGAATGCTTCCTTATCAGTAGGAGTACTCAGCAGAACAGAGGAAATAATCCCAGTGTGACCTGTTATTTATCTAGATGTGGTTCCTTAACAGAGACAGGGGGCCAGGGAGGAGTCATGCGGACCATGATGTTGAGTTTACAGTAGTCTATTTTCTACTCTTGCCTGAACAGCCTCTGTAGGTAGGTAGATGAGGACCACTGACAATAGATATCATATAGAGAAGGATGTCTCAGGATGATCACTAAAGATGCATCCTTTACAGCAGCAATTCTCAACTTGTGGGTCATAATCCCATTGAGGCTTGAATGACCCTTTCCCAGGGGTCACATATCAGATACCCTGTGTATCAGATATCTACATTATGATTCATAACAGTAGTAAAATTTCGGTTATGAAGTAGCAATGAAAATAATTTTATTGCTGGGGGGGGGGAGTGGTCACCACACCATAAGAAACTATATTAAGGGGTCACAGCATTAGGAAGGTTAAGAAACACTATATTACAGGATCAGAAATGTTAATGTGGCATTTTACTCAAAATAGAAAATGTTTTGCTTCAGGTTTGAGAGGAAATGGTAGGTAATGGAGGAGGAATCCTCATGATAAATGAGTCCGGGGAAGTCTGGGTGGAGTAAGGCTGAAAAAGAGTGCTTGTTCCAGATCAGCTCAGAGGCTCTGAGATGCTAGAATATGCCATAGCTCCACAAACCTGCTGAGACATGACTATCAGACTTGCCTGACTACAGGTCTGTC
Organism: Tokudaia tokunoshimensis; assembly: GCA_036184795.1. Classification (NCBI taxonomy): domain Eukaryota; kingdom Metazoa; phylum Chordata; class Mammalia; order Rodentia; family Muridae; genus Tokudaia; species Tokudaia tokunoshimensis. Next base: position 11,524,265 of record BTHU01000013.1, on the reverse strand, counting down.
TGAAGAGGGAAACGCATGAAGAATTAGTGTTCTAAGGAATACACTTGGAGAAATAATGTTTCTAAAGAAATTTATTTTGTACACACACACACACACACACACACACACACCCCTGGCCTAGCAGTGAGGCAGAAAGATGGCTCAGCAGATCAAGGTGCTTGCTGCCAAGATGTCACATAGTGAGAAGAGAACCACAGGCCAAAAGTTTAGCTCAGTGACAGAGCATTTGTCTAGTACGCAGAAGGCAACCTTCTGTAACCACTGCACCCCAGCTTATCTTCAAGCAGTACATCCCATCTGGTCAAGTTCTTTTCTGTTTAACAAGGGTAAGGGTTAACAGTTCTGAAACCGTTACCTATATATAGTGGAGCATCACAGTCAAGTAAACAGAAGGTGAATGGAGGGAGCCAGCTCTGTACTGTTAGACAAGGTAATAGATACGCAAGGGGAAAGGAGAGAGTGTTCCACGAGATAATGTTTTGCACTTGGAAACACTGGTGTGGATTATATTTAGCTTAAAATGGAAACAGATGGCCAGAATAAAATAGAAATATGTATGTTTATATTAGACAAACATACTTATATTTCTATGTTAAATATATATATTCACATACACAGGTTAGTTAGTATATACACCCATAATTCTCTGTTTATTCAGCTTAGATCTTATATATACATGTATGTATTATATATGTATGCATTATGTCTGTATATACAGAATTAATACATGTCTAGTTTTGGTTGCCAGCTAAGATTACACACACATATGCAAGCACACACACACATACACACACACACGGAGGGGGAAAGATTGTTCTTTCAACTGAGTTTATGTGTATGTAATAGAAATTAACATATATCTAGTTTTGGTTGCCAGCTAAGATTACATACATGCAAACACACACATGTACATACATACACAGAGATTAATACACACATGTATAATTTTGTTTATCATCTATGAATCTACACACACATATACAGAGGTTGATATAAATACCTATAATCCTTTGCTTTTTTTCATCTGAGATCACCTAGAAACAATGACACCATAATAGTAATGAACATGCCAAGATATGGGTTTCTAAATCCATTCTCCATCAGGCCTCCTGGTACAAGGCTGTAATTTCAGTTTCTCCAGAGGCAGAGACAGATAATAGCAAATTCAAGGCCAGCCTGGACTACAGAGTAAATTTAAAGCCAGCCGCAGGAGCACAGCATTATGTCTCAAAATAAAATACACAAAAAAGGAGTGGGGTACCTAGGGATATAGCTCAGTGATAGAATGCTTGCCTTGAAAATGTGAGACCCTGCCTTTAATCCTTAATGCAATAAAAACAGAACCAAAACTTTTAGAATAAATAATTGATGCAAAAACTAGGGAATACAAAATGGACCTGAAGAGTTCGGGGTATGTTGCTTTTAATGTTTTGGTGTTATGCCCAGGGGATGCAGGGGAAAATGACACTAGCCATTAGCTAAGATAACTTCAAGTCCTCCTCAGATGGCCTTTCTTCTTCCAGTTATCTAGACTAAGTTTCTTTTCTTTTTATTTAGGAGATGGGTGGTCTCTCTTTATATCCTGGCTGTCCTGAAACTTACTTGGAATATCAGGCTGGCCTTGAATTCCCAGAGATCTCTGCCTCTGCTGCCAGAGTGCTGAGGTTGAAGGAGTGCTCTACCACACCCAACTAGATAAAGTATCTGCTGCTAGAGTGCTCAGATTAAAGGAGTGTTCCATCATACCTAGCTAGATGAAGTGTCTAAGAGCAAGAAGGACCAATTCCCAAACAGTCAAATTTGAACTCTTTCTGTCGCATTTTATTAATCAAGTTAAAGGTCGGCCCTGATTCCAAGGGAGCAGAAGTAGAGAAGACCGTGTGGTCAAAGATGAGATGCAATGCACAAAGACTAGCACAGCTAGTTCACATCTACCCATATCTCCAAGTTTTCAAAAGCTGCAAAAAAAGACTTCAGAGGTTAGACACACAATGTGCCTCCTATCTGAGAGCCCTGGCCTTGGAGCATCTCCAAATGAGGGGTGTGTTTGTGTGTTTGCAGGCACATGCATGTGCACGTGTGTGTGTGTGTGTGTGTGTGTGTGTGTGTGTGTGTGTGTGTGTGTGTGTGTGCGTGCGTGCATGGTCATTCCACTCCTTCCATTGTAGGTTCCAGAAGTTGAACTCAAGCCATCCATGGGGCTTACATACCAAGTTTACCACTGAGTCATCATGTTGACTTATTTTCCTTGTCTTACAGAATGAAAAGTCAACTCCCTGTTATTTAGGATAATTCCATAGTATCATATCCCAAAGCTTTGTTTTGCCAGCAGAGAAAGCAGCACCAGGAGTGATGCTCAATATCACATTGCTATTTGACAGAATTACCCAAATAATCCAAAGATGTTTGGAGTGGTACCACCCCCAGTTCAGGTTGGCTCTCGTAGACAGACTAAGGGTGCTTTTAAATATGTCCTGGATTCTAAGGAGAATAGATATTACTAATATTGCAAAGAGAAGTTTATTTTACAAGGGCTGAGAACTATCTTTATTTGTGAGTCTGGGGACAAATATTTAGGAAGTAGTTGGAAATTACTGGGTTAGTAAAGTTTGTGGTTGTGGGTTCTCTGCTGATATTCATGACTTCACCAGATCTAAGTAGTTGACTAGGTTTCCAATACCAGACATGGTTGTTAAGCTGTTGGTTACTTCCAGGCTATGTGTGCCACTGTTGCACCCTCAGGGTTTTCATGCAATGCTAGTCATTGTTGTGGTTCATAGTCATCACAGCTCTGTAGGACTTTTGGTTGCTTTCCTCCTTTGGAAGTTTGCATGGGACCATCTAAAACTGTGAAAGCTAGTCCAAAAGGGAGGAAGCTTTCAGGTCAGTTCTAACTCAGGAGGCTCTGGGCCCTATATCTGAAGTACATGTTATCTTCAACAATGGGGACTTACCTTCCATCTCTGACTGAGGTGTGGAGAAACATTACAGGAAATCACAACCAAAATGTAGGGTCGTGGAACCCACTCCCATCAGGTATATCTGTAAAACAATTTCTATACTAAAGGCCTGGGGAATCACTGCAGAAGAAGGGGCAGAAAGATTGTAAAAGCCAGATGACCAAAGAGTTTGTAATATTGTGTCTCCTATTAATGTCAGAAGCTACACCCATAAAGTCGCATCAGCATGACTGCTTAAATATGAGACATGCTAAAGTAGACAGAGGAAAGCCCAAGAGGACTCAACACTGCATAAAGAATTACAAACAACTAAGAAATAGTGAGAAAGGGGAAAAGAGTCTTCCTTAGGAAAAGGCATATCAATTGGTTATCCAAAAATGAATGGACAGCCCAGAAAACAAACAAACATACAAGCAACATTTAGAAATATATATGTGTGTGTGTGTGTGTGTGTGTGTGTGTGTGTGTGTGTGTATGAATATGTATATTATATATTTAGGAATGTGTGTGTTTGTGTGTGTGTGTGTATGTAAAAACAATTATAAAAAGTGGCCATTGAGAGGGTTTGCAAGGAGGAAAGAGAAGGGAAAGATGACATAATTATATTATGATTTCAAATTTTTAAATGAATAATATTAAAAAGTTAAGGGTATTTAAAAGTGCTGCTTTAGTTACTTTTGCTGTGATAAAACAGCATGAGTGAAAAAACTTATAAAAGAAAGCAGTTGATTGGTCCTATAGTTCCAAGAGGGTTAGAGTCGATGATGGCAGACAAAGACAAGGCAGCAGAAACAGCTGAAAGCTCACATCTCAGTTTGCCAGCAGGAGGTAGAGAGAAGACCAGGAACCTTTTGAAACCTCCATGACCCACCCCTCCACCCAGTGTCATACCTCCTCCAACAAAGCCACACCTAATCCTTCTTAAACAGTTCCACCAACTATGGACCAAGCATTCTGTCATAAGCTTTGGGAGCCATTGTCATTCAAACCACTATACATGCTGTTCCCTCACTAGGTCAAATTCTGTTCCTAGAGCACCAAAAACTGGAAAGTGACAGTCTGAGTAATAGTATCGCTTCTAATGTCAGCACAGCCCCCATTCCTTCTGTCAATCAAATGGTTCACAACCAACCAACACAGAAAGTGAGAGCATAGTTAAATATTCAGAAATCAAATCAGAATTCAGAAAGGACTCCATTCTGCTGTCCTTTGTACTATGTGGCAAGGAAATCTACCCTGGTCTTTGAAAAGGACATTCTGAGAAGATACTGGGGAGAAAGCCACAGCTATTAATTTGGGCCAGGTTGGGCTGGAGAGATGACTCAAGTCTTCTTGCAGAGGACCTAGGTTTGATTCCTGCACCTGTGTGGTGGTTCACAACTATCTTCAACTCCAGTACTGGGGAGGGGGGGATCTATTGTATTCCTTCTGGTCTCCTCAGGCACCAGGCTTGCACATGGTACACAGGCAGGCATACATGCAGGAAAAAATGCATATACATAAAAATAAATATATTTTTAATTTAAAACCAAAAACCTTGGGACAGAGGACCAAGCACTATTTGGCCTATTTCCTAGAGCTTTTAGGATAAATTAGGTGACAGGTGACAGCCGCTAAGCTGGCTTGGTTGATGGCACAACAGAAGTTCATGGGCAAGGGGGCAGTAGTTAGTGACTTTTTAAAATCACGGTTTAGACTCTGGAATTGTGTCTGCTCATGATGGTAATTTGTTTTCTTCCTATTCTACCCAATATCCACTACTCCAACATACAAAGCTATCTGTGTGTGTTTGTGTTTAAATGTCTTTCCCTTTGAATCTAGATATGAGGGAGTTCAAGAAAAGTAGCCAAGTGGAGGTGAAGTTGGAAGGAGAGATGGGTCACTCCATCCAGGTGCTCATCTTCCCAAGAGTTTCTACTGAGGCAAGCTTGCATATGGGCAAGAGCATGAAGGGTAAATGAGAATTATTATTTAAAAACAAAAAGAGAAGCCGGGCGGTGGTGGCGCAAGCCTTTAATCCCAGCACTTGGGAGGCAGAGGCAGGAGGATTTCTGAGTTCGAGGCCAGCCTGGCCTACAAAGTGAGTTCCAGGACAGCCAGGGCTACACAGAGAAACCCTGTCTCGAAAAACCAAAAAAAAAAAAAAAGAGAGAGAGAGAGAGAGACATGAAAGGGGTGAAGAGGGCTAGAGATGGCTCTCTCTATAGAGTGATTTACATTGTGAGCGTGAGAACTTGAGTTTGGTCGCCAGGACACATGTAAAAACATGTTGAGTGTAGTGGCATAAACTTAGATTCCCAGTTTCAGGGAGGGAAGACAGGAAGAATCCACAAGAAACCTCTGTGGGTGGCCAGCCAACCTAGCTGAGCTGGTGAATTTTAAGCTAATATTGTGGACAGGAATAGAGGCATTCTGAACTTCTGAATGCTAAGCTCAGGGATTGCCAGAGCTCCCTCGCAAATCAGAATTTGGCTTCCACTTTTTCTGGCCAATTTAATCCAAACAGCTCCACTCATTTCTGCTTAATGACTTGACTTGCAGGTTGCCAACTGAAGGGTTTGAATGCAGTTTTCAAGCTAAGCCCTTTAGCCATGATCAAGTGTTGGCAGAGCCTACAAGGAGGGTTGATCTGAGCAACCTTTGTCTCCGGGCTGAGTGTCCATTGCTACCTGCTAGTGGACTGTGGAGGTTTGGTCTGTTGCTATGCATTGTAATGCTAAATTTTATACCTGAAGGTCTAGGCTTACAATAGGTCTTATCATGTTTACAAGCTTTTGTTGTGCAAACCTTATTCCTTGATTTAAAACTATTGGTCAAATAAATTTGACTATGGCCAATTACTGGAGGGATTAGAGGTAAGTGGGTTTGGAGTGACCTGGTTGGGGAAGAGAGATGGGATAAGGAAGAGGAAGGGGAAGAGGGAGAGGAGAGGAGGAAGCCGCTGTAAGGGGAAAGGACCATGAGCGCATGGCCAGGGGAAACAACAAGTATCTGGGGTTCACCTTGGAGGGAGGTAGCCAGGGCCTGCAGTTAGAAGAGTAGATTAGGGGTTACCTCCAGTAATTGTCAAAGCCAAATAAAATAACCATAGTCTGAGTCTCATTTATTGGTAAGTTAGTTGGGAATGAGCTTAAATTGGTTGTACTACAGTGGACATGGGGACTTCTTAGGACTAGGTTTGATTCAGGACCCTGTCTCATGAAAAAAGCCAGTTCTTGTGTTGGTGATCAGCATAATCCTGTCTCACCTACAGGGAGGTTCTGTTTGGTTTATGTTACTTCATAGCTAAAGGAAAGACAAGTACGTGAACTCCTGGCTAAGAATCCCTAAGGAGTTCTGAGTTTTGCCGTTGGTTAAAACAAAACCATTTCCCTTTTAGAAAATGGTTTTCTTCTTCAAAACCTGTGTGGCCAATTATTTTTTTATTACATTGCCTCTGTGGTTTTTTTAGCGTGGTTTCCTTTTCCTTGGTTGGTCCCAGCTCCTACGGATATCCTGGAAAGCTAACTCTCTAGCCTCAGCCTGTAGACTGCTGCTTAACTCTCTCCCTTTAGACTAGTTCTATGCAGAAAATGCTTGGTGCACTCAGATGGCAACTCGGATCCATCCAGGAGCCATGCCACCAGCAAAGCCAGGTAGAGCTTAGAAAGACCTAGTAATTATCTATCATGAGTCCATTTTTCATCCCAAATTTGGTCATTCATTCATGTATCCATCACTTAATTCCAAACATTGTAGAGACTGTCCATCTCTGCAGAAAACGTGGAGATCCCTCTATGGAGACGCAGGATACGGTCCATGACAAATCATGGAAGCCTCTTTGGTGTCCATTCTCAGCATGCCCTGTCCTATCTGCATGAGAAGAAATGAAGCTTGGAGGGACTGGGATTTCTTAGACAGTCCTTGAGGTTCCCTGGGCATACTTGACACCCCAAATTTCTTTCTTAAACTCACAGGAGACACAAAAGCATAACTGCTAGAAAGGAGAGAGGCACGTAAGCACTCACCAGTCTCTGCCGTCTCTGCCTCTTACCCAGGTACATCCACTACAACCAATTGCTCTTGCTTGGCTATTGCTTAGCTATAGACTCAAGCCAGCTCAGAAAAATGGGGATAGAAAGAGCCTAGAAGAGAGGATATCTTAGTATGAAATCTTTTTTTTTGTTCCTGCAATGTGTTGGCTTTGGATGGAGCTTGCCTTTCAGGTTGACATTTTCCAGTGAATCTGTGATGGCCGGTCAGGGAGTTAACGATGACGTGGCATTTCTGAAATCCTTTCGCCAGATGGGGGTGATTAATCATGTTGATTGTCTCCGTTTTGGCAGCTAATGGTGGAGCTTGTGTTGACACTCTCAATGTGGCACTGATCCTGATGCCTGCCTTGCTTACCTTTGGCCCTCCCACTCCTCCTCCTCCCATCCCTAGGGACTATGCTCCGAAACTGTGCAAGTGTGATAGATGGGGGGAGTCTGCAGCTGGGCAGTGGCAAGGTGACATCACATAGCTCCATTTCAGTGTTTCTCCACAGGGAACTGGGGCAAGTGCATTGAGGCATAAAGGCCACGGATGGCTCAATACGAGGCTGTGCTGTTGAAGTCGGCCATAGACAAGACTGATTGGCTTCACTCAACCAGACCCTCAATTTGCCTATCATTTGTACCTCACTTAGCCATCAGGCACACGTGCACGATGACAGATCAATGGGATCCTCAGGATCTCTTATCCAAAATCCTTTCCAGCCCAAGTTCTTGAGTAAGCGAGTTCATGACCATAGTCAGGTTCCCCAGTTAGAGTTATGAAGAGGCTGGTAAATCACCTGGAGTATATGTGCCACTACTGTCTCTGCAGAGGATTTGCAAGTCATGAGATTCGGGAGAAGCTGGAGTCCAGTGTTGTTTACTAAGATGTCTCATCCACCATTCAGGAAGGGATGAAAAGGGAGAACTCTTTCACACTCCCTGTTTTAATCATAGATATTGGGCATCATGGCCTCCCTCTGGTTCCGTTGTCTGTGAAAATCATTTCATAAAGGGGATGTGGGAAGATCTAGCTCCCCTAGAAGTCTACTAGGACAAATGTATTGCCTTTTAGAAGTACTCAGTCACTCGTCATAGAGATACAAAGGAAAAAGGAAGCTCTCCAAGAGCCAGGCACCCACCTAAGCCCTTACTACTCCAGACTGCTGGAACGGAGGTTTGAACACAAAATTTGAAGTACATTTTCTCCTCACCATGGCGTCACTCTGGAGAGGACATTCAGTCTTCAGATGAGTTTCTCTTTGTAGACATGAAGTTAGAAAGAAAACATTGTCTAACCAGGTTTCGTCAGATGCTCAGGGCAGGAGGAAGATGTGTGTCCCAGTGGTTGTCAGCCATGTAACACAGAGGCCTAATGTTTACTTAGGGTATTAGCACCTTTGGGGTGGCCTGAGAATCGGTTTCCTGTGCTGTGGGCAGGTTTGTAAAGCTAGATGGAAACGTCTGTGTGCCTGGCCTCAGCCTGACTTGATAATTTGCTTGTATAACCTCTGGGTCTCTTTGTGGTGGCCCAAAGTGCCCAGACTTAAGAGCTTTATGAAGGACATGCTATGTTTGGTCTATCCCTGGGAGTAACTGTTTCTCTAATCCAGATGGTATGTTTACCACACACACATTCTGCAAGGCAGGGCATGGTGTTAACAAGAACAGCTAGCAAACCACAACCCTCACGTTACCAGAAGAGCCTGGGACAGGAAACAGGTAGATCCCCTCCTCCCACAAGTCTGGTCTTACCTCCCTTCCTGGGCTTTGTGGTGATAGTTCTCCTTTCTGTCCCCTGGAAGCCAAATTAGGCACCTCAGGGAACACAGAGGCCACATATTCAGACCCTCAGCACTTCCGCCGCCTCCTCCAGTGTGGGAGGAATCATGCTTTCTCTTCTTCTCTTTTTCTCTTCTCATTCTTTCTTTCTACCTTATTCTCCCTTACTTCCAAGATTTAGTCTTCCTCCAGGCCTCTCTTTCTGGGCTTACACCAGCCTATTCCAAGCTCCATGCTTAAGAGAACATATTGGGTTCTAGTTTAGAGGAGTTAGGAAGAAACCCAAGGTGGCCACATTGGTTTGCACTGAACTCAGCATCAAATGGCAAGCACCTTGTGGCCCTGTTCACCCTCATGTATATTCTACCACGGCCTGCAAATGCGCAGCTCCTGCTGAGCACATCAAATCTGGTGGAACATAAGCAGTGTCCCCGCCACTGAAAGGGTCTTTCTAGTCTATCTCCTCCATTTCTTTTCCCCCCAATACAGCAAACCACCGAGAACATGACAACTTTCCCTCCAATGGTGTCTGCTGTTTTAAGAAGCATTAAACATCATAGGAGGATCCCAGGGAACATTATAAGAGGCTCTGGAGAGAGGTTCTCCATGTGGTTCTTCTTGTCAGGCTTACTGCTCATAATCTCAAAAGACACCGATAATTTCAAGGCCGACCAAACTGTAGTGATATGTTCTTGACACTTGCTCTTGGCAATCATCCTGCTTGGATTTTAGTGCAGCATTTTGAAGCAGGAATAATCTCTGAACACCTCACTTGGTGCTGTGAAGTTCATATGGTAAATTCATGTGCATTTTGCATGGGTGGCTGTGTGATGCTCAGTGACCTGCCAGCGCGTATGCACACGGTATGGATAAAGAGCTTAGACCACTACATGCATCATTCCTCAGGATTAGCCTGTGCTCATTCTTCCCACTTGCCTTTCTCTTGCTGGACCATCAACCATTGTGTTGAATGCTCAAAACTGACTCCTGTGAAAATTTATGTTCACATAAAAATGTATAGACTATTCATATGTTCTATAGTACATGAATTATGTTCATATAGAATATTCATAGCAACTTTAATCATAACAGCTGAGAATTTGAAAATCAGCCAAATGCCCATGAACCCATGAAGGGGTAAGCAAAATGGGGTGTATCTATGCAATGGAATATTATCAGGCCATGAACAGGAATAAAATATGGATATATGAAATGACAGTGATCTTAACCTTGAACCCATCTTTCTAAATAGAAGGAAGCAATAACAAAGGCCACAGAGTCCACAATGGGCAGACTTACAGGAATAAAATAAACTAAAGGTTCCTCGTAGCAAGGGGTTAATAGGTTGTAAACTGCTGACTAATAGGTACCTAATTCTTTTAGAGATGTTACAATGTCTTTAAAGCAATTGAAAAATAATGATTGTATAACTTGATGGGTATACAACATTGTATATGATTGTGCACCTTAGGAAGAAGCATAATAAATTATGCGACACATAATAAATTCCAGCAAGCCTATTGTTAAAACCAGACTTCCGGCTATTGTTAGAATTCCTCTGACCGTTGCTTCGGTCAGAACCCCGAAGCTAAATAATGCCCAGTGCTGGCTTCTCTGACCTCGTCTTAAGGTGAGACAGTCTTTCATTCTCCAATGTAGTCGGGCGTCTCATTCTGTGCCTCTTGGACACCCGTGTGTCTTTGAATCCCATAGAGATCTTGCTGCCATCAGCTTCAGGCTCAGCAGGTGTGGGACACACCCAAGACTCTGCATTTCTAACTGACTTCCAAGGAAAACAATACCCCTGCTGTCTGCAGCACAGAGAGCTGTGGTATAGACCCCAGGACAGTCATACTACCTGTTCTTTCATTGTCGCCTTGGCTTCCTCGGTGGCCACCTGTCCAGTTCAATCACACATTAGGATTTTTAAATATATTCTTCCTACTTTTCATCAAGTTTAGATGCGAGTTGAAGATCAGTAAACACTGCTGCTGCCCATTTTTCTGATATCCAGTAACCTGTGTGGAAAGCACCCAACGCTTGGTGTCTTCTCTTTAACTTAGCCATCTGTTTGCTTCAGCATCTCAGGGAAAATCCCGAGTAGAGCCGAATTTATGCCTCCTTGATCATGCCTATGTGTTTAAAGGGAGAGGTTCATTTCTGTTTCAGAGTCGTATACCTTGGAGTTCTGAGGCATGGGGAGACAGTTTAGAAGCCATGCCTCTTCGGAAGGACAGAAAAAGCCAAGGGATTAGAAACGCATCAATGTGCTGTGGTGGAGCTATGTAAAGGACTCAAGGTTTCTTGAATTAGCTTGTGGAGAATGTCTATGGCATGCTAGGTGTTGTGCCTATACCTCAGAAAGAGAGATCTGAAAAATGAACAAAGTACCCACGCCGTCTGAAGCAAGGCCTTTTATTCTAGTCAGGGAGTGACATAAGCTCCCTGTGAGAAAATCAAGGAATTAAAGGGAAAGAGAAACAAGTCAATAGAGAGACGCTGAAGTGGCTGTGTTGGATGGATCTAAATTCTGTCTTTCTCTACAGTGGTGTGTATGTATACGCTTGTATATATGCCTGCTTGTGTATCTGCCTCCTCGTGTACCCGTGTGGGTTGCATGCAGACATGCATATACCAGTCTAGAGGCAATTGCTCTTGGTTTTGTTTTGTTTTGTTTTGAGACATAGATCTTCCCCTAAATCTGGAGATCATGGATTGACTAGACTTCCGGCCAGCAAGCCCCAGGGATCTGCCTGTCTGTCTCCCCATCATTCAGTTATAGTTTCACACCTTTGACATGGGGTGCTGGAGCTCAAGCTGAGTTTCTCACGCCTTCTCAGAAAACCCTTTGCCCAATGAGACACCTCCCCAGGCCTCTGTCTATGGATTTTGCCAATGAACAGCAAAACTCCTGGGCACAGTCTTTAACAGAACCGAAACCTGCCTGTACAGACTTGTTGAGGACATCCGAGGGAAGCAGCAGATAGCAGTAAGCCCATGTAGCAGTTCCCCAAGGCACCTTTCATTGTTCTTCAGTTTATACTGACAATGGGTGGCAAGTTTTGGAGAGAAGGTGACTGAGGTCTGAACCCCAGGAACGCACTGAGTGTTGTACCAAACAGTGGGGTTCAAATTCCGGTTCTTCCCTGGGTTTGGATGTTTGGGACTCATTGCTTGTGTTCTAAACCTTCTGTGTCTTGTTTTCTTTACCCATAATACAAATGATTACAATTACTTCATCAAAGGGATGAAACAATCAGGAAATAAGCTCAGAAACTGAGAAGGGTTCCATGAACTGCTGGGTGTGCCACAGACGTAAGAGGAAGGGAGTGTTATTGTTCTGGACATTACAGACCTGAGAGGGTCGGGACGACCTTCCCCACTCCCTGATCACTGTCTCAATGCTGCTTCAGAGGCCTGCTTCACCACCTAGGGGAATGTCAGGCTTTTCTAAAGACAACGCCTCCTGATGGTAACCAAGAGGAAGTGCACATCTAAGTCTTCAGAATTCTCTAGGATTTACTATCTTTTGGTTCCAGAATAAAGCCGCTGAATATGTTTTTGAAATTCCTACCCACAACAAGGAGGACTTACATCTGGGGTATGGATTAGTTATCTTTCTTGTTGCTGTAACTACAAACTTAATACCAAACAGTTTAAGAAAGCAAGGGATTATTTTTGCTTACTTACCATTGCAGGGAGATAAAGTCCATTGTGGCAGGGAACCTGGAGGCCAGCTTGTCAGAATGCATCAGAAAACACAGGGCAGATAGGAACTGATGCCAAGCTAAGAAGCTGCAAGGCCCTAGTTCCCAGTTACCTACTTCCTCCAGAGAGGCTGTTCCTCTAAGTGTACCCCATTCTTCCTAAAGAGCACCAACCAGTAGGGAACCTAGTGTTCAAACACAGGAGCCAATTTGGGGGTGGGGATAAATTTCACATTCAAACCTTAGCAGAGTATCCTATCTCTGTTCTTTAGATACAACGTCTGAAGTTTGGGGCTCTTCCCTGAGTATTTGAATCTCAGTCCTTCGTCCTTCTCGCTGGCACACTCAATGAACTGAAACAGGAGGCTAAATTAATTGAATTAACCAACCTCCTCTTAGCCTGATCTCTTCTCAACAGAGACATCTAAACCTGGCGCATTAGACTTCCCACTCTTCTCATAGGAGCAGCAACAACTCAACTCCATCTTAGGAGTATCCCAAATAAAGCAGCTACCTGTTTCCTGATCCCCCTGATTCCCATATAAACAATAAGGCACATAGGGTCACAATCTTGGTAGGAAAAAAAATATGACTTTTAAATATTTAAAATGTGATTTTAAATATCAATGATAACGTCTGAGCCAGCAGTATTTTCACTGATAAAGGATAGTGATCATGTGTATGAATGGGCTTAAAAAGAACATAAATAATTCCATCCCAAACTTGTTATATATATCTTACTTCCAGGAGGTGAGACAAGTACGGCCTTATATAATATGCATGGATGCATAGGTTCTAAGGAACTTATTTCCAAGGCTCATTTGGTGGATATAGGCTATAAATCCACCATTGGGGCTGATGTGATATTAAAAATTCCTTCTGTGGTGTTTGATATTTGCAAAACGACTTGCAGTTATTTATTAGGTCATGATTCTACACTGAACAGCACTTTCCTGCAATAAAGGGGAGCAAGCAAGGAAGAACGGGCTGTGGAAAAGCTCTGGAAAGTCTTTGCCATTGTTCTGGTTAGCTTTAACTGTTAACTTGACATGGCCTAGAGTCACCTGAGAGGAGAGCCTCAACTGAGGAACTGTCTAGATCACATGAAACTGTGTATATGTCTACAGGGTATTATTTTCACTGTTAGTTGGTGTAGGAGGGCCCAGCCCACTATGGGCAGTACCATTCCCTGGGCTAGTAGTCCTGGGATGTATAAAGAAACTAGCTGAGCCAGCAAGTAGTGTTCTTCTGTAATTTCTGCTTTCTTCCTTACCTATAAGTCCTTTCTTTGGTCAGAAGTAATGCTGTATAGAATAGCAAACAGATATGGCTTCAAGTTTATGTTTAAGTTTCTGTCCTGACTTCTCTCATTACCTGGAGGATAAAATGAACCCTTCCTCAGCAATGTTGCTTTGGTTATGGTATCTGTCCCAGTAATAGAAAGGAAGGAAGCTCAGACAGCCATCTTTTGGTGTCTACTCTGGGAGAACCCTGCTCTTGTCTTTGCTGAAACACATCACTTTGGCTTGACATGGGAAATGGGCAGAGAACATACATCTGTGAGAGAGGGTGAATGAGACTGTATATGATGACATACCTGTGAGAGAGAACAGACAGGGCCTTGTGTCCTTGGGGAGGTCAGATAGTGGGAAGTTCCCACTGTATGGTTGTAATAGCTGTCCTCTTTTTTGCCATAGGCTGTGACCGTTCCTCAAGTCCTTTTTCATGTATTTTCTATCACCCTAAAAGTATTCTAAAAAGATGAATCAGTTAAAAGAATATTGTATATTAGGGAAATAGTAAGAAATTCTGATGACTTATTTTTAGAAGACTAGAACAATGCTTTTGAAGCTATGAAAGGAAAGAGTCAGCTAGCCACCTTTTAATAGTCCGGGGGAAAACATCTTTCCTTAGTGAATGGAAAATATCTTGCTTCTTAAGCAAAGCTGAGAACTATATTTAACACACCATTTAAAACCATAAATAATATTTAAATTCTTCAATTAATCCCAAATCAAATTTTATAATTATAAAGTAACAGGGACAGAAAGTGTAGAAATAAACATAAAAATAAATAGTAAGGTTGCAGATAAAACCCAACTTTATAAATAATTTTTGATGATAAATGGATTTGACGGTAAAATTAAAAAGTTTTCAGACTGAATAAAAAAAATGCAGCACAGGGCTATGTGCTACTTAAATAGGGAACAAGTAAGTTGAAAGTAAAAGATGAAAAGAAGTACACGGTAAAAGCAATACTCTACTTGTGTGTTTATATTGATATTTAGACAAAGGAAACAGAGTGATTATTAGCAACAAAGGGAGATACTACTACTAATAAGAGAAGACAATTAAGATGTAACAATCTAAGTATGAGTGCCACACATAGTAAATACTAGGTGAGAACTAAGAGAAGAAACATAGATAGGACTGGAGCGATGGCTGACTGGTTAAGACCACTGGCTGCTTGATTCCCAGCACCCACATGGCACTTGACTGTCTGTAACTCCAGTCCCAAGGGACCATTTTCCTCTTCTGGTTTCTTGCATGCATATTGGTGCACAGACATATACGCAGACAAAACACCCATAAGTATAACATTTTCAAAAAAATGTAAAGAGAAGAAATAGGCAAATATATTGCAATGATGATTTTAATACCTACATCACACAGGGGACCATGAAACAGAAAATATATTATGCATGGCGTATTTATTTGTTGAATATAGCATATAATCCATATATTATCTATAACTATACTATAAGATTGTCTATACATGTACATACACATACACACATATATTTTATAATGATAGATAGATAGATAGATAGATAGATAGATAGATAGATAGATAGATAGATAGATAGATGATTTATTATTTTAAGGAATCTGGCTCATATAACTATGGGGACTGGCAAGTCTGAAATCCATAGATCAAGCCCATAGGGTGAAGTTTTGCTTTTCCAACTGACTGGAAAAAGCCTACTCACACTAGAGGATGAATCTTTTATATGTATAATCTACCGGTTGTTTAACCATTTCCAAACACTCCTCCACAGCTATACCTAGGTTAGTATCTATTTAAAGTGCTAGCTTCTTAGGGCCAAGTTGATAATCCCTCGAAGTAATTGCTAGAACATACCTGTAGGAATTTGGATTTCAGGGGATCAGACCCTTGAATGACTTTGGACTCTTGCAATAGAGGAAGCTGGGATGAAAGATCCACCAGCAACCCCCCCCCCCCCAAACAAGAGGAAATCTGTTCATCTGAAGACTTACAGGACAGGCAGGTGTCTCTGAGTTTAGAGGGGTGGATTTGAGGCAATGCTTTAGGACACTAATCCTATTGTTCCACCTTACCTCGGGTTACCTGCGGGGAGTTTAGCAGCTTGGAGAAGGTCTAAATAGAATATAAGGCTTGGCCACAGCCCCTCTACAGTGGCAGCCTTTGGGATCTAACAGGCCTGCAGGAGAATGGTGCTTAGCGGCAGCCCAGGTGGCTGCTTCAAGCTGCCTTGACCTGAGTCTTAGGGATTCCACTTCCTCTCATTCCCATAGTTATGCAAGCCAGCTCCCCTCAGTCCCCAGCTTGTCTCCTTCCTTTCTGTCTGAGACAAAGTCTCACTCTGTAGTCCTGGCTGACCTGGAACTCTCTATGATCAGGCTGTTTTCAAACTCACAGAGACCCACCTGCTGGCTTTACAGCATAACACCACATCCTACTCTTCTTCTCAATGAGAGCCTTTCATGCTTCTCTTCTTTGTTGTTGTTGCTGTTTTATTTTGTTTTAATTTTATATGTGTGTGTGTTGCAGGCATGAATGTCTGTATTGATGACCCTGGAGGCCATTGGATCTACTGGAACTGGAGTTACAGTCAGTCGTAAGCCATCATGTGGGTGCTGGGATCTGAATCGGGTCCTCTGCAAAAGCAACAAGTGCTCTTAACTGCAGAGCTCTCTCTCCAGCCCCATGTCACACATTTCTAATACAGTCAGATGGTTCTGTCACATGCTACAGTCCCCCCAACTCCTCTCAACTTTCAAAATGCTCTGGTTTTTAACATGCACATGTTAAGCCTTGTATAGCCTGTGCAATACGATACATAAGACCATGGATCCACAATCATAAATTTTTTTAAATAAATGACAATTAAAGGAAGTTTCAGATTTCCCCTCATTTAACAATGCCACACACATTTTTAAGACTATTATCAAAGTTGGGTAAATTCTATGGAGGTTTTGTAAAGACCTGCAGGATCTGAAGAACTCGAAACAGTACCATCTGGTACCATACATCTCAAACCTTGTACCTTCTCCAGAGTTCATTCATTTCTGATGCTGTGGCCTCACCCCTTTATGCCACAACAGCAAGTGAGTTGTGAGGTCCCCAGAGACGGGCAGTATTCCTAGAAACCTGACTTTCAACCTATCTATAAGGAACCGTGTCAAAGATCTCGTTAGTTCTAACCAGTCATCGTTTAAATATCTTTAAATATCTCAGGATATTTACACTCTCTTGAAACTCTGTGACAATATAGATACCTTGTTAGGACTCTTTGCAAGTACTCTTTGCAAGTTTAATTTATTGACTTCATGGGTATCAATCTGTTCATGAATCAATCAGATCCTACCTTCGGTCATTCAGTAACTACTCATGGTACTCTAAATAATGTGAAAACAGGTGTTCAATGAAAAATGAACTGTCCATTCCAAAAAGAAAGAAAGAAAGAGAAGAAGAAAGGAAGAAAGAAAGAAAAGAAAAGATAAGGAAAGGAAAGAAAAAGAAAAATGCAGATTTTGTATAAACAAACAAGTTATTTCAGAGTGTTATTTGTTACAATGAAAATAAAATAAATAGCCGGGCGGTGGTGGCACACGCCTTTAATCCCAGCACTTGGGAGGCAGAGGCAGGTGGATTTCTGAGTTCGAGGCCAGCCTGGTCTACAAAGTGAGTTCCAGGACAGCCAGGGCTACACAGAGAAACCCTGTCTCAAAAAACCAAAAAAAAAAAAAAAAAGAAAAAAAAAAGAAAGAAAATAAAATAAATAAAAGAAACATTCCTGTTTTTAAAAGGTCTTTAGGAAGGTGACATTCAAGCTCTCAGTTACAGGAAGAAAGGAGACAGGTGGGCCATGAGCTAGGGAAGAGTCCTTGTTCCCAGAGAGCCAAGGCAGCTCAAATGAGGTGGCGCCAGGAGGCGGCCGTTCTCCTCAGAAACGGGTGGACTGAAACTTAGTGAGTGAAGGAGAAAGAGCGAGCCAGGAGACTGAGCAGGAGGCCAGCAAGCTGACCCTGTGGGACCTCCCAGGACAGACAGAGCTCTAACCAAAGGCAGAAAGGCAGCAATCATGAATCTTAAGCAAGGGGGTAACCAATTACTTTTTAAAAACATTGTGTAAAACTTGTATCAGGAAGAAAGAAAGGAAGCAAGAAGACAAACCTGGGCTCTGTGGCTTCAGGTAAATTATTTGATCTCTTCTAGCTTCTTACTACTCCTACCCCTGATTCCTCTGTCCTGGCTTTATTATAAAAATTTTGTTTGTTTTTATTCTTTTTCGCTTTGTATTATTTGAGGCAGAGTCTTACTGTGTAACTCAGCTCATGCTCCTGCCTCAGCCTTCCCGTGTGCTGAGTTACAAGATTGTGCTGCTATATCTGTCCTGGCAACCAGCGATTCTGTACTTCCCAGGCTTATAAGGAAGACTGGATGAGGCCACGAAAAATGAAGTGTTTAACAATATGGCTGACCACAAAAGATGACAGGGAATCCTGGGCTCTTAGTAATGTTGCTATTCTGTGTTACCAAAGCATCACGTGCTAAGAGGTGAGTGGCCAGAGCTGATGGGAAAGTGTAAGAAAGCAGAAAACAATAGAGCTTGAGACCGAGCTCCGCTCTGTGAATGGCGCAGAAGCCTGGCGCAGAAGCCTGGCGCAGAAGCCTGGCGCAGAAGCCTGGCGCAGAAGCCTGGCGCAGAAGCCTGGCGCAGAAGCCTGGCGCATACGCGCCTGCGCTGTCAGAATGGCTCTGTGACATCAAGGCAGAACGGACTAGCCAATGATCTGGAGCTGAGTGGAGTGGGCAGAAGCCCAGCCTGCCATTCTTCTGTCCCGTGGGCTCCTGATGAGATCTGAACCATCTCAGAGTACAAAAAGAGGGACTAAAACTTGTCAAGCCCCCAGCTATCACTGAGGCAGCAGTCACACTGAATGGATACATACATGTCTAAATTTTAAATGAATTAATGCTGTTTGTTTGTTTGTTTCAAGACTTGGTTTCCCTGTGCAGTTTTGGCTATCCTGGAACTCACTCTGTAGACCAGGCTGGCCTCAAACTCCGAGATCCGTCGGCCTCTTGCCTCCCCAGTGCTGGGATTAAAGCGTATACCACCGACACCAGCTCAATCATTCATTTATTTCTTGCTGCTGTTTTTAATGGTCAGGGAGGGAGATAACTATAGTTCTGGGAGGCTTAACGCTGGGATAGTTTCTGAGACATGTACCTTTTTTTTTTTTTGGTTTTTCGAGACAGGGTTTCTCTGTGGAGCCCTAGCTGTCCTGGAACTCACTTTGTAGACCAGGCTGGCCTCGAACTCAGAAATCCTCCTGCCTCTGCCTCCCAAGTGCTGGGATTAAAGGCGTGCGCCACCACCGCCCGGCTTTTGAGACATGTACCTTGATAGGCAATTTTGTCATCGTGCAAACATCACTGCATGGACATACGCTAAGTTACTTAGGATATCAGGTGATGTAACGTCATGATTGCTAACAATATCAATTTGACAGGATTGAAAGTCACCTAGGAGATAGATGTCTGGGCATGTCTGTGAGGAAGTTTCCAGACTGTTTTGACCCACCTTAAATGTGGGCAGCATCATGTCATTGGCTGAGGTCCTGGAGAAAGCGAGTGGAACAGCAGCATTCACTTCTTTGCTCCTTCACGGGGGTACGGAATGAGGCAGCTGCCTCAGACTGCTGCCCTGACTTCCCCGCCATGATGGACCGTACCCCCAAATGATAAAACAAGATAATCCCTTTGTTCATGAAGTTGCTTTGTCAGATATTTTTGTCACAACCATGAGAAAAATAACTAATGTAAACCATAGGGACCAGCATCTTATGGGAACCAATTAGTCTTATATGGTGTGTAAAAGACATATAGCCATGGTCGGAAGGAACTTCCCCATTGTGGGCTGGGTGCTTTGAGTTCATCAGAAGGAGATGGGCAAACCCCAGCTGCCTTGGCTGACTGGCTTTGCCAGTCAAATCAGGAAGGGGTGGTTTGTAGCTATGCAGCTGTTTTCCTCAAGGAAACAACAGCCTTAGGCAAGAGATGCATCTCTGTAGCTGGATAGTGCGGCAAAGATGAACCAGGGTCAGGAATCCCTTCCTGAAATAGTAATTAAGAACATTATTTTGGGGGCTGGAGAGATGGCTCAGCGGGTAAGAGCACTGACTGCTCTTCCAGAGGTCCCGAGTTCAAATCCCAGCAACCACATGGTGTCTCACAGCCATCTGTAATGAGATCTGATGCCCTCTTCTCGTGTATCTGAAGACAGTACAGTGTACTCATATATAACAATAAATAAATCTTTGGGCTGGAACAAGCAGGGCCAGAGCAGGCAGAGGTCCATAAGTTCAATTCCAAGCAACCACATAATGGCTCACAACCATCTGTACAGCTACAGTGTACTCATATATGTAAAATAAATAAATGACTAGCTTAGAACTTGCAATGCAGATCAGGCTGGCCTCAAACTCATAGAGATCCGCCTGACTCTGCTTCTTGAGTGCTGGAATTAAAGGTGGACCATCATGCCCAGCAAAAATCCAATTTTGAGGCCATCAGATACTTATCGTGCACCCCCTTGGTCCAGACTCTCCTGTAAGTGTTGTATCAGGCATTCAGAGTTGAACACAATAGACAAATAGCCTTGCCCTTGTGGAAGTTTAAGCTGTGCAAAGTGAATCACAGAGCAAGCAAAAACAAGTCAGATGGTGCCACTCTGAGGGTAAGCACAAAGTTCTCTTAAGAATATGCCTCCTTGCCTCACAGTATGAGATTATTTAATCTGGGGTCCTTTAAAATACACACCAGAGATCCTTGAGCACATGCTGTTTGGGATCGCAATAATTGAGTGTCTCGTAGAGAGTAAGGTGTTCTACTGAGCAGGGTTAATAAAATGGCCTTGTTCTGTGACTGACAGTACAGCGCCGAGTGACAACTTCCACAGGCATTTTGATAGTGAGGTTATTGCAAAAAGAAATCACACAGCAAGAGACAAAAGCCAGAAATTGGCGTCTCTGACATTAATGTGTAAATAGCCTCTCTCGTGCCCTTGAACAAGGTATCTCACATCCTTAAGTTTCCTTGGCCTTCCTTGGAAAAAGAGTGGGCCACCACCATAGGCAATTTCAAAGTTCTCTTTCTCTTGACATAGTCATTCTATTTGGTCTCAAGAAATTATTTGGAGAGTTTGGGTTAGAGGTTGGAAGGTGGCTAAGGGCATGGCAGATGCAGGTACGAAGCCATTAAATCATTCTGGTTTCTCTGCTCTGTTTTCTCTATGTATTGTGTGGAAGTATCACCTGTCAATAAAATACCTATGGCCAGTAGGAAAAGGGAGAAGAGAAGGCAGGACATCCAGCAGGGAGCAAAGAACTCTAGGAAAGAGTCTAACATAGGAGATTTCCCCACCCTGACGTGGAGGAAGTTGGATGTATGGAACTGAGGAGAGGTAGCTTGCCATGGGACAGGTAAAGAATAGTATAAACAGGTTAGCAGAAGATCTGAGGCAGCTGGGGAGCCAGCCTAGCTCATGCCTAGGAAATTAATAAATAATATAGCCTCCACGTAGTTACTGGGGAACTGGGTAGAAAAGCCTGTAGATACCCAACTCTCTCAGGGAGTCCAGATACTCAGACTACACACACACACACACACACACACAAGGCTTCTTGAAATTCTGGTGTTCTTCTTTCCCGAAGACTAAGGTTTACATCTGTGAATATCAGGGTTTCTGTTGTTTTTTTTTATTTTATTTATTTTTTATGTGTAAGTACACTGTAGCTGTCTTCAGACACTCCAGAAGAGGGCGTCAGATCTCATTACAGATGGTTGTGAGCCACATGTCGTTGCTGGGATTTGAACTCAGGACCTTCGGAAGAGCAGTCAGTGCTCTTAACCACTGAGCCAGCTCACCAGCCCCCAGTGTTTCTGTTCTTCACCTGTTTTTCACCAGTGTCAACAGGAGGAATACCTCTTCCTGTTCCTTCTATGCTAAACTACGGGGACTTACTAGATCTTGTCCTGAAATGCAGGTATGACCCCAGATCTTGGCTTGCTCTCTATATACTTTTTGTTCTGTGACCCACTCTCTCATTTGTTCATGCTTTTTGTTGTTTTTGTGTGTTTTCTTTTTCCTCTGTGTAATCTTATACATCAATTCCTATGAGAAGGCTTGAAGACAACTCTGACTTCGGGTGTATATCACCTAAGCCTTGGGGGAGTTTGTTTCTTTTCTTGAAGCTTTTAAAACTTTTTTTTCTTGAAGTGGTAGGGCTGGAAGGGTGAGCTTCTTGTAGTTATCAGATAAGAAAACATGGGCTTAGAAAATCTAGAACTTCCAAAATGAGGCTTGGGCAGCTGCAGTTAACCACCTCCCCTGCCCCCTTTCCAAAAGGGAGGCCGTGGAGAATGCGGGCGGGCTAGCTCTGAGGGTGAAATCAGATGTTGACCAACTAGGAGAGGCTCTTGCTCTGTGGAATGTGAAAGATCTTTTTTTTCCCTTGAACTTCCTGCTTTCTTATCTGCAGAATGGGGCTGGGAGAATTCACCCAAGCATCTTCTTGAAGATCTAAAGAGTCATCTGCAAGTCTCTGGGTCTCTTATCTGCTAAACCCTAAAACAGCCAAAGGCAGGAAATTCTATACCCTCAGATGATACACTATTTTGCAACTAGCAGGACATCCACCAATCAGACTGTACCTTGACCTGATCAAAGAAAACACTATGAAAAGCCAAAGTGGTCCCAGCAGACTGTTTATGCCCACAGGCCTCTTCCAATGGAGCCAGTAGACTGTCTCTCACATACAGAATTTAAGACACTGTTTGGTGAACTAGGGAGATGCCTCACTGGGAAAAATACAAGCAGGAGGGCCTGAGTTTGAATGCTAAGAACTCAGGGAAAGCTGGACAAGGGATCTGTAGACCAAACTTTCCCACAGAGAGGTGGAAGATGGAGACAGGAGAAGCCCTGGAAGTTCTCTGGCAAGTTAGCTTGGCGTGTGCTGATCAGCGATACACAACAAAGAGACGCTGTGTCAAGGTGGACCCCAAAGACTGACATTTGGTTTTTGTTTTTGTTGTTTGTTTTTTTCTGGTTATACACACATGCACACACACACATGTTCAATACACATTCATATATCTGCTTTGTGAAGTTTTACTTCATGCACATTTTCAATTACAGAAGCAATCCCACTGTAAAGTAAGCGTTATCTCCTTTCCCTAAGCTTTCTTGTGGCCGCGTGATACAAGCTTGTCCTACTTGACTCCACAGCCAAATAATCTTTTATTTTTCGGAGCTCAGTCCCACGTGCTGGTCCCAGAACACTCGCAGCCTCTTTTATTTTATTATTTTATTTTATTTTTTGCCTGAGTTATAGATTCATTAACCCAGACTTTTTAAAAAATGTTATTATTAGAACTTTAATCACCCATGTCCTCCTTTCAAGTTCTTGCTAAAATTAATTTCTGGCAATAATAATTATGTCAGTCAAGGGCCAGCCAAATATACCCATGGCCCCTGGGCCAAAATCAAGACGGGAGTTTCCAGCCATAATCTATTTTTTGGCTCCTAACGGTTGTGCCACTTGGCCCACCTGCTCCCGGCCCCTCTGCCCCACGGCAGGTGAAGTAGTAGATGGGCCTGGTGGTCTGCTGTGGCCAGACTCTGTAAATTATATCTGAGTGAACTCAGAGACAACAAGGAGATAGTAAATAAATCAGGTCTAAGTCAAGGGCAGACGTCAAAATGGCAGTGGTTTGGCAGGTGTGAGGGAGTCAAGAGTAAAGCTGGAAGAGAGAGCAACCAGGGAAACTTTACAAATAGCTGACAGGGATGGATGGAGGATGGGCAGGACTCTTATTTTGATAGGCATTCTTAGCCACCATTGTTCTCTTTGTGCTCTAGGAGAGAGTTGGTGAACACACAAGATCCAGTTAAAGAATGGCAAGTCCATATAAGTAAGGCCTTTCGTCTTTCAGGCTCCACAATCTCTCCCTGTATTCCTGGAGTGTGCCTCTGACTATACATACAGCACAGAACTGCAAGATCACCCTAATGGTTTGAATGTTTGGCCTAGGGAGTGGTGCTTTTAGGAGGTGTGGCCTTGTTGGAGGAAGTGTGTCTGTCATTCTGGGGGGTGGGCTTGGAGACCTTCCTCAAAGCCACGTGGGAGCCAGTCTTCTGTTGCCTTCAGAACAAAATGTAGAACTCTCAGCTCCTCCTGCACCAGGCCTGCCTGGATGCTGCCATGTTCCCACTTTGATGATAATGGACTGAACCTCTGAAGCTGTAAGCCAGCCCCAACTAAATGTTTCCCTTTATAAGAGTTGCCTTGGTCATGGTGTCTTTTCACAGCAGTAAGACACCATCTAGGCTATAGTCAGGCATGATGTCAAACAAACTCACCAGTTTCTGTCTTATTATTTATTCATCCAACAAACACATAATGGGTGTCCATTTTCAAACAAACCATTGTGCTGGGTTAGGGTTATAACTGTCCTAATTTTTTAAAAGATTGATTTATTTTTACTATTTGTGGATAAATGAGTTTCTGCATGGATGTAGGTATACAAGTATGCCTATGTCAGAGGCCAGAACAGGGTGGGTTAGATCCCCTTACAGACGGGCTGTAAACTACTGTGCTGGTGCTGGGAACTGAACCTGTGTCTTCTGTAAGAATGGCAAAAATAACTGCTGAGCCATCCCTCACGCCCCACAATTTTTAGTCCAATGAGTAAGGAATTGTGGGGACTTAGAATACTGGCAATCACCTGTGAAGGGAGGTTCCTAGGTGTTGGGCAGGGGCTTATGAGTTGCTCCAGATATTGATGTAGAGTATTAAGTGAATGAGAAAAAGAAAGAGAAAGGAAAGGTACGGTGGAGATGGTTTATTGTATAAAAGGGAAAGCAAACCCAGAGGCAGACACATCTGGGAGACTTCAGAGGAGACATGACCCTGAGCCGAGAAGGCAAGGGGGTAGGGGGAGAGGAGCCACTGACTAAGATCCGCAGCCAGGCCAGGAGACTGACCAAAGGAGGGTCTTAGCTAAAGCTGGATTATGTAAGGAAGGGCAGCTGTGGGAAGGGCAGCCCAGACTCTGGGCTGGAGAAGTTTAGGGGAGGGGGAAGGGTATACCAGCCTTACCCTGGAACAGATAAGGACTGAGGGATGCTGGGAGAACCAGGTGGCCAGGTCTGCTCTGCTTTGATGTGTTAAATAGGCTCCACAGGCCATTTGCCCCAGGGTTTGAGACTCATGGTAGGAGCTCCTAAGGGAGCATTAGGGAATAGAGTGCTCTGATTCCTGTACACAGCCCTCTGGGGCAAAAGTGTAAAGCAGGGTGTGTCTGTGGCAGACAGTAATAGCTAAGGAAAATCTTAAAGTGGCCTGACTGAATTGGTGGCGTGGAGGATGAAAAACAAAAAACAAAACAAAAAAAAAACCAGTGTGCAGTCCCAGGAGCTAAGTACATGGGGTCACATGTAAGTACATGGAGCCTGGCTGAGTGTTTAGGTGAGGTCAAGAAGAAGGGGGCAGACTCCCTCCTCTGTATTCCTGCCCTGGTGCCCTGCTGGAAAGGGACATCAAAGCCGCCTACATAGGAGCAATGGAGGGAGGCAAGTCTGAGGCTGGACTGGCACTGACATCATGTCTCCTGGGTATTGCAGTGCAAGAGACAGTAGGCGAATGGATGGATAGGAGTTCCCCAAGAACAAACTAAGGTAGCTTACAGAACCCCCGCTGGAGGGTGGGGTAAGCTCTATGAGTGGGAGAGGGAGGAAACGGCCTCAGCTGAAGTAACTAACTTAGTGATTGCATTCCTCCCTTCACTTACCTCTGTGAAAAGAACATTCTTAGGGGAAGATGGACTTTAATCACTTTAATCAGCTGACAGAGGGGAGGAGAGGGAAGGGAAGGGAGGGGGAGAAGAGAGGAAAGAATTGAGAGGGCTGGAAGCCTATTTTTACTGTAAATCTCACTGTGTAGCCCCCTTTCCTCTCCCAACCCTCTCAGCAACCAATCATTTCCTTGAGGTAGGAACTCTCCTCCTGAACTTTTTACAACCTTCCCAAACACACCACCACCAACTAGAGACCAGACCTCCAAACGTCCAAATCCGTGAGTCTCCGGGGCGTGTTTCACAGGTGAGCCCTACTGTGTGAGCCACGTGTTCAGACACAAGCTCCTCCTCGGCGCTCTCACCCGAGGAAGCCTGGGTTCAGGCTAGGAGTCAAGAGAGCCCTCAGTATCGCGCGTCTGCCTCTCGCTACCTGGATGATCTTGGCTTCTTTATTTTTTTAACTGCCATTTTCTCCCTTTAACAGTTGACGACATTTCCCCACCTTTTCTTCTCACTGAACACGGCCCTTCCCTTTCAAAGGCTAACAACCCCCAGGCCTGCTGACCCATCCACCCACTCTCTTGCTTCCTGCTTCCGTGGAGTGTGTAGTACTTGGTGCTGACAATAGCCTCCTCTCCCATCAATGCACTCCTTATCCCATCCTTCAGTGAGTTGAAGTCCTCCTTCTGAAAGAAGACAGAACAAAGGTCCTGCTGGGACTCCTCCGCCTCAGAGGGGCCCTTTAGTGATCTCTCTCTCACTAGAGTTTCTTGAATAAGAGTCTTTACCGCTCTTGCTCTTCATGTAGCTACTTCCTTGCCACACTCCATAGCTGCTCTCCTGGAGACACCCTCCCCTTGCACCCGCGCTTTTAGCAGCCCTTAACCAAGGACATCAGTGTCCCCCTCTTCCTATTTGTGTGTGTGTGTGTGTGTGTGTGTGTGTGTGTGTACACGTCTGTGGAAACCAAAGGTAGGTGATAGGTACCTCCTTAAATCATTCCTCCACTTTATTATTTAAGGATTCTTACCATAAATTAATAAGCAACATCGGACTGTGTTTGTTTTCATATACATACACTGAAGGCTCTAGCAGGCATGGGCATGGCAAGCATGGCGCTGGCGGGCTAGGATGTGGTGGTATGCTTTGATTGAGCACGTGAATTAGGATAGTCAAAGGGGGGCTTTTGATAGCTGGACTTCAATACTCTGATAGTTGGACCGTGGTGATCAGCCTCAGGAAGGAATCTGGCATTAGAAAGAACCCAAATAAGGGAACAGACTTTGGTGGCTGGCTTTAGGGACAACGGTAAGGCCCATTCTAACACAGACTTCCCTTTCTTCCCCCTCTTAAAAATTATACTTGCAAGGTTGTTTTCTGCCTGCGTTAGAAATCAGCCACTTGACTTTTCTAAGCCACTTAATAATGGCTCTCTGTGAAAATGGGTGCTTGGGTATTATTTGTGCCTAACCTGGGGTCTGAGAGGAAGCACAACACTGTGTATGTTTTTGTGACAAAGTCTCTCAGTAAACAGTAGCTCACTGTTAGGCCAGACAGGTTGCTGGGGATTTGAATCAAGGCTCTCCTGCTTGCATTTACTGCCTGAGCCATCTCCCCATCTTCTCTAAGGCCTCCTTTCCAATTCTCCATATACTTCTTCCTACAGTCTCCTCCTTCCACAAGTGCCAGGAAGATCTGACCAGTGTGTTCTTTTCCGGAACTGTTAGTAAAGGTGTGTTCCAGGGTAAGTAATTTCACTCTTATCAAAGAAACCCTCACTGCATGCTTCATACATCCTGGGAACAGGTATGGAAAAGGCACTCAAGAGATGCGACCTCTATCAGGAGCCAACTAGACAGTATACCAACCAGCTACCACTAACACTGTGTAGAGTGGAGCAGTGTATAGTTGTAATGGCTATTCCTGATTGTCAACTTGGCTACATCTGGAATGAACTACAATCCAGAATTGGAGGGCTCACCTGTGATCCAGATCCTGAGGCTGGAAAGCCCTAGTTTCTGATCTGAATCTTGGCCTGAAGATCTTGAAGCACAGTGGCTATGAAAAGCTTAGGCCCAGGCACGATAGAACAAGCCTTTAATCCCAAGAGACCAAGGCAGGAGATCTCTGAGTTTAAGGTCAGCCTGGGATAAAACAAGTTCCAGATCTAGGCGTGGTGGTACACACCTTTAATCTGGGCCATGCCTTTTGCTGGAGGCCTACATAAGGACATTGGAAGAAGGAAGATTCTCTCTTGCAGTTACTTGCCAGCACATATGTTAGAATCTACTTCTACAGAAGACCAGCTGAAACAACTAGCCTCGTGGGACTGAGCCACTACTAGATTCTTGGACTTCCAAGTCATAGCGGCCTATTGTTGGGGAGTTGGACTGCAGACTGTAAGTCATCACAATAAATTCCCTCAATATAGAGAGACATTCCATATGTTCTGTGACTCTAGAGAACCCTGACTAATATAATAATTAAGCAAATGATGAGGTGCTTTTTCAATGTGACATCCAACAGACATATTTTATATTTTATTAGCTCTTAATTAGGACTGGCTATAGATTGAGTGGTTAGCCACATATGGCTACTGGCTTCCTATCCAACATCATGGATTTAGCTATAATTAGTCTGGTATGTGGGCCAGCAACATCAAGGTCACCATTAAGGGGTCTGGGGTAGCATTTCAACAGTGAGGTGCTGGAGTATCATGTGCAAGGCCCTACGTTTGATTCCTATTACTGGGAAAAAAAATTTAAATTAGCATAACTTTGGTCAGAAAACATAGACTCTCCTGACCTGTATTGAGTCCCCTGTGATCTAAGTGTTGGAGGGACAACGGCCCGGATGATGGGCAAATAGTTTCCAGTGTACCAGGACCCAGGTAGGATGAGGACAAATATTGTATTCATAGCCACGCACACTGCACATCCCCCAAGAGACAGCTGGGGAAAACAGGGGGATCAAGAGGCTTTGAAAACAGAAGGAATTCTGCCTTGCAGTTAGTTTTTGTGAATCCTGGTCCCAGCTAATGTAAATCAGTCTGTGGCCCTTATGCTGAAATTATACAGAGATTCCCCAGCATGCTAATTAACTTGGGGAAGCAGGAGTAAGGAGAACAAACAAAAATAAGATGTCAACCATGATACTGGGATTTAAAGTGGCATTCTTTAAAACACGCTATAAAATTCAGAAAGCAATCTGTACTTAACAGTGGGGACTCCTGACCTGTTCAAAATTCAGAATGCTTAAGAAATGATTAGATATGCACTTGGGGAAAGGAAACTATCTCTCTCTCCCTTCCCTCAGGCAGAAGGGGCACAAATCAAAGACTCTGAAACTTATCTGTATTTCTACGTTTGATCTTCAGATCGCCTCAGAATCCCATAGCCAGAAAGCCCACCTGGACTTTCTCCTTTCTCCTAGTAAACGGTAGAGAGAAGTGTCTGCCTTCTGTATCAGTCCCAAGTTTAATAAATGTATCTTCATCATCTTTCAAGGCAGTTTTAAACCTCCTGGAAATAAAAAAAAAAATGGTAGTGAACTTAAGTATGTTTTTAGTAGGGCAAGGGAGGAACAAAGGCACAATACAATCTCATCTTTCAGGCTGTGTTGGGTCATTAAGAGTAAAAGGATAGTTGGGATGAGAGTCAATCAACCCCCTCCTCTTTTCCTCCCTCCCTCCCTCCCTCTCAGAAAAAGAGAGAAAAAGTTTTCTTAGATTGGATCATGCCATAAGATGGCAAAACTCAAAAGAATCTGTCGGGTTCGGTGGTCAGCCAGCAGGGTGGAGATCCTGGGAAGTCAATGATGGGTTGAAATCTAGTGGCAGAATTCCTTCTTATTGAAGAAGATCAGTCCTTTGTCTCAAGCAGACCTTTGGCTTATTGGATAAGGCTCACCCACAAGTTAGAGAGTGGTGGTCTCCTTACTCACATTCCGTCAATTCAAATGTTAATCTCATCCCCAGACATCCTCACAGAAACCAGCTGAGTCACATCTGCTCACACATCTGGACTCTGCAGGCCTGTCAGGTTAGCACACGTGAGTTTAAACCATCTGGAGGAAGAAGGCACTGTCTTAAACTCAGGAAGGGAAGAAGTCTGCATCCTTGTAAGCAGGCTGCAGTGTTTGGTTTTTGGACTTCTGAGCATGTCTCTAAACATCTATCAGTATTGAATTCCTCAGTTTTCCTAGAGGTCCATTTCTAGCCTCTTTTGTCTCAGAAGCTCTCAGGTCTGGGTATATAAGTGATGACTGTCATTTGAATCAGGACACTCCCCCTAAAAACTCACCTTCCTCTACTGGAGCAGACATTCAGTGTCTGCTGAGAAACATCACTCTGAGCTTCAGATACAAGAATGCTTAACCACCAAGGATGCAATAGACCCATCTCTCTCCAGGCCCCATTATAGTCGGTTTGACTCAGGACACCAATCAGTTCTGAGTCGGATAACATTTCTTCTACTTGTACACTCCTTGCCTTCACCATTCTCACATATACCCTTTCTAAGCCGGGTATTAAGAAAATTAAAAACTCAAGAAAAGGGCTGGAGAGATGGCTCAGGGTTAAAAGCACTGACTGCTCTTCCAGAGGTCCTGAGTTCAATTCCCAGCAACTACATGGTGGCTCACAACCATCTGTAATGAGATCTGATGCCCTCTTCTGGTGTGTCTGGAGACAACTACAATGTACTTATATACAATAAATAAATAAACCTTTAAAAAAAAACTAAAAAAAAAAAAACCCAAAAAACAAAACAAAACAACCGAGTCCAGTCCAGTGCTAACTTTCGGTTGCTGTGATTTGATGCCTGAGAGAAACAGGTTAAAGGAGAAAAGGTTTTTTTGGCTGGTGGTTTGACTATACATTGTTCCTGGACCTGTGGTAAGTTACATCATGGTAGGGAGTGAAGGTACTCACCTCTTTGTGGTCAGGAAACAAGAGAAGACAAAAGGAACAGACACAAAACAAAATCCTTTAGTGGCCCTCTCCTAGTAACCTATACCCTCCAACTAGACTCCACCCCATCAAGTTTCTACTACCTTCAGGCAACACATTAAAGTTCAAAGGAATAAGAGAGTTGATCTAAGTCAGAGGTCAGAACCCTTAGGATCTGATCACCTCCTCAAAACTCTTGGCTTTTTCCAGTAGAAAACAAAGGAAAATTTTTATAGAGTCAATTCAAGGAACCCTGTAGGCTGAGAGATGAGGAAGACATCTACAAAAATCACAGAGGATGGGCCACACGGCACAGGATACTTGCAGGCAGTTGGTCTTTTTTGGTTTTTTTGAGACAGGGTTTCTCTGTGTAGCCCTGGCTGTCCTGGAACTTTGTAGACCAGGCTGGCCTTGAACTCAGAAATCCACCTGCCTCAGTCTCCCAAGTGCTGGGATTAAAGGCATGAGCCACCACTTATCTCTGGGTTCAATTGCTGGTTCTGTGGCTTTCTGGCTGGATGAGCTTGGGTAGATCACTTGGTCTTTGCTGACCCCACATCTGTCTTCAGAAGAGAGCTACTTGATCACGGGTGCTTATGTGGAGATTTAAAGGAGTCCTTGTTGGTTAACAATCATGGTGTTGCTCAGCACAGAGCAATGAGCTCCCAGGTCCTTCATCTCTGCACCCTAGATCTTTAGACTCTATAGATACCTGGCTCGTGAAGACAACACAACACATTAGGGCTTACTGGGACATACAAAGAGTCTGCTCTATCTGCAGCCAAGCAAGAGTTGCCAAGATTAAATTTGCAAGCTTAGAGAAGGCTAGCTATCCCAAACTCAAAGCACCTGAGAGCAGAGGTTTCTGGTTTTCCTTTTAGGATTGTGGAATACTTACATACAAATAATGAGCTGTGGTGAGGGTAGAGCATGAGATTTTGAATGAAATGTGTTCCACATAGGCTCAAACATTTGAACACTTGGTTCTTAGTTGGTGACTCTGGAGAGGTTTGGGGGAGGTGCAGCTTTGCCTGAGGAAGTGGGTCACTGTTGCTGTTGTTAATTTATTGATCTATTCACTTTATAACCAATTTCAGCCCTTCCTCTCCTCCTAGTACTCTCTGGCACAACTCCACTCATTCTCATAAGAAAAGGGGAACCCTCCCCTGCTGGGTGTCATCTCTGCCACTAACACTCTAAACCCCACCTCCCACCCCACACCCACAACCCAGTACACAAGTCCCTTCAGATTAGATGCATCCTCCCCCACTGAGGTCAGATAAAGCAGTCCATTTAGGAGTGCAGGATCCGCAGGCAGGCAGGCAGGCAGGCAGGTAGGCAGACAACAGGCTCAGGGACAGCCTCTACTCCTGTTGTTAGGGATCAGCATGAAGACCAAGGCTATCTGCTACATATGTGCAGGGGTCCTAGGTCAAGTCAGTGCTCATACTCTGGTTGGTGATTCAGTCTATGGGAGCCCACAAAGGTCCACGTTAGTTGACTCTTGGTCTTCCTGTAGAGCCCTTGTCCTTTTCAGGTCCCTCAGTTCTTCTCTCAACTCCCTGAGCTCCATCTAATGTTTGGCTGTGTGTCTCTACATCTCTTTCAACTGGCTCCTAGGTAGAGCCTCTCAGTGGACAGTTATGCTAGGTTTCTGTCTGCAGGCATAACTGAGTATCATTAATAGTGTCAGGGATTGGTTCTTGCCCGTGAGATGGGTCTCGATTTGGGACAATCATTGGACAGCCATTCCTCCAGTCTCTGTTCTATCTTTGTCACTGCGTCTCTTGTAGACAGGACACATTTTTGGGTCAAAGGTTTTGTGGGTGGATTGCTGTCCTTATCCCTCCACTGAGAGTCTTGTTTGGCTACAGGAAGTGGCCACTTCAGGATGCATATCCCCTACTGCTAGGAGTCTCAGGTAGAGTCACCCCATAGACCTTCTGGGGCCTCGCCCATCCCAGGTCTCTGGCATGTCCTAGAGATTGTGCCCCTCCTCTCACCCACCCAACCTCTCTTCTCCCTCTCCTTTGTTCCACTTCCCGTTTGTTCTTTTGTGTATTTATGGTTAAATATATGAGCTCTCCACTTCCTGTTCCTGCTAAGTCTGCTGCTTGCTTCCATGCCTCTGCTCACCCTGATGGACTTTTATCCCTTTGGAACTGTAAACCCAAATGAACTCAACTCTTCGGTAAGTTCCCTTCGTCATGCTGTTTGATCACAGCAACTGAAAAGTAACCAAGAGAGCTACATTTCTCTCTTTACTGGGTGTGCATACATGTTCACGTATGAGTATGTATGTTCATGCCTGAGGGCATGTGTGGAGGTCAGGGGTGAACATCTGGGTTATTATTTTTTTCAAATATGATGTGTATGGGTAGTGTTTGTGTGTGTGTGCGCGCGCGCGCGCGCGCATGCATGTGTGTGTATGTATGTATGTATTGCATACCTGGAACCCATGGAGCCCAGAGGAGGGCAGTAGATTCCCCTGGGACTGAAGTTATGATGGTTGTAAGCTACACTGTGGGTCCTGCGAATCACATCTAGGTTCTCTGGAAGAGCAGCCAGTGTTCATACTCTTTGGCCTCTGGGATGTCATCTTAAATCATTTCTCTACCCTAGTTTTTGGGGTGGGTCTTTCACCCTCCCTCCAGCTTGCTGCTTCAGTTAAGACACACTAGGAAGTGAGCCTCCGGGATCTGCCTGGGTTCCTCCTCCAGCACTGCGGTTATGAGCGCACATTGCTTTGCCTGTCCTTTTAAGTGGGTGCAGGGGATCTGAACTTGGGTCCTCAAGCTCACACAGTAAGCACTTTTACCCACTGGACCATTTCCTTAGTCCTCATTTATGATTCTTTTTTTTTTTTTTAAAGAATATGTGTGTGTCTTTGTGGGAGTATGTGCACACGAGTAAAGGTGTTCTTGGAAGCCAGAAGTAGGTACGTCATCATCTGCAACTGCAGTTAAATTTGGTCATAACCTGCCACATGTAGGTGCTAGGGATAGAACTCAGGTCCTCTGCAAGAACAGCAAGCACTCTAACAACTGAGCCATTGTTTCAGTCCCCTTATCTATGTTTTATATAAACCTTGTACATATAATCTGGAGGTGATTTTATAAACGTTTTTTAAGATTTATTTATTTTATGTATATGAGTACACTGTTACTGTCTTCAGACACACCAGAAGAGGGCATCAGATCCCATTTTACATGATTGTGAGCCAACATGTGGTTGCTAGGAATTGAACTCAGGACCTCTGGAAGAGCAAGTCAGCGAGTGCTCTCAACTGCCAAGCCATCTCCATTTTTAACATACCCGTATTTAAAAATTTCCATTTATAACATCATATTAGTGCTCAAAATGTGTCGAATTTGGGAGCATTTTGTATTTTCAGATTGAAAATGGTCAACCTGTGTTTAGTCCTGAAGTCCCAGGGTGGTTAGCAATGTCACACAACACCTGTTTCCCTTCCAGTACCCTACCTCAGTAAGATCACCTGCAGTTCCGAGCCTGGCCCCGGCAGTAACTTCTAAGGATGAAACCCGATGGTTCAGCTTCTTGACCAGTGCGGGTGGAGGGGGATGTGGACAGTCTTTAGTGTGGCAGCAATCATAATAATTAGAAGCCATCAGTTACAGCCAGGCCTCTCATACATTAGGTATTATCAAGACCGTTGGGCCTACCAGAATGCTCTTCTGACAAAGCAACAGATATTTGTGACATCACAAAGCAGTGGCAGTCCACAGGGCAAGAGCAAAGACTGCTTCAGAGAAAGGGATCTCGCTGCCTAAGTGAAGACGAGGAGACTGAGATTCACCTGTCCAGCCAGTCACCTCTATGTGACTAGTCGAGGTCAGCCTTGAGTTTTGAAGAGATGTCTGGGTCAAGTCCCCATATTAAACATGGTTTTGGCTTATGCCCGTCTCTATTCTCTTGGCCTCTAATTGCCTTGCAGGTAAATTGATTTCAAAGATACCAAAACTGTACAGGTGGAGCTGTCAGACTCTCTTACAAAAAAAGACAGCTTTGTGGTCTCTTGAGTAAAACATGCCCCTCCCCCATACATAGATCTATATACTTGTGTCAAGTGTGCGGCTAGGGGTGTGGTCACAAAGAGCCACAGCAGGTCTCCACTTCCAGTCACAAGGCCCCACTTCCTTCTAGTTCATCCTGTCAGATAGCCTAGAGGGACTCTGAAATCCTGGTAGAGTTATCTTCCATATCCAAGTGGCTTCAGATTAAAGCAGGCTTGGCAGGTCCCAGAATGGTGTCACCCAGCAAAAACGGAGTGAATAAATCATCTTAAGCACACTCCTAGTCATATTTGAATAGATGAATGAAATTAGCTTTAATGACATGCTATGTAACCTAGCACATCTGAAACGTAAGCAACCCACGCATAATATCCTTTATATGTTTCACGAGTTTTCAAAATCCCATGTGTGTTTTGAACTTGATGTGTCTGGGTTCCAACAAATCACCTTTCAGATGTTCAAAGTCACATGTAAATGGCCGCTATTCCACACTACAAATGTTTGCCACTCACAGGTAGTAGTGAAGATAGATACTCCTGCCCCCAGGGCTACAACTTGCTCCTAATGACTAAGCACAAGGCCTGATGACTAATTCAGTCTCTGAGGTTAAAAACAGAACTTCACTTCCCAGAGTTCCTGCATCTGAGAAAACAGATTAAGAAGGCCTCTGGTGAGGGCCTGGCCTCTGCTTCCAAGATGGCGGCTTGTTACTGTGTAATTGGGAAGAAATAAGCACTACATATACACAGGACAGAGAGGACAGAATAATTCCCTTTCCGGTGCCATCTGCAAAAGCCCTGCCCTCATGACATTACCGCCTCAGAAAAGTGTCTGCCCCTTAATACTATCACATTGAGGATTGAAATTCCACATGTGAGTGGACCTTCGTGGCCATTTTCTCCAGGGGCTGCTCCTAGCCCTGGCCTAGGCTGGAGAGTGTTGTGAAATATTTCCCAGGCTTGCCCCTGTGACTTCATCTCCTACTTCCTTGCTTTCTATTCCTCAGAGCCTTCCCTACTTGCTGATTGAATACCACCTTTACCTGGGGATTTAATATTGCCAAATTTCCTTTCCCTGACTTAATTGAATCTCCAGGGATCTATCTTGACCTTCAGGGTTATTGTGAAGACCTCACCATTCTGCCACCAAGGACCTGACTTAACCTCTTGAACATGTCCGTGTAAACAGTGTCTGTTTTCTGTCTCTGATCTCGGCATAGTTAGCTTGTTCTTTAGCTCTAACACACAGCACAAGGATCTGGTAGAAACCATATGCTCTTTACAGTTTGTAGGAACAAAGCTATAGACCAGCATAAGAGTACTAACAAGCCCAAGAGTAATGAAGATGCTTTTCTCGTTCTCTGGGACTAAAACTATACAAAAAGGCGTTACTAGGTATTTGACACGGTTGTTTTCATGGCCCTTTGCTGACTGATCCCATACATTTAAACTTAAAGGCTAAGTTTTAGAAAGTATTTTTACATTATGACTCCAAATTAGTAACTGAAATCACCTCCCTCTGCACCAAAGCATCCTGGAATAGGGAGTGGAAAAAACTATCTGGAATCTGACTTCTTTGAGTATAGGGACACAAACTGCTGCCTAATTTAAAAAGCCTCCACATCTTTAGCATATGTAGATGGTCTGGTAATCACCATGCATACGTTAATGATATGGAAATCATTCAATGCTTGGGGTTTGATTGATGAGTAGTTTTGTCAGTTTTCTCAATTTTTCAGCCTGGATGACAGACTTTTTTTTGTTAACTGAATTACTATAACTTTTAAGTTTGAAACTATAATAATCACCTCATTAAATGAGTTACATTTCTTTCTCACATTGCCCTGCATCAGGCTTTGTGAGTCACAATTTACAGGTTGTAAGTACCTTTAGACAGAGGCTCCTCCATCTTAAAGCAAACACAACCCTCCCACTGCCTTTAATCAACAGAGAATCTCAACCTACCATACCCCATCACTTCCACAAGCATCTTTTCACAGCTTTGAACACAGTGAATGTGGCTGGACAGACAAGCGTCAGACCTAAAACCTAGACCTCAAACCGTAAATGGGGACCCCAGTATACACACACCCAGTCAATACTCAGGGATAGAGATAGGCAGTGACCTTTAAGCTACACACCTACAAAATTGCTCTGGGAACTTCTTGTCTGGGTTCTGTTGAAAATACACACAACCTAACTCCTCCACTAGCCTGATCTTGCTAATCCTCAAAGATCTAAGGACCAAATGGTTGTGACCTGATCACTCATGTGCAGACATTCAGGTGTGGGTGTTGTGTATTTGGGTGTGTGGACAGAACGGAGCTGCAGAAAATCCTTTGCAACACCAGTGTGCACTTGTGTAGAAGTATTCAAGGGGGATCATGCTAAATCGACAGTCAGCGAAGGTGATGGTTGGACACCTTCTGATCCTAGATCAACATCAATGGTGAAAGAACGTCTGGGGTCTAAAGCAAACGCCTCCCAGCATTAAGGACATCTGAACCTTCCGCAGAGCTGATATGTTTTATTCCACTTCAATTACTTCACATTTTGGTCTTCCTCTCTGAGGGGTAGGGAGGTATAAAAAGCTCTATTGCTTTAGGATTCCTTAATGCAACTTCTTCACAGTTCATCTGGGCTTTTCCACTCCTTTGAATTCCAGGGTCACTCTTTTGCACCTTGCCTGATATTTTTCTGGCAAGGCGCTGGCAGGCTTGCTCAGCTTTCCACTTCTCTTCACCGGAGACATGCCACGAGCAGCGACCCCTCTGATGGACAAAGTTCGGGGAACCGGGAGCCCTGGTGTAGGCCCTTCTAAGCCCCTCAAGCGCCGCTCATTCTGGTTATTCACCCCGAGCTCTGGCTCCTTCCTGCCAGCGCTTGCTGTTCCAGGCTGGCGCTCCTTGGCTCGCCGAGGGCTCTGCGCCACTGAGGGCCCGGGACGGCCCAGCACCGGGGGGCGGATGGACTGCGGGCTCCAAAACATCGCGCCGGGGGAGGTGGCAGCGGAAGAAGCCGGGACCGCGGTGGGAGGAGGTCGGCGCCGAGGCTGCGGGACTTGCGGGGCGTTCGGAGGGCCCGACCACGCCCAGCTCTGCGGGACGGCGCCCACGCCGCCGTTCAGCACCGGCCCACAGCAGTTGCCCACACAGAGCAAGGCGTCCATCTCCGCGTAGCTCTCCGGAGTGCCACCTTCGGGTTCGGAGTCCGGCTCCTGAGAAGAGGTTGGGGACGGCGGAGGAGTGACAGGGGCACGGAAGTAGGGGAACAGGAGCGCGGCGCGCAGCCGCCGCGCGGGAGAGCAGTAGGGCAGCCGGAGGGGCAGCGACATCTGCGGGCCGGGCCAAGCGGGGCCGTGGGGAGGCCGGCCCTGTGCACGCTCACGGCTCACGTCCCGCGCGGCGCAGCCACAGCCATAGAGGGACCCGGCTTCGAGTCGTCTCCGGCCTCCGGAAAGTTGAACGGACACTCCGCCTGGAGTCAAAAGGTGGAAAGGAGACCCCGTGAGGCTGATGTCCGCTCCAGGGGGCGGGGGAGGGTCAGAAGAACCAGTTTCAGCCGGAGCGACCAGAGCAAGCCATTGACACTTCAGTCCCGGGAAGGGTTAACCGAGTCCTGCCGCCTAGGTTTACATGCAAATAGAGAGCCGCTGCTCCAAGCGGGCCCGGGCTAGCACTTTTAAGTTTTTGATTGGTTGCCAATGACATCACCACTCGCGTTCTAACACACCAAACGCCCAAGCGCGTCCAAGCGGGCCTCCATCCCAGAGCGAGGCCTCGCCCCTTTCTCCGCCCTCCTCGGCTTCCTATTGGTCAGAGACCACTGTGATGTAGCGGGCGGCAGTCTCTGGGTCCTCATTGGCGTATTGCGCCGTCGCTCGGAAGCAGCTCCGCCCCCTCCAAAGCTTACATTTACGCTGTAGCAAAAGAGAAAGTAACTCTGTGTTGCTGCTGGGGATCAATGAAGCTGAGTGAGTGGGGGCGCACTGCGCGAGCGCATAGCTGGAGCGGGCGCCAGATGGTAGAGGGCTACACTTATTGATGAAGTAAGTGGAAGACATCACGGTTACTCAGAGCCGGAGGGTGGAGGGTTGTGTGTGTGTGTGTGTGTGTGAGAGAGAGAGAGAGAGAGAGAGAGAGAGAGAGAGAGAGAGAGAGAGAGAGAGAGAGAGAGAGAGAGAGAGAGACAGAGAGAGAGAGACAGAGAGAGAGAGAGAGAGAGACTGAGACAGAGAGACAGTGACAGACCTACATCAGGTAAGGAAGGTCCTAAGGTTTAGTCTTTTGGGTCTGGTTGCCCTGGGATGAAGGGTGGAAATGAGTTTTGGTTTGGTTAAGATGCTTTATGGCAGTTTTCAAAGCCCGAGGCGTTGCTGATGATACTCAGTGGTGGCATGGGATAGGGATGCTACGTGCCCCGGGAGTTGGGAAGGAGCATTCTTTAACCACTTGCTTTTTCTTCAGTCCCTGTTAGTGGTGGAAGGGAGATTAGCGGAGAAAGGGGGTAGGGGGTTAGTGCTATTTTTGTGGGAGGTTTCCCCGGGCCAGACTGGATGGCTTTGGAGCTATCTGCTGCAAGGATGCAGATCTCCGTGCACTCTGTGCCTGTGTGCGAGCACGGTGTAGAGGTACCTACCGGTCCCAGCCTGTGTCTCTGGAAAGTCGTTCCCGGGTCCTCCTCCTAGGGAATGGGCCACTGATCCTGGATGTCCCCTACCAGGTAACAAAATAGCAAAGACTTTAACTGCATTCACGGTTCAGCTGGGACACAGTTAACAGCTTCTGGAATAGTACTCGCTCTGAAAAAAAATACTATGCAAGGGAGGGAGAGGGAAAGAGGGAGGGAGGGAGGGAGGGAGGGAGGGAGGGAGGCAGGAGGTTGGATCCTTTGCTCCCAACCAAAGGTGGGTGAGAGAAACCCGAGTCAGTGGGGCTATGCCGACACGGGTGGGTACGTGCTCCTGGGTGCGCGTGTGTGGATTTCGCTGGTGACACTTTGGCTCGGTCTCAGAGAACAGTGACCGTCATGAATAGACCGATGATTCTTGATGTTTTTCCAGACAGCTCTTAAGTTCTGTTTAGATGAGTGTTCTTGCGTGAGGTTTGATTTCTCTAGTAGAGGAGTCAGAATTGCTATGTTATAAAGTGGCCTTGTGTCTACGGGGAGGAGATAAGCGATCCATTGCAGGCATCCTTGGAGGAGTCACCCTGTGGGCACTACTTCTGAGCTTCCCAATTAGCCTATCTGTGGTAAAGGGACAAGTGAGGTTGCTCTCATGGAATCCATACTGTTTCCAAGAAGAATATCAGTATAGGGTTGAAACATTTTTTTTTTACAAAGTTGCCACTCCAGTGGAGATGCAAAGTCTGTCTGTATGACAGGATGAAACCCAAGCCCTTTTTTTCTTTCTTTCTTTTTTTTTTCTCTCTCTCTTTTTTTTTTTTTTTTTTGCTTAGGGGCACAGCACAGAGAGGGGTAAGGATGAGTGGAGTCACAGAGGACTGGGTCATGGGTCAGCCTGGGTTGGGGTTCTCAGACCTGACTCCTTTGGAGACTTGGTTTTTGGATAGTTATAAGTAGTGTAAGGGAGGGGGGGCATACGGCTTGATTTGATTTGGAAGAGGCTAATGTGAACTTTGAATAGGACGATGCTGAGCTTATCAAAGGACCCACCAGAATGGAAAGCAAGATTAGCTCCCAGCCATGGAGATTGACTTAGGAAGACACATTCCTTCCGATTTGCAGAAGGTTGACATCCAGCCCTCTGTGAATGTAGCTACCAAGCATCTCCATGGATCTCTGTGAGCTCTGACAGTGTTCTTGCTTGTCTCTTTGCCTTGGCTCTGGGGGAAGAAATGAAATACAGTACATGCCAGGGTGGACAGATGCATCCATCACAGGTGAAATAGACCTGCGCAGGAGAGGAGGCTCAGAATAAATCTCAGAGCCTCCCTGTCTGCCTTCGCTGTCTTCAGTCCTCTGCACCTTTACCTTCTCTAAGACTGAACTTTGATGCAGGTCCACAAAAGGAGGTCTCTTACCATTTCTCACATCACTTCGTCTAATGTTAACCTTTGACTTAGCTTCAGAATGGATGGGGTCCCTCAGGCATGCATCCTCTCTGAACATATCCAGGTGGATTTTAGCCTTTGATAGATAGTATCATGGCCAAGGGCACCTAGAAGGACTTTGGCTTTGCTCAGAGACATGCAGAGGTCTTTCCCAGGGATTGGATGAGACTGGCTTTGGGGTCATGTGACTTTACTTTTTCTTTCTTCCCCTTCTTTACAGACTCTTGAGTTCTTCTTGAATTGCCAGTTTTCAGCCTCCTCATGCCTCCATCTCCTTTAGACGACAGGGTAGTAGTGGCACTGTCTAGGCCTGTCCGACCTCAGGATCTCAACCTTGGTTTAGACTCTAGCTACCTTAGCTCTGCCAGCCCAGGCAGCGGTAGCCACACTCCAGTCATTGCCACCGCTGTCGTGACCCTCAAGGCTGCGAATCTGACGTATATGCCCTCATCCAGCGGCTCTGGCCGCTCCCTGAATTGCGGATGCAGCAGCACTAGCTGCTGCACTGTGACAACCTACGACAAGGATCATCAGGCCCAGACTCAAGCCATCGCTGCAGGCACTGCCGCCACCATTGGAACCTCGACCACCTGCCCTGTTAACCAGATGGTCAACAACAATGAAAATACAGGCTCTTTAAGTCCCTCGGGTGGGGTGGGCAGCCCCGTGTCAGGGACTCCCAAGCAGCTAGCCAGCATCAAAATCATCTACCCCAATGACTTGGCGAAGAAGATGACCAAATGCAGCAAGAGTCACCTGCCCAGCCAGGGTCCTGTCATCATTGACTGCAGACCTTTCATGGAGTACAACAAGAGTCACATCCAAGGAGCTGTCCACATTAACTGTGCCGATAAGATCAGCCGAAGGAGGCTACAGCAGGGCAAGATCACTGTCTTAGACTTGATTTCCTGTAGAGAAGGCAAAGACTCTTTCAAGAGGATCTTTTCCAAAGAAATTATAGTTTATGATGAGAATACCAATGAACCGAGCCGTGTGACGCCGTCCCAACCACTTCACATAGTCCTTGAGTCCCTGAAGAGAGAAGGCAAAGAACCCCTGGTGTTGAAAGGTAATGATTCTCCCTTGACCCTCCTCCCCTGATATTCCTTCCTCAAATACTGTCCTGATCAGCTAGGTTCCCCGATGAGATTCTTTTACAAGTGGCAGCCTTCTCTTAACCCCAAGGCACCATGAACCAAAATAGCCTGTCTTCTTGTCTTTACTTCTACCCTTTTCTTATTATTTTAGTTTATTAAGAAAATCCAAATAGCAATGACTTGATGTAAGATCTGAGTCCCAGCATTGATCTGGCTTCCACTTTGTGTTGCCTGTGACATCTCACTTGAGATGGTTTGCAAAAGACACTTTGTACAACCAAGATGGTATCTCAAGTCACGCCTTCTCTGGTAGCTCTATTTCAGTCTGTGAGTGGGTTGGAATGCTTTTTTTTTTTTTAGTCTCTCAAGGTCTAACAAATGTTGATGGAGCAGAGGAAGCTGCATCTACAGGTGCCAGGACTTGGTGGGAGAAACTCTTCCTGTTTCTCTCCTGATTGTCTTGATGTTCACATTGCTTATATAGTCATCTTCAACAAAGGCACACATCTTTATCTTAAAGCCTTATTGAACGTGTGAATTCTCCAAATGCATCCATTTCTCAGAGGAAGCTCCAGAGGATAGAGATACGAACTGCCCTACAACTATTCTTTCTGCTCTCACCTGACAACAGTTAGCTTCTGTTTCTTTCCTAGGAGGAGTCTTGCATCACTTTTCCCTAGTGTAGAATAACTGATGGCCGGAACCCCCCCCCCCAAAAGAAATAGATGACCCAGTCTTCTCTGAGCTTCTAACATACAGTGTTGGCCTGACCATGTGCACGGTCCACTTGCCCATCTTTGTCCTCCAACTCTGTCCTTTTGGACATCTGAGCATCGCTGTTCTGATAATATCTATCCAGTCGTGATGGAGAGTGATAACTATCTTCATTTTGTGTTTTGAGCCATTGTGTATGTGGGGTGGAGTAGGGTGGGATGGGGTGGGAGGTGGGGTGGGGTGGGGTGGAGTGTCCCAACTCCAGCGCTAAAGGTTGCTGATCATCAGTGGTGCTGGGTTCCTTTGAATGCTTTTCACATTTAACTTTGGGGCAGGCTGCTTTGGGAAGCAAGCTAGGATTTGTCTTTGTGGGATGGCTCTAGCTATTACCCTTGCTCTTAGGAACGTGGCTCAGTCATCCTTTGCTATGTCATGTCCCTTCCCACACTAATCCTTTGCTGTCTTTGTGGACAACTGTCACAAAGATACAGCTTTCTTTGGGGGCATGTAGGCTCACAGTTCTACATAGTTCTAGAAGCTCTGGGCACTGTCATGGCGGTGGCAGCTAAGTTTTCTTGGAGTCACAAATATGTCAGAGTTCTGTTGTGTAGTGTTCTTTTGAATTTTTGTCTGGTTGACTTTTAGCAACCCCCTGTGGCTTTAGCCTGCTGCTCTTCTCTTGGCACCATCCTATCTTGTCTTTTTTTTTTTTTTCAGATGAGAAAACATCATCTACAAATTCCCCACCTGTAACAAATAGCTTCATGGGGTTCTTTTTTTTCCTCCCATAGATGGGCTAGGTTTTTAGTAAAAATCAACCCCTTTTGTCTATGCAATCTAAGAAGAGTAAGCAGACAACTTAGTTTATGATGACTCTAAACTCGAACATAGGGCTGATTAGGATGTGTGGATTCTAGCCTCTCTTTTGCCGTGGAGCTTGGTGGGTTGAGGGATGGACCATCAGGGCTGAGAAATGTCTCTCTTGGGCACTGCTAAGAAGAAGGGATTCCTCTACCCTTCTCCCATAGATACATCGGAGGATCCCTGCCGCCTGGGTCTGCTCCTCAGTGTCAGTGTAAAGACTGCCTCAGTGGGGCGGGGCTGGACACGCTGCTGACCTCACCACCAGGCGCCCTGGGCAGCTGCGCTGAGGGCACGTCATTTCAGATTGGTTCGACACCGTGGCGGCCAGCTCGGAAGACGCTCTGGTGGTAGAGGTTGGGTTATTTGTAGTTTTGGGGGGAATTTTCCTTCAACTATCTTGGAATTTGGTTGACAGTATATAGTCCAGGAGTTAGAGGTCCGGTTGTCTACTTTGTTATCATTATTAAGTTGGTACCTTTGGGAGGAATGGCCTAAAATCAGGACCAAGTTAGGGAAGAGGTGGAAGAGATGGGACATTGAGTCCCCTGTCATCCTCTTCTCTGATTAAAGCAGAGGTTAATCTCAGAGGAGCGCCCTTGAGGTGGAGGATGAGGAGCTTTTCTCTCAACAAGCATGGTGTGCAGCTTCTCCAAGGTTCTTGAGGGATCAAGCAGACCATCTTGGTCTGGCTTCTCTTCTGAGGTTTATTTTAGGACTCACCTTATTGGTGAGCTAAGATTGTATTTCAGCTAGTGGGGGAGTGGTACCATTTTGGAATGAGTGAATTTTGTAGGGAGCCTGTTGCTGCCGGGGTGTAGGGGTAGATGGTTAAACTCTATGGTTGGAAGTTCCCAGGCCTTGTTGATTTATTTTCAGAGATTTTTTTTTTTTTTCAAAGATGCCTGATCCATCTGAGACTCTGGTTCATGTTTGTAAACACCGGTTGCTACCCTCCTGTTCCAAATTTTATGTCCCTCCGTTTCAATGCCACGTTCTCCATTTTTGGAGCTGCCTGTCAGGCCCAGTGGCGGCTGGGTTGCCATTTTAGTCAAGCAGTGTCAGGTTGGGACGAAACTGATCGGAGGCACAGAAGCCCCTGGGATTAAGTTACTGTTCTAATTTCTAGTCCCCGCCCTGCTGTGACCTAGGTCTGAGACTGTGTAGTCTCTGGCTCATTACCCACTGAAGGATACACAGCACCAGACCCTTGCTGACCTTCTGGTCAACCTCAGCTGAGTGATCCAAATAAATAAATCTTTACAGATTCAGTCTTTGAAAGGATTGTAACCTTTTCCAACTAATGTTAGTCGTTTTGATCAACTGTAACGTGATTTCAAACCCAAGGAAGAAGACTGGACAGTCCTTGACCTTCTAAAATGAGAGGCGCTGTTCTGCTGTGACATCT
Organism: Tokudaia tokunoshimensis; assembly: GCA_036184795.1. Lineage (NCBI taxonomy): Eukaryota > Metazoa > Chordata > Mammalia > Rodentia > Muridae > Tokudaia > Tokudaia tokunoshimensis. The sequence continues at coordinate 11,479,536 of BTHU01000013.1, read as the reverse complement.
GTAAGGCTGCTGTCCTTTTAACATCGCTGGGGTCAGGGAAATTATTTGTCCTTTATGCATGTGGGAAGGGCATGTCTCCTACTACTCCTTCAGAGTAGCTATGGCCTTTAAAACTTTATGATCAAAATTTTCAAAATGAACACCTTTATTACCAACCAGATTAAACATGTATTTCCCCTATTTGTCTTTCCTTCCTTGTTTTTGAAATAGTCTATGTCATACACTATAGTCTACTGTTTAGAGTTAGTGCTATATATGTAATTGAGCTGGGAGTATTTTACAGAGTGGTGTAGACATTTTTTTTCCCAGCTAAATATGTAGTGTCATATACCTGCCCAGGAGTGTTCTTCAAGTGTGGAATGCCACTGTTAGGGACTGGGTCTTGAGTCTCAGGAGGAGCCTCCCTCCCCTTCCTGGAGACCTCCATTCAGGGCCTGTTTCTCCCTGTGCAATTGCTATGTCAGAGTCCAGGCCTGCACGCGCTGGGTGTTCTCAAGAAGCAAGGGCAGACTCTCTGCCTTGGATTTCTACCATTCTGCTCTCTACCAGAGGCTTTTTGAAGGGGGTGTGGGGGCAGGGTAAGGAGGAAAAAGACTGACAGAGACCTAGCTTTAAAAGGGTGATGCAGAGGAGAGGAGTCGGGCAAGGGAGTGAGATTTACCCTAAAAAACGTCCCCCTACTCTCTGCTCCGCATTTACATATTAGAAATATTTTCTATCAAAATATATAAGCACAGTTGGCCTATTTTCACTGTAAAGCTGGCATGTATGTAAAACTATATATGGGCTCATGTTATACATACCCACCCAAAACTCCCAAACCTTTCTTTTAACTCCTGAATAAAGAGCAAATTTGGTCTAACAGTTTTCCTCAGTCAAAATAGATTCTGAAATATTCATTAGTAAGCAATACAGAGCTGCATGAATGGCTCCGCCAAGAAACTAGAGACCCTGGGAGAGTCCTCTTAGTAGGTTTTCTTTGAGGGGAGTAATATATCCCTCCTTGCTTTGTCTGTTCTTTTAAGACACAGCTACATTGCAAACTTATTTTATTCTTGTAACTGTAATTCTGAATGCCTGCTTAATACTCAAGGATACATGCCAAACATTAGATCTGTAAGAAAAAGTAGAGAAATGTAGGAAGAACAGTGGATCAGCAGGCCCAAGGACACTAGGTTCCTCCATTCGGCGTCCTTGGGCAGGTTGCTTTAGACCTTTAGTTCTCAGGCTTCCTCATTGGTCAAAAGAAGGCACAGGCACCTGTGTTGCGCTTGTGATGTTCACTCAGGAATTCAATAAGCGCAGACTTGCAAAGTGTTCAGCAGAGCCCCGGATACATGCTGAGTACTCTCTCCCTGTAGCTCAGCAATATTTCTGTGCATTGAAATGTGTCAGTCAGAAGGTAATTTGTCCTCTTCTCTCCCAGGGGTACAACAACCTAGGTCTAGCTGTGTGCCTGCGTGTGTGTGTGTGTGTGTGTGTGTGTGTGTGTGTGTGTGTGTGTTGCTAGGGCCTAAAAATAACTTGGTGACTGTTACCTAATTTAAGTAGCATACAGTTGTGCCAAGTAATTGCAAAAACACGTTGGGTCAAGAGGCTGAGTAATTTGGGCATACCCTAGAATTATTTATTTGTAGGGGAGCTTAGGAAAATGGGATGATAAATCTGTCCAGCTAATGTCCTGGATAGAATAACGAAAGTCTAAAACTTTTCAACTTTGTCGTCTCTGGCCTCGCCTCGATTTATTTTTGGAAGGAGGATTGTAGTCTGACTATAAAAGGGTAGGTGGAAGGAGGAGGGGGTGTGGGCGGCTGCAACCCTGAGTGCCAGGGAGGAGCCGGCGTGTGAGGGAAGAAGAGGAACTTATGGTCTCTTGTTTCTTTGAGTGGGTCCTGAATGCTCCCCTGAAGGACCACAGAATTGCTTGCCCTCCTTCCTTCATTGCAGTCCAAGTGAAAGACAAAGAGACTTGAGCACACCTCCCTCCCATCCCTATTCTTACCCTCTGCTCCTCATAGGTAGGTTTCCCCTTGACACTACAGTGCATATGCTTATGGAGTTTGGGTGACCCCTCAGTGATGACCTCCCAGAGGCTTGGGTTTGCCCTATTGTGAGAGTAGATAGTTCCTCCTGGTATGGGATAGTGGAGAGTAGATACGAAAAGAATGGTCCATCCAGCAAAGTCAGCCCCCATGGCTTTGAGATGCTCTTGCAACTTAAACAGAGGAGAAGGGTCTGAACCCAGGACTCTGGGTCATTGCTAGGTCAGAACCAACCTGGGTTGAACTAAACTGGGATCAGCAGCTTGGGTTGTTGAAAGATGAGTTCAGGAAACTCTTGGCAGTGTGGTAGGTAGTAGTCACCAATTGCAAACCAAGAAACTGACAGGAAAGCAGCCCACCTAGTTACATTTCTAGAGCATGTTTCTCTAGGAGGCAGGCATGAGTCAGGAGAAGGGTGACTAGGTATGTTTCCCTGCTAAGTCTGTTGGTTGCCAACCTACCAGGTGGTCTGATGAGATTGCATGGACAGAAGAGGTCCCTGGACAGAGACCCTCAGAGGCCAGGGAGGTCTCTATAGCAGGCCGTGTTTCCTCAGATCTTCTCAGCTATGATCAACAGTCATCTCCATTCTCCAAGATTCCTGGAGAGTAATTATAGGAATAAATTATGGCCACACGATAGTGCTTAGGCAACTTTATTCACTTTGGTACCAAATAGCTAACTACACACTAAAGATATTCTGTTTGTTTTTGTTTTGAGATGGGGTCACTTTAGAGTTCAGACTAGCCTTGAACTTGCAGTCGTCGTCTTCCCTCTGCTGCCAAATGCTGGGTTTATGGACATGTGCTACCACATCTAGCTTCAGGATAGAAATTCTCATCCTCAGAATGGTTGGTCTTCTAATCAACTCTGGAAGGTTGTTGATTCTATGCTGTCACTAGTGGATGATTGACAATCTCTGGTGCTCAGGCTTCTCCCCCACCCCCAGAAGGTTTTGATTCATTTGGTCTAAGGTACAGCCTGCACACATGCCAAGATTTTGAAAAGCTCCCCAAATGATTCTCCTGCACAGTGAAATTGGAAAACCATTGATCTAGTTCAAGCTCCTTATGCAGTTATGGAAATGAGGTCTGGAGAGGTTTATGACTAATCCAAGGTCACATGCGTGATTAATTTCAGAGCCTTGGTCTTTGGTGCTGAAATAGGTCTTGCTAGGTTCATAGACTGATACATGTGTGCACATTATTACCACATAGCAGCAGCATCCCATGTATAGTGTAAGACATGAAATAAAATAATCCACTTAGTCATTTTGAATACTAGTACCTTTTTGGTTTTCAAGTTTCCAACCAGAACAGAAAAAGACTTAAGTCAAAGGATTTTGGAAACCAGTACCTGATGGTCGAGATTTTACCTAGGTTTTGGAATATGGGCCAACTATTAGCATTGATTTAACCCCATTTTCTTAGGAACTTAATATTTTAAGGAAGAGCTAAAAAATATGCCATCCAGATAAAGGGTTGGGAAAGGGCTATCTAAATGTAAAGTACTTGCTCAGCTGGTGCAAGGGCCTAGGCTTGATCCCTAGAGCTGCAAGCCAAAAAAAAAAAAGTATAGTTCATAGGTCTCATGACTGCTAGTAATCCTGACTGTGTGTGAAGCTCTGTGTGAATCTGGAGAATATGTTCTGTCAGTGTTTGCAATCTGAACATGAGGAACTGAGCATCCAGGGGCCTTCGACTGCACACGTGCATTTGAGCTTGTGCTCTCCTCATCCCCCAGCTTGTGTAGAGAATGGTTTATCTTCAGGAGATGCTACTCTGCTAAGTATCTTTGTGCCATTTCCTCCGCTTTCTTTTTCAAGACTGTTTCTAGCTTTCTCTAAGTACACGAAGGGACTAGAGGATTCTTTTCCAGCGCTGCAGCCTGCAAAGAAACTTTTTGTTTCAATTTGTTGCAATTTGTTGTTTTTTAATGGAAAGGGAAATATCACATGTTCTTTCTGCTTCTACAGTTGTGGCAGACAGGGTCCCTCTGTGTAGCAGAGTGGAACTTTGTCATTTGAGCCTCAACTGTTTGGACATGTTTCTGATAGGACAAGACCTGGGTTTAATTTCACCTTGTGTCCCTTGTGAGAAAACGGGCACAGAAGTAAACAGGCCAGTCAAACAATGCTACAGAGACAAGGTTGGCCTGTTTTTATCTTTGAATTTATATATATATATACGTATATATATGTATATATATATACATGTATATACGTATATATATATATAAAATCTCCATTCTGACGTGTGAGGCTAGGATGGAAACATAGCTCTCATTGGTTCCAAAGCCTTTGCGGTTTCCCTTATATGATGAAGTTTCTATGTATGTAAGTTTCTTTGTTCTGTTACTGTGAGAAGATGCTCCAGCCAGAAGCCAGGAAGGGTTTCTTTTGACTCACAGTTTAAAGGGACATACAGTCTACCATGGAGGGACGATGTGGCAGCTAGAGCTTGAGTTGACTGGCTCCATGGTGTGTAGCCAAGAAGCAGAGAGAGAAATGGGTGGCTGCACTCAGCTTGCTCTCTCTGTTTTCTCCTGGGGCTCAACCCCACAGAAGTGGTGACACCCACCGTATGTTGGGTCTTTCCAACTTAACCATCCTTCACAGGCATGCCTGGACACTTTTTTTTTTAACTGCTGATTTTAGGTCCCTTTATAATCCCTCTTTGGTAAGTTTTCATTGGCTATATTTACCATGTACCATCTGTGTTACTGATCTAGATTCTGATCTTACTAATTGAGAAAAATTAAAGAGGTGAGAAACCAATGAGTGGGCATTTGTTTTCAAAGTCTGTTGTCGATAGTTGAGCCCCTGCCTTAAAACAAACTTTCATTGTAAGGTAAACGAAGGCACTTTTTACTTTCAGCTTTCGAGAGTGCTTTCGAATCCCGAAGGGGTTTTTTCTATAGATGTTTATGTCCAGAACCCAAGAACAAAATCTCCGTTAGGTTTGTTTTCAGAATATATCTATGTCAGTATCATTACTTAAAAGTTAGTAAGTCTGTATTCCCCTCCCGCTGGCAAGACCCATATTTTATGTAGCTTAAAAAAGGAAGGTTGATTTTCCTTTGCATAGGAAATCAGCTGTGCTGGCTTCCACAGGAGATAAAGGCAGTTTCCTCTTAAGTATTTGTTGCCTTCCCACTGCTGTGATGAAATTCCCAGTGGAAAGCAGGCTAAGGGAGGAAGGTTTTATTCTGACTTACTGTTTGACCTGGGGGTTGGGGTTGGGGGGTGGGGAGGTGGGGGTGGGGAAGGCCATTATGTTGAGGAAGGCCCGCGGCAGAAACATGAGAGGATGCTTACTCTTGTCTGTGTTCACCAAACTCTATCCCTCTTTAACTTGGGATAGACTCCCAGCCTGTGAAGCGGGACCATTACGACATTTTGTAACATTCTTATAGACACATCAGAGGTACAACTCCTACTGAGTTTCAGTCCAGTCAAATTGACAAGATGAGAGAGCATAGGTCTGTCTCTTGTCAGCTTGGCATCCAAACACATCACTAGCAAACCATCAGTCTGTGTTCTGGCCTGGCAAAGTAGAAGTGCCTTTACAAAGAGAAAGTCGGTATGGATTCAATACAGAATCTGACTTACTTAATGTTTTATTTATGACAAGCGCCTCCTCACAGCCCCACCCCAGACTTGAATTTCATGGAAAAACAAACCAAGTCCAGCTGTTATTTGTGTTTCCAGAAAGGGTTTGCTTCTTGTCTTACACAGGGAGTAGGGTCCCCCCTGGGCATCTGTTGCCCACTCGTAATATCAAGTATGTAGAAGAAACACGCCTGATCCAGGGATGGTGTCAGGCCCATTTGACTTCATCTTGTGTCTGAAGGGTCAGACATTGCTGCCCAGTTCAATACCTTCTATTTTATTTATTTCGTGGAAGGAATAATCTCACACCCCTTGAATCATGGCCCTGAGCTCTACTACCAACCACTGCACTAAACAGTACCAGATGTTGCTACTGGAAAAAGAGAAGAAGAAAAATAAATCAGATGGGAGGAGGGGCCAGGAGGCATGGGGGTGGGGGAGGTGGAGGCAGGAGCCCTGTCATAACCCGGAGATCAGGTGACAGCTGCAGACTCTGCCCTCAGGCTTGAGCTCCAGGCCCAAGGGTTCAGTTACTGGCTGTTTTCACTGCTTCCATTTTGAAATGGTAAGACTAGATCAGACTTCACAGAGGACAGTTACTGAGGAAAAACGGACCGTTTTCTTGGGTTTTGTACTTCCATGCTTAGAAAGAAATCACTTTTTAAAAAAAAAAATGGTAAGATTTTGAAAAGAATGAGTCATATCATTCTCTCCATGTGATATTTCAGTGCGCCATTCCAGTCGTTGACTGACTTCCTGACAGCAATTGACCTGAACTAAAAAAAAGATCAGGAAAGCCCAAGGGTGGATGTGTGTTTGGTGACAGAGCACTTGGCACAGTAGCGGAGGGCCCAGAAGATGGACAAACACAAAAACAAGTCTAAGCACCTCTCAGGCTGAGCACATTTTAATTCAAAGATGGGCCGTGGGTCTCCTTGGTCAGTGGATTGTCTTGCAGGTGCATTCCATTAAATACAACTTCCCTTCCCCCAATTCCTTGGTTGTCCTCAAGTGAAAATTCCAGTGGTTTTTTAGAACAGTGTCCTACTCTGTCCTTAAAGATGACTTTGCAAGGGATTATTATACCCGGGTTATATCTCAGACTCTGGAAACTTTATCGTATGCATAATGTGTCAGAAGTTTTTAGTTTTCTGTTTGTTTTGTTTTTAGTAGTAACTCAATTAGAGAAACCTTTGAAATGGTGATGTTGTTTCTGGTATTTATGAAGCATTTCTGTACTGTCAATGTCCTGTATCATTAGTGGTTTAGATTCAGAGATTCAGGTCCTTGACCTGTACATGATGAACCTGGGCATCTTATGAAGGATGCTCTAATAAGTATATGTTTAAATGTCTGGAATCTCGATAATATAGATATAGAGGTGTTAAGTATTAATATACCCATTCTCCATAGTGGGTACTGGATGCAGCAGAAGAAAGGCAGGTGTAGAATTAAGAAGAATGAGTCAGCAGAAGATGTGGTTGGTCCCTGTGACTCCATCCCTGAGTGCTCAGATCTCAGGCTTTGGCTGTTTAGTTAGTGGGGATTGGGACGTTAATTACAAATTTTCCATACTGCGTGTAAAGCCTGGATATCTAGTGGGTCATCATTATGCTTTGAGAAATGGAATCCCCTGAGACAAGCCCACAGACCCACCATCTGACTCTCCCCTGGTTGCTGGGTTCTGACCCCTCCTTTTCTGTTCTGTCTGGCCTGTTCTTCCCTCATGCAGTCCAAGGCTGAGATACTACTAGGGGTTGGAGGGGATGGGTAGTTAAGTGACCTCAGGAACCTGTATAGGGAGTTGCATGCTCTCAGGCAGGCTCCTGTCTCAGGATGGGGCACCCAGCTTCACATATTGGAAACGTGGAAACTCAAAAGCCGATTATGAGGTGTTAATCACCTCACCCCAAACATCTCAGGTTCCCTCTCTTCCCTTCTTCCTCCTTCACTCTCCCTCCCCCCACTCCAAGACTTCTTTTTTCCTCATGTAGCCTAGACTGGCCTTGAATTCACTCTTACTGAGGATGACCTCCTGCTTCTACTTCCTGTCTGCTGAGGCTCCAGTCACGTACCACCAGACCTGACCCTCCTGGGCTATTTGGTGAATCTATGATTCTATTATAAATCTACTTATTCTCTTCAAAGGAAGTGGAAGTTGGTCGTTAGGAGCCAAGATTCCAGGGCTGATGATGACTTGGAATTTTGATTTTGTTACTTCGCACTTGGACAAGGGAACTTTTCTGTGCCTCAGTGGCCACATCTGTGAGAATGGAGATAATGATGATGTTCGTGTGAGATGGGGGCAAGGGATAGGGGTGAGGGAAGAAAATTACAAAGTTGTTTATTTAAGTATATAAATAATGTCTGGCCTGTAAAGGCTGCTATTGATTAAAAACTCACCATAATTATAATATAAAATAATTATAGTACTAAGCCATCTTCTTCTTTTCTTATGAGGACTATTACGTAGCATCGTACCATAAAATGATCTGATGTCAGTACTAAAGCAATAGGAAAAGCTTTGCTGTTTGCCAGATCTTCCTATTTCAATGTTTGGAAAAGAGTCAGTATTTCAGTGAGATGGACAGATGACTACACAGGTCCTTTTGTTTTTCTGAATTGCTGCTGTGCTGAAAAAAATACATGCAATTTCTCTTTAAGAAAACTGCAGAAAATTGAGTGCTAGCAAAAGCTGTTAATATACACTTACTGTTAGAACATTAAGAACATTTCATAATGGAAAAAAAAAAGATCTACGAACCCTGCCCTGACCACCCTGGTTTCACTTTTACATATGCTCTTCATCCCTTCCCCATATATGTGCATGTTTTGCAGAGTCTCATATAGAAACTCTAGCTGATTCTCACTTTATGATGCAGGGTCCTTTACTTCCTGCATGGTCAACGTAGATTTTCTTCTTCAATGCTGTCATCTGTTTAGTGGCCAAATAGAAGTTACACTTGTACCCAGGATCTTAAAGCTGAGCAAGGTCCGGGGCAGGGGGCGGGAGACCCCCTGCTTCAGAAGTGTCTCTGTCTTACTCTGACCCCCTTTAGAGGAATGTATGCTAGCTGTCAGCCTGTTGGGATTTATCTTTTCTGTTGTCCTAATTCACTTTCACTTTTTAGATCCTGCTGCCAATCAAAGTCCTCAGTGTTAAAGGAAGTCCCCTGTCCTTGACCCACTGCCTCATGGCTCAGTCCCGTGTGTGTGAACGTGCTATACGTCATCTGATACACGGACTGTGTGTGATCCTGGGTTTGTTCTTTGGGTGGGGCACAATGAGGCAGTGTGGAAGTCCCAAGCACCCAGATTTTCTATGGTACTAGAAGATTAGCCAGGTCTATAAACAATCCGCTCTTTGAATCACTCACAGTATTACACTGTTGATAAAACACATTATTACCTTTGGGGCGTGTGCGTGTGTGTGTGTGTGTGTGTGTGTGTGTGATGTGTATGTACATGTCACATCACAGCACAAGTGTGGAGGTCAGAATTCAGCCTGTGAGCCTCTGTTCTCGCTTTCCACCATGTGGGTCCCAGGATCTCAGGTTATCGAGCTTGGCAGCAAATACCTTTACCTTCCGAGATATCTCATTGGCCTTGATAAAATGCACTAAAACGTCAGTGCAAAAAGAAAAAAAAAAGCTAGACTCTGTGAAATGCTAAGTATATACATTTATTTCCCTCGTGTCCCATTTTTAGGTCCACTAAGGTCCCCAAAGTCTTTAAGCAAACTCAGAAACACAGGACCATGAATATAATCAGAATGGGAAGAATCCCCATCAGTCCTTTTCTGCAAAGGTAAAATACCCTTTAAATAGGAGTTAATTCTCTAGCAGATAATTAGCTTGTCTTCCTTGATAAAGTACATGTTGGGTTGAACTTATTATAATTAATTTTGCACATCATGTAACAGTCCACTGTGCCTGCATTTATTCTATGGACCTCTCTATTCTCAGCCAAAGGAGAGCTAGACGCCCAATCCGCCGTGGTGAGCTTTCGTGGAACTAGAGAGATGCCTGGATGATGATGCCAGGCAGGCTCCCATAAATAGGGGATGTATGTGAAGTACCACCATTAATAGGCATTGAGCTTTCAGATTGATGAAGGGGTGGGTGTGTGTGTGTGTGTATGTGTGTGTGGGTGTGTGTGTGTGTATAAAGGCCAAAAGTCAGCATTGCATGTCTTCTATCTGTACTCTCCACCTTATAGTTTTTTACACATAAGTGTGTGTATCTTGCACGTGTGAGCACACACGTTTGTGCACTCTTACCTGTGAAGGTCAGAGGATAACTTTTAGTCCCTTGTTGCGGGGCCCAGGAATCAAACTCAGGCACTCACATGTGTATAGGATGCCCTTCCCTGCTGAGCTGTCTCTCTCGCCTGACTTCTGACTTACTCTTGAGACTTGCTCTCTCACAAAACCCTAGGCTCACACTAGGGCTACATTGGTTGGATTATGAAACCCCCTCTAAGATCTTTGTCTCCCTAGCCAACCCCTGAGGCGTGAACCACTGCACCTGGCTTTCGAGTGGTTGCCAAGGACTGCAAACTCACTTCCTCATGCTCCTTCTATGTGTGCTTAACGGCTGGGCTATCTCTCCCAGGCCACCTTCCACATCTTTTGTAAAACGTTTGGAAAATGTTCTGAGGCCTGAGAACCAGATGCTCCAAAGCTGTCCAAATAATGACCTTGACACTCATCTCCTAGGAGCCTCTGCTTTCCTCGTTCTCTGTGTACTGCTTTTTCCACACTGTGGAGTGGGCTTCCTGGCTGGATGTAACTGACTGGTGGTGGCTGGTGGCTCTGAAATTAGCCCATGAGGACCACGAACATCATTTTGTGACTCAATAGGCCCCAGCTCCTTCCTTCACTCAGCTTTTCTTCCTTACCTCTCCAGAGCTCTTCACAGCTCTCAAACCTTTCCCATCTAGCCACATGGGGTCTTTCAGGGGTCTGCCCATCAAAAAGTCATTATCCGTGGCTACTTGATTTTGTAAGGATTACAATATGTGCTGATGTAATGTACAGGCTTGGGAACAGAACTCTCGACAGATAATGGGATGGAGTGTTCTTTTCTGGAGAAAAGAGTAGCCATTTCACATCGATGGGGAAGACAGCTCACTTTCTGGTACAGTGTAGCTTGTAGAATCATCGTTTTTTGTTACTGATCACTAACTCTGCCCATGTGAGCACAGGCATGCACATACAAACATGTTCTCCTTTCTGTTAGCATGGCGAGCTAGAAATGACTTTGGTCCTCAGCAGGGACTCATTGAATGGGGACATCACCTCTACCTGAGCTATCATCTAGCAGCTATACCCTGCCTGATTCTGATCACCAGAGCTAGTCGAAGCAGCTCTCAACCATACGGATCAGATTTCGAAAGCCCTTCTTGGGTTGCGGTGTGAAAGACTCAGCCGAGTGCTGAAACCATAATTTGGTCAAATATGTTATTAGTGTTAATTCTGGCTCGATTCCCTTTATGTTGTTCAGGGTAGTGACTAGAAAAATAGACATGTTGTGTAGTAGCCTGCTGACATTTCTATCCAGTGAGGCCAATCTTTGTATGATGATAAGTTATCACCCCTTTCTAAGATGAGAAAATAGAGTCTGAGAATGGTTCACAGAGTCACACTGAAGTCACCTGAAGTCTAGGCTGACTCCCAGGTCCACAGCGTTTATGGCTATGGACTTGTAAATTGATTTTGTTTTTTTCCTCCCCTGTGTCCCTGAGTTGTGGGAGATGACCTCTCACCCTCTGGAATCTACAGAGAGATAAGAGTGCCTGAGCGGTTCCTGCAGAGCCCCTCGGCTCACACCTGAGTTTATGTTAATGAGATGACTCAGGGGACAAGCTGGTCATCTATCAGAAGGGCCAGCCCTGTGACTGGCCCTGAAGATTGGAATGTAGCCAGCCTCTGCAGAAGAGGCAAGCTGGACTGAGGATTAAGTTCAGTCACGGGGCTGATGATGAATCAATTCCAGTTGCACCTAATGAAACACTAACATAGAAGGCTGGCCCCCAAAGCTCAGGCGTGCACCCTCCTTGATACAGGGTCATGCCGGCAGAGTGGAGTGTCTTAATGTCACACGACTGAACACAGAAGTTCACGGTTTGGGATACTCAGGCCTACACCGTGTGCAGCTTCATTTTTGCTGCTCCCGATTTGCATCCTTCCTAGTAAGGCCATTAGCACAAACAAAAGCGCTTTCCTGAGTTCAGCGAATCACCCTAGTGGCTTCTTGAACCCCGGGTATCATGGGGGAAGCAGAGAACTGGTGACTATTTAGTCAGAGGTGCCAGTGGCCTGAGAGACCCTGCACTTGCAACTGGCATTTGGCAGTGAGGGCAGCTGTGGTGGGGACTTTGGCCTTCCACAAGAGTCACCCTTGGAGTCTCTGTTGTCAGAGCTGTGTCTGAGCTGCACTGCAGTGTTCTGAGATCAAAGCACCAGGCGTCTCCTTGAAGGCCCTGGTGGTAAGAGAACAGCGTGCACAGCATTTGGTGAGGTAGCAAGACTCGCTTGTTTCCCTAACCCCATTTCCTTGGTGACAACAGGAAGCCTTCACTCTACTCTTACAAAATGATGTGGTCTTGGGAAGCTTTACACTACAAAGCTTTTGTGTCAGCAGCAGACTTGTGATATTTCTAGGCCCAAGACCTTCCCACCTTTGAGGGCCCCCTCAATTTCAACTCCTAGGTGTCACCTCAGGGTTGCGGGTGACCCTGCAATGCTGGCTGCTTCTTCTTTTTTTTTTTTTTTTTTTTTTTGGAAGAAATCCTTGAATAATGATGTTGAGACTTTGTTCCAGTAAGGAAACTGATGAATGGGAAACCCCTAAGTAAGGGATTTGCATTATTTAGTTATTCACATTATTAGGATTCATACTTATGGTGTGTTTTACTGTATTTCATAAATACGGTGTCAAATCCAACAGCTCCTTTTCTGTGGACACTCCTGTTTGGATATTTTAGTCATGATCTTGTATGGTTATTTTTGTCTATTTTGTTTTGCTTTCTCCTTTCTGGCTTAAAATAGACAAGGTCTCCCCCCATGATCCTGCTAGCCATTAGTTTTTAGCTATGCTCAGACTAGTCCTGTCAGCAAAACCTTCTTAGGTCACCAGCTCCTAGAAAGTTTGACTTCTTTAGGCATGTGATGGGGTCACCCTGGAAGGTGGGTTTCTAAGAAAAGAAAGAAAAACAAAACAAAACAAAAAATGTTATTACTTGGAGAAGAAGAAACAGGAATGAATCAGAGTCTGAAGAGTTGTAAGATCTGAAATCTGTTTAACCTGGTCTGGCCCTGGGCGCTTCCCACTCTGTCGCCAATGCAGGCTTGCTCATTAGAGGTTTAATGGTGGCGATAGTCCAGCCAAACAACTGACAGAAGCTTTCACTGAGGGTGTCAGCAGCTCCCTGCCCCCTCAGTGAGGGTGGGATGTCAGCCTCAGTTTCTAAAAGAGATAGAACAGGAGATAGAACTGACTAAAAGCCCCAGAGTTGAGTGCTCCCTTCTCCCACGGTACTTCCAAATGTTTGCCTTCCTGTGGACTACAGGGTTCAGAGTACAACTTTCAAGACACAAATATGTGCTACAGCCCTGTGAGAGAGGAAACTCACCATTAAAGTAAAAGCTCTTAATATAACCCCAGTATCTTATTTATTTTTATTTTTGCATGTATGTGTGTGTCTATGTGTGTGCACTTGTACATGCATGCTCTTGGGTGTGTGTATATGTGTGAGTGACTGTGTGTGTGTGTGTGTGTGTATTCCTGTGCTTGTCTGGTGTGTCCAATGAGCCCCTGGGATTTTCCTGTTTCTGCCTCCCAGGGATGGCTGAATTCTTCTGTGGGTGCTGGGATCTGAGCTCACATTCTCATACTCGCCCAGTAGCATTTTACCCATCCTCCAATCCTTTGATAATGTGATTTTAAGTGACCTCAACTGTAAATAACCAGCCTGCCAATTCAGAGTTTAATAAGCCAAATAAGAAGAGGGACTCGGGAATTCCTGATTGTAGATCTGGTATTATGGGAGAATCAGAGACACTGGGTCAGTGAAGACCCTATCCAAAGTATCTGTGACTGTCAACCATGTTTAGATAGAAGAGCTGCCAGGTCTAAGGGCCAAACCAGACCTTTCTTAGGCATATGCCTGGGACAGAGCTCTGTGTCCCACAGTGAGCACTTCATGACTATATGCTGACCTGAATTCAGGGCCTGTTTCCTGTCCTCTCTCAACCAGGGTGTCCCTCATGACCATTCTTCTTCACAACTTTTTTTCATCCACCTCTGTCAATGTTGCTCAAAAAGGATGTCCAAAGGTGGGAGCTTGGGAGAGGAGGGAGGGGCTAGAGAGGAGGGCGGGGCTAGAGAGGAGGGCGGGGCTAGAGAGGAAGGAGGGGCTAGAGAGGAGGGAGGGGCTAGAGAGGAGGGCGGGGCTAGAGAGGAAGGAGGGGCTAGAGAGGAGGGAGGGGCTAGAGAGGAGGGCGGGGCTAGAGAGGAAGGAGGGGCTAGAGAGGAAGGAGGGGCTAGAGAGGAGGGCGGGGCTAGAGAGGAGGGCGGGGCTAGAGAGGAAGGAGGGGCTAGAGAGGAGGGAGGGGCTAGAGAGGAAGGAGGGGCTAGAGAGGAAGGAGGGGCTAGAGAGGAAGGAGGGGCTAGAGACCACCAAGTGTGACAGATCTCATTCTCAACCCCACTTACGGGCCTATTTATCACGTGTAAGGCCCTGCAACTGGTTCTTTGCCTCTTCCTCAGCCTGGGCCCAGCATAGTTCACCTGTCTCTGTACCTGCTTGCAATAAGCTATGGCCTGTGGTATCATCCTGGCGAGTCTCTCAGTGTTCTCAGAACATTCTGGCATCTACACTTCGCTACAGTTTTCCTAATGTTTCCTCATCCTCATCCCTTCTTTTCTCTCCAATTAGATTTATCTTTGGGGACTATTTTTAAGCTCCCAAATCCCTAGCATAATGCGGAACAACACATAATTAATGGCCCTTTCTGGCTCATTCCGATGTTCATCTCATCTAAAAATATTTAACGAGCACTTGCTATTCGGAGCAGGCGGTACAGAGTGAATGAGTACAATTTCTCTGAATAACTCATTTAGTAGTGGTTCATTTAATTACTGCATCAACTCTGTTGCCCATTGATGCTCTACTTTACCCAGAAGTAAACTAGGATCTAAAGACGCCAAACAACCTTCCGGAGCCTGTACTGCAGAGGCGCGGGGCAGCCTGAGCACCCAGAGCAGACGTGCCCTGCCTCCTGATAACACCCCTGCTTCCCTGGGCTCTCATTCTAGCAATAATAAAAAACAAAGGACGATGTTGATGATTTCAGATAGTGGTAGATATTCTGAAGATAATAAAATGCAGCGATATATGTGGTCAAGGAGTTAGCTGAGAGAATACTCATAATATCCGGAAGAGCCAGCCCTTCTAGGAGACCACAGTTGCTGAGCCCTGCGTGAGGAAACCAATGCTGTCTGCTCTGCCATGGTTAGGGTGTGGTGGAAGGTGGCCCTCAAGTGTCTATGTTTTGGAAACGATGTTTTCCCCAACATGGTGATGCTGCAAAGTTGTGGTACCTCATAGGAGGTCAACTTGGGCCACTGCCCTTGGTAGAGCATGAGACTGGTTTTGTGGAAACCTGAGAGAGAGTAATTATAAAAAAAAAATAAATAAAGATGAGAGAAGAAGTGGGTAGCCCAGCGCTGCTGTTACCCTGGTTTTCTGTCCCCCTTATTCCCCATCCCATCTGTGATGCCACCTGTCATGGTGTGACACAGCCAAGGTGACCTTAACCAGAAGTAGCCCCATACTGTTTAGAGTTTTAGTCTCTGAAACTAGGGACTAAAGAAATCTCCTGTCTTTTTATTCTGCCTCAATTATTTTGTTATGGGAACAGAAAACAGACCCCTGCCCTCCATATACAGAATAATAGTTCTGTCGAGATTTCTTCTACCCCTCAAATAGTTCCTCAGCCGACAGCAGCAGGCTATCCTAACATTTCACACAATTCCTTGGAAATCATGTAAGATCCCACAGGCCAAAGGCCCAAAAGCACCAGAGCTCCCTGACTCCCGGTACCAGTGGCAACTCCCGGGGTGTTGCTTGCACTTCTGACCAACTAGCTGTCAATGAAAGCTCTAGAACTCATTCTCTAGATTTGATTAATTTGCCATGACAGCTCACAGAAATCGGGGACACATTTAATGACCTTGCTCATTATAAAGGATATGATAAAGCATGCACACGGACAGGCAGACAGCAGAGGATGTGTAAGACAACGTGTGGACAGGGGCACTCAGGTCTTGTGTCGTATGTAGGCACGCCGCCCCTCCAGTCACTTCCACATGGCCCAGCCATCTGGAAGCTCTCCAAACTTTGTTCTTTTGAGTTTTTATGGAGTTCTCATTAAGTCGGAATGATTGATTAAATTTTTGGCCATAGGTGAGCAATTCAATTTCATCTTCATCTCTAGATCAAGATTGAGGGCTAGAGCTGAAATGCCCTGGCCTCCAACCCTGCTTTCTACTTTCTGGTACCACTTCCATCTGGAAGGTGTTAAGGACTCCCAGACTTCCACTCACCTCATTGGCATACACATAGTCACTCTTATTTCTTTGGAGATTGCCAGGGTTGTAGATCTGGGTACTAGGAGGTAGACACAGTTGGGGTGTGTATAGCTTAGCATCACAGTATCACACAGGGAATGACTGGAAAGAGTGGCCAGCGAACACAGAGAGCCCTGGAATAGATCACTGAGGTCCCACACCTCACCAAATGACTTTTCTTGCCGTGACTCACCTCTTGCCTGCTTTGTGTTGTAGTAGGACTTGGTTGAGCCTAAGGAGTGCTCAGGAGGGAAAGAATGAGAGGATTACCCACGAGCTTGCCTCTAAGAGATGGCAATAAATGTCATAAGCAAGAACCCCGAGTCCTTTCAGTGTGGAAAGAAGAGCTGCTCTGTGAGTCCCTGCCCTCAGGAGGTCTTCCATGCTGTGCCACATTGGACATGGCCCTCAGAGAATATGCCTGGAAAGTCCTACACTGCCAGATGTGGAGTGCATAAGGGTCATTTTTCGTTTCTTCACCTCCTAGGCTGCAGTGATGGTTCTCCAGTAACCTTGAGATCATGGTGATAACATGATCCCAGCTCAACGGCTGTATTGGTTAGGCCTTAATGGGGTCTACCAGATGACGACACCCCAGCTTTTGGCCCGTTACAATATCCTGGTACTACAACAACCACCTCCAGGGGTTTCCAGACCCTCTTCCTATCTCATAGTATGACCAGAGACCATGCCTGGTTTCAGTGTGACCTTGCAGAGCTCAGCCATTGTGGGTGATTTGACTATGGTGTGTGGCTGGAGAGGCAGCCCCTGCCTTCCCTTTCTGGCTGTTGATGGTCAATACTTATCCTTGCTTACGATTCTTGCCAAATATAGACTCTAGCTCTGACTTAAGGAAGCTGTTGCTATACTTTTTGTGGACTGAACACATTGGCTCAAGAAAGCATTCCAAATTGTGACAGGAGCAATGGAGCCTTTCCCCTGTCACTTTCTGAATTCCCCTGGCCAAAGCCCTTTGACCTTCAGATCATTCCAGAATCCATGGTTTTGAACGCCATTGTTTGATTGTGGGGTTTCCTTCAAAACAAGTTCGAGTGGCTTATGGATTTGACTGGCCAGTTCCATTCGTCACCATAGGCAGCCTGACCCCAATCCCTATTGTAAACCTTGTCTTTTCCTCCCCTCTACAGATCAGAGATGATTTTTGATGACCTTCTCTGAGTGTAATTTCCAATGGGAATGCTTCATGGTAGAAGAATGTTGTCCCTCGAGGTTTGCCCTTGATGTTTTTAGAGATTTATAGGATATTACTTAAAGCCCACTGGGAAAGATATTTTCGCTGTGAAGTTGTGATGTGTTTAATTCGGGGTCTAAGATAAATGTGGTCCTGGGGTGGAGGGATGCATGGATACTGAAGTGAGCTTTCCTTTTATCCCATGGGCTGGTTTAATGAGTAGCTTTGTCTGTTTGCTTAGCAATGTTTGATTATTTAAGCTTCTTCTGCCCTGAAAAGTAAAGAATTTGCCCTGCCTTGAGAGAATTAAATGAGCAGCAGAGAGTATGTGACTCACTCTTGGGAGAAATATGGCTGTGTTTAATAGCGCCACACTAGTAACATTCCCCCTCTTCAGCTTTGCAGGGCCTCCTCAGCGTGTCCCCCTTCCCCTCTTGATTAACCAGAGAACGTAGGGTTTCCCAAACACACAAAGAGCCTCCAAGGAAAACAGTGCTTGGTTCAGAAAGGTATCTCAGGGTGAGCTTGAACCAAGTCTTGTCCATGATGAGGCTGAGGGATACTTTTGAGAAAGGATGACTTCTGTCAATAGTAGATTTTCTAATATACATACACACATATATAGAGAGAGTTATACTGAGAAATAAGACGTAAAGAGGTTCCATATTAGTTTGCTTGGGTTGCGTATTAGTCAGTTTTTCTGTTGTGATAACAAAAGACATAGTCCTGGATACTTTATAAAGAAATTATTTATTGATTTCATGGTTTAGAAGTCAGGAGTTTAAGATCCAGTACCTCTATCTGTTGGACCTCTAGTGAGGACTTTGTTGTGGATAACATTTCAGTTGTGGAAGTATGTGCCAAAGAGATCATATGCCAAGAGTGGAAGCCAGAGACACTCGGGACCTAGGCCTGCTCTCACTGGTACTAACTTGGGTCATATAAGAAATGTATTCACCCCTTCCAAGCCCAGCACCTGTTGACCTTATGATCTCCCACTACGCCCCACCTGTTAAAGGTTCTACCATCTGTCAACATCACCACCCTACAAAGCTCCTAAGCTACAAAGTATTTGAACTTTGAGTATTTGCTCAAAGCACATCCAAACCACAGCACGTTGCTATAACACAACACCCCAGGCTGGGTAACTTAAGCAACAGGAATTAGCTCTCCCTCAGCTAAAGGGCCAAAGCTGTAAGACTTGGAAGGTTGGAGAAACCAAAACATGACTGTCCTTTTACTTTCTCTTACCTGTTCCTTCACCCAACCTATTTCTTGTTGTTTGTGTGGATGGCAGGCTCACACATGTCACAATAGAATGTTGAGGTCAGAATAGGGGGAAGGGGTGGGGCAAGAGGCAGAGGCCAGCTGCAGGTGCAGGAGAAGGAGCCTGGGGCTGCTTCCCCTACAATCACACTGATTTGTGCAAAGCCTGAGCCGGTTCCTGGCAGGGGACTCAGAGATCTTATAGTTTGAATCCGGTTCACATAAAAGTCATAAGCGCGTGAAAGCAGGCCCAAAGCGCTTTAATTGTTGTCGTTGTGGAAAGTTACATGACTGTCATCAGCTGTCGCTTCTGGCAGCGCTTTCTGTACTAATGTAAATAAATGAGCTAACAGGTTTAAAGAAGCAGCCTGTATTTACATACTTGTGAAGTAGCCTCAAACAATCTGCCTGTGCTATTCAAACACACACACACACACACACACACACACACACACACACACAGAGAGATGTGTGGCTTCCTCAGTGCAGGCTACTCAGGAAAGCCTGAAGTCTGAAGGTTATGATGAGTAGCGGAAGCCCCTGCCTACTTCTTGGAGTTTTGACCTGGGCCTGCCTTTTAGATGAGGTTAGGCTATCCTCAGCAGGCTGACATTTAATCTCCAGCCATTTCTATAGCACTTCTATAAGGCATGAACTTGGAAGAGCCCTGGACTGCTTCACAGGAGGGGAGAGGAAAGTGGTAGGGGCAGAAAGGAATCCTACAACCTCTGATAAAACACTCCAGAGTCTCCATGTCTTGGAAGGTTTCCAAAGAAAACTAGATTTTCATTTTCTTTTCTTTTTTTTAGTAAATCATAAGGTCTTTCTGACTCAGTTCTACATTTTGTAGATAAATATTTAGGCAAGAATTTTTTGGAGGTGTATGTACATGTATCTCTGTGTGTGTGTGTGTGCGCGCGTGCGCACGCGCGTGCGCATGTGAAGGTCAAAGGTTGACATTTTGTACATTTTGTGTCTTCTTCAATCACTCCACATGACAGACAGGCTCCCTTGCTGAACCTGAGGTTCACCAACTTAGGCTAGCCAGGGACCTCTGGGGACCCTCCTGTCTCTGTCTCCCCAGTGCTGGGATTCAGGGCACCCAGCCATGCTTCTTATGTGGGTTCTGGGGATCCAAACTCAAGTCCTCATACTTGCAGAGTCAGGACTGTGTACTGACTGAGCCATCACTCAGCACCCCAGGCATAAGTTTTTAAAAGCATATTCCTATTGAGGTTACTATAAAGGTGTTATCAAAGGAGGCATCTGGACCATCATGAACAACACATAAGCAGTCGGCCCCCTAACTGCTGATGGATGGGTATACAGCACCACAGATTTAGAAAGAAGCCTCTTACTAAGGTCACAAGGGTATCAGGAGGGAGCAGTTACTGGTTTGGAGTCTCTCAGTGTGTTCATAGTCTGGGATAGTTTCTTTCCAGAAGGCTAGTTTTGTTTGTTTTTCAATAGACCCCATGATTCAGGCAGAGGAGTGGTAGGCACTAGGAAGGAAGCAGAAATAACCAGGCTTAGAAGAGTGTGCAGAGGTGTTTACTTCCTGTATCTATGATCTGTCATGTTCTTTTGTCCAACATAAGAATACAAAGAACAGATTCAATGAATTCCAAATTCAAGCAAATTCTGGTATAGATTTACCAGATTTTTTTTCCCCCTTTTCTCTAAATGTTATGAAGTCTAATGGAGTCAGATTCACGGACACAAAGAGTAGAAATGACCTTTAGACTGAGGACTGTAGATAGTTTGTGATAGGCCTTGTTTCTCTTTCTGAAACAGGATTTCATGTAGCCCAGACTGGCTGTGACCTTCCTATGTAGCTGAGGCTGGTTTTGATGTCTTGATCCTCCTACCTCTAGGCTCCCTATTGTGAGGGAAAGTGTTAGGTAAACATGCCTGGCCATACATAGCATTTTTTTAAAGATTTATATATTTTTATTTACTTGAGTACACTGTCGCTGTCTTCAGACACACCAGACACATCAGATCCCATTATAGATAGTTGTGAGCCACCATGTGGTTGCGGGGAATTGAACTCAGGACCTCTGGAAGAGCAACTATTGCTCTTAACCGCTGAGCCATCTCTCTCCAGCCCCATACATAGCATTTTTGAAGTGACCTCTACCTAGGATTTGTCACTAAAGTAGACAGGGAGAGAGATATTTACTTTATGTCTTAGTGTTTGCAAATGGTTTTCCTAAACTCAGACCATATCTCCCTACTTCCTCTATGGCTCCTGTTGTACCTAAGATCTCAGCGAGTTACATGTCCCCTGTAGGAAATAGCTAGACCCGTGTACAAGGGGACTTAAGAGTCCTTCTCCCCAAGAACCTAGCTTCCACCAAAGCTATTAATCTGGAAATATAAACATGAAGAGATAAATTCAAAAATAGAATATTCTAGCGTTGTTTTAGTTCAAAGTTATACACAGACATGCATCTGGTTGCTGAAACTTTTACAGAGTAGTTCTGAGAAAAATTGTTAGCCACCATCTATTGAGGTATATACTACATAAATACTTTGTATATGTAAGTAGTATATTTTTGTTTATGTGTATGTACTAGGTAAGCCCTCTACCAATTGAGCCATATCCCCATCCCATCATAATCTTATTTCTGTAATTTCTAAGACCATATATCATACTCTTATACATCATTTCTACAAATACATACATCCTTCTTTTATGTCTAAGCAAGTTTGTCAGGATTGCACTTTTTCTTGCTTGCCAAATCTGAGCTGTCTTTCCCCTTCCTTGGTTCCTCTGAAACACTCTAACAAGAAGGGCTAAATGCAGAGAGAGAGAGAGGAGAGAGAGAGAGAGAGAGAGGGAGAGAGGGAGAGAGGGAGAGAGGGAGAGGAGAGGAGAGAGAGAGAGAGAGAGAGAGAGAGAGAGAGAGAGAGAGAGAGAGAGAGGAGAGAGAGAGATTGATTTGATTTCAGCCCTCCCCCTTTGCGTTCAAACTGGCTTTCAAGTCTGATCCCTCCTTCACCATGTCTTTTCATTCACTGGGCATTTCACAGAGAAGACCGTCCACACTGGTTTGAAGAAGCCATCAGATGGCGTATGTGTTAGAATATTCTAGAACTCACCCACAAAACCCCTGGACTCAGCCCCTTGCCCCTCCTTTCCTGTTTGCCTTTCCCTTTGCTCCATCATGCGCTAGAAGACTGCACCTCCATTCCTCTTCTCTCTTGTCAGTATAGCTTCCCACAGGGCCGGATCCTAAGATAATTTAATTCATGCCTCCTGGTACTGAATTTAAAGTCGCTGGTACAGTCAAATGGCCACTCCTATCTATGGAGTCTGTGGATAAGTTCATAGAAAATGAAATGTAGAGGCCCTTTTGATGGCTGTAGCTGGTGCTCTGTGAACTTCTCATATTAAGGTGTTCTGCCCCATCTTCGAGCGTTTCGGCCTTAGACAGGACCTCAGCTAGGTTTTAGTCTTTCACTGTGTCTTTGTGCCCACAGAACCTCAGGAGACTTCATGGTATATTGTTGTTTCCACTGGGGGAGCTGCAAAATATTATTATATGCCAATAATTCTGTCGTCTATAAGATATTGTTTAGAACTCTATGTTGAGGTCTGTGGCTGGATATGTCTAAATTATTGATGTGAGAACTGAGATGTGGGTACATTAAATAACCCACTGGAAGTAATTCAGGTGGTAAGGGCTAGGACTGGGTTTTACTACAGACTTGCTCTATCTAGTCCCTGACCTTCACTGTTGCCAGTGCCCTGCCTCTTGTAGCAAGCAGTAAGAGTGCCCTTTTAGAGTAGATAGCATCCCACCCTTCTGTAGACACTAATTCTTTCTGCTGACAGTGTTCTCCTTACATTTCTGGCTTAGGCTCACTTCCAAGCTTAGCATGAAGCCTGTCCTCTATAGAACATGAGCCCTTCCCTATGGAAGGGCTGTCCTCTGAAGAACACCGCTGTCTTCTGCTTACGGATTCCCCATGTTGGTTCTTTAGCCCCACAGCCAGAGAATCACATCCCAGAAGGCACTGCGGCAGCTAACGAGGACTGGAGTAGAAGTGTGGCTACAGAAAAGGGCTTTCCCACCAAACTGAGAGTCTGGCACTTGCAGAGGTTGCCATTGAACTCATCTGACCTCTGCAGGTGGCATCCAGACATATTTTTCTTTTGAGAGAGTGGGTATTTCATGATTGCCATTCAAGTCCATGTACTAAAAGTCAAGGAAACCTGGTTTTGAGAAAAGGTTTGAAAATGTCTGGTCTCTGCGCTATTATGCATGTCTCAAATATGTCTGCATCGATAACCTCAAGCAGTTTGTGCACAGGAAGTTTACACAGTTTGGAGTAAGGGGTTGAGGAGAAGGATAAGAACTATTTCACTTTGTAAAAACCCAGTTCCTGGCAAAAATAGTAATCCAAATCTTCTTTGGGAAGGCTAATCCAGGTGAGAGAAGAACAGATCTGTTGTTCAGGAAAGATGGGACCTGTTAGTTACTTTTCGAAAGAATTATGTTATTCACACTTTAAAGCTCCTCAGATAAGTTGGCTCCTAGTTGTTTCATAGATAAAATTTTAAGCTGGGAGTAATGATGGACTCCTCAGGGTGGAACCTGAGGCAGGAGGATTGCCATGAATTTGAGGCTCCCTTGGTCGACATAGTACCAAGCCAACCAAACCTATAGAGAAATATCCCTTTTCAAGAAAAGACCAATAAATAAATGAATGTTAAAATGCGAACATTCTGGAATATTCACTTGTCAGAGTTTTTGTATGACGTAAGGCTCTTCTTTTCTAGTTACAATAAAGTGCTCATCATGTACCCAGTACGGTTTCAGCAAACTTTATATTGTTAACTTATTTTGTTCTTAGAATAGTATTGCATAGGCACTACTGTTTTCTCCCATTGGTAAGGGTAAACTGAGGAAGAGAC
This sequence comes from Tokudaia tokunoshimensis, assembly GCA_036184795.1. Lineage (NCBI taxonomy): Eukaryota > Metazoa > Chordata > Mammalia > Rodentia > Muridae > Tokudaia > Tokudaia tokunoshimensis. The sequence goes on along the minus strand of BTHU01000013.1, from coordinate 11,455,868 downwards.
AGATGAGAAACCTGCCTAGGTTTGGCAAGGCAAGGGTTCGTCAGGGCAGGCTCAGTTTCCGGCAGCTTCCCCATCACCGGATGGAATGTAAGACAGGGCCATGGTGCTGATGTGGGCATAATGGGGTGGAATGTATGGGATACTATGTGATGTGTCTGTAAACCTTCACATAGGTGTCCTCTACCCCTGCCCTGTGCATAGACTGTATTATGTATGATTGACAGTAAACGGAGCTTTCCTAAGGGAAAGTTCCCAGGAGACTGGGCCCACGTGTCTCCACCCATCATACTGCCCTCCCTCCACTCCAACCATTTGTTAATGGTGCTTTTATTCTTGTGGGGTGTGTGTCTCTTTGTGTGTCTCTCTGTGTGTGTGTGTGTGTGTGTGTCTGTGTGTGTGTCTCTATGTATGTCTCTGTGTGTGTCTTTTTCTGTGTATCTGTGTCTGTGTGTGTCTCTGTGTGTGTGTCTGTGTCTGTGTGTCTGTGTCTGTGTGTGTGTGTCTCTATGTGTGTCTCTGTGTCTCTGTGTGTGTGTCTTTGTCTGTGTCTCTGTGTCTGTGTGTGTCTCTGTGTCTCAGTGTGTGTGTCTGTTTCTGTGTGTGTGTGTCTCTATGTGTGTCTCTGTGTCTGTGTGTCTGTGTGTGTGTCTGTGTCTCTGTGTGTGTGTGTGTATGTGTGTGTGTTTGTGTCTCTGTGTGTGTGTCTCTGTGTCTCTGTGTGTGTGTGTATGTGTGTGTTTGTGTGTGTCTGTGTGTGTGTCTCTGTGTCTCTGTGTGTGTGTCTGTGTCTGTGTATCTGTGTGTGTGTCTCTATGTGTGTCTCTGTGTCTCTGTGTGTGTGTGTCTGTATATCTGTGTGTGTATATTAGGTACTCTGGCTGGCTAGTGCAGTGCCAGGGATCTCTCTGTCTCTTCCTCCCCAAGGAAGACATGTCCTATTGTCCCTCGCTTTACATGGATACCAGGGATCCAAACCCAGATCCTCGTCCTTGGGAAGTGGGCCCTTCACTGACTACGCCATCTTCCCACCCCTTTGTTGTATCCTTCTATAGTCAGGCCAAACAGAATTAAAAACCCCCCTCATTAAGTAATTGTTTGATGGGGTCTGGAGGGCCAAAAATGACCTCATTGGCTTTACTCTTACCTTCTTCTACTCCCAGTCCCATACTCATCCCATACTAAGAGGTATAAACAACCCCTATGCAGATTTCTCTGTAAGATGCTACTATTTCATGCTGCCTATGATGCTATCCAGGAGACAGTCTCCATTTCAGTGTGACACTGTCCATCACCCTTGTGGGAGGATGGACGGATGCCTGGCATGAGCAGACTTGGCTGGAGGCTGTCTCTTCAGACACCTCAGTGAGAACTTCCTTGTCCAGCTGAGATGTTACAGTCACATGGGGCCTTTCCCCTGTCTCTCCCAAGTGTCTTTCCCGCATGGCTCAGACATATAACACATCATTTCACATAGTCACCCAGCACCCCGTGGTAGGAGCGTTCAGGGTGTCAGTCCCAGACTTTCTCTGATCTACCCCTCCCCCATGTTTTTCCCCCATTAGGCAAATGGAAGGCCCCTTGCCACCTGTTAGCATTACGTCATTGACTCCCCAGAACACAGTTGTACCCAGGGCCTTAAACAAAGTAGTTCTTCTTGTATTGTTTGCATTCAAAGAGCTGATACCACGCCAGCTGATGTCATTGTGTGTCTTTGTGTGAGCACTATGGCAACTGAGCAGGTGGGGAGCCTCTGGCTGATGTCACTGGGAAAGGAGAGGCAGAGACTGAATTTTAAAGAGCTCTATGCTGGGTTTTTGTGTGTGTGTGTGTGTGTGTGTGTGTGTGTGTGTCTGGGGGTGGGAGGGTGTCTTGGTATGCTTTTATTTTTATTTATTTATTTATTTATTTTGAACTAGCTGCTTTAAGACAAATTACAGCTTGAACACACACTAAATAAGACGGAGACGCCTCCTCCCCTGTCCCAGCCTCTTCTTTTGAGTTTAGTTCCCCAGTCCTTCCTCTCAACTTATATGGAATAAAATGTCGCAAGTGCCTTTTTTTTTTTTTCCACAAAGAAGTGAATTAGGTTCCCCTGGCAGGATCAGTGTATGGGGCTGTTTACTGGGGGCTTTGTGGAGCCCAGCAGATTTCAACACAGCTCCTTCCAGTGTCCTCTGTGGAGTTCGCGCTAGTGGCAGTGGGGAGTTTTACACTCTAGTTGTTAAGCGTTCACTGGTGATGTTTTCCTCTGGTGTCTTGCATTTTTCTTTGTAGCTGGAAGGCCCCCTCTGGGCTAGCCACCTGGGTATAATGATTTCACCACGGCAGATAACAGCAAGGGCAGAGGTTAATTACAGAAATGAATTCAAATGAAGTCGAAGCTCTGACATGTTCTCCTAAAATCATTTACTTTTTTTCCTTTCCTTGTCTCCCTTTTGACTGGTAGACTGGGTACAGGAGGGCCCTCTGGAGCTGACTGTGAATTGTTGCCATTCCCTACCGAAAATATGACTTGTGTTCTGTTATACAGCGTGTTGTGTGCATCGGTTGGGGACATTGCTGTGTTCAGGTCACCTGCTCTCGTGGTCAAAATTGAGACTTGTGGTTTGGAAGGATGCCGTGTCAGTTCAGAGGCTGGTGGACAAGTGGACTTCCTATCCTGTTAGCAGGGCCTTACTCTGTCCAGGTTTTGTGCTTTCAGCCTTATGCCTTGGAACACTCAAGACCTCTGTGACTGGGAAGTCATTGCTTCCAGGAACTTCCCAGGGTCTCACCCTTTTCTAGAAGACCCCACATGCCCCACACTGCTCTCCTGGGGTTCACACTCATTTGGTGACCTCTCCCCTGGCTTCCTAAGGTCCCTCTCATATACGCAGGAGAATTAGAGTCCCATAATCCTTCAGGTTTAACTATAAATATGTGTAGCATAAGAAAGGAGAAGATGCGACAAATTCTGACCTGTACATGACCTGTTCTTTTTTTATATGGATAAGCTTTTTTTTTTCCAGAAAGTTTTAAATTAGCTGTTTTTCCTTTAGCATTAAATAGAAGCATTTTCTTTGGTTTTATAGCTATTCCTCTAGTGGGTACATAGTAACATCCCATGGATGTATTTAATAGTTTTATTTTTGGGCATTTACTTATCCTTTTCTTTCTCTTTTTAGAACTTATTATTGTTACGTGTGTGTTCGAGTTGTTTGTGTTTGTGTATGTGTGTGAGAATGCGAAAGTCAGAGGCCAACTTTGTGGAGCCAGTTCTCAGCTTCCACCATTAGACAGATGGTGTTGTGCGAACCACCCCCCATGTATCTAACAGCCCAGCTGCGCCTGAGAGAGTTCCGTAAGCGACTCCGGACTTATTATACAAGGCCACGTCTGCATGCTAATCTCAGGAAAACTGGTGCAGCTTTACCCTTTGAAGAGTTTCAGACTCAAGCCTTGGAGTTAGAGTGGAGACTCAAGCTTAGAGTGTACGTTATTAGATCCATCAGAGGTCACCACTAATGGGTTAGTGTACCCACAATCTTCTAAAAGCTAAGTATTGGAAAATGGGCCACTCTCAGATGCCACTCTCCTGAAAGTCAAGATCTACAAATGTCAAGGACGAGTGTGGAAGAAGTCAAAATGTAGATCCTGAATCACTCTCCCAACCCTAACCTACCTTAGCCAAGCTTCCCTCTGCGTTTTCTACCTTTGGGCAGCCACAGAAATCAGATGAATAGAAATAGCTTGTTCATGTGGAGTGGCCACGCAAGGCTGGGGGTTGGGAGTGTACTGAACACTTCATCTGTGTTTATCTCCATCTCGGACTCACACTCAGAGAGACACCCTTGTGCAACTCAGCCGGCAGGTCCGTAGTGCAAGCTGGATGTGAGCTGATGTAACCTGGCTTTTCCACAAGCCCTGCTTGTAACCTCTCTGCTGCTGAGTGAACTTGTCCTTCTGTAGAGTGAGTCATGAAGGGTACAAGACATGTGTGCACAGTGCCAGGAGACAAACAGAAGTCCTCTGTAGGGCGATGTCATCCCTGTTTTTCTCAACCCCCAAAGTACAAGGTTCTATATAGGCCAGGGACCATATGTCTGTTAAAGGCAAATCAGATTTTCAGTTGATGAAATTACTGGGTGCTGTGTGGAACTTGTTCCCAGGTACCTTGGCCCAGTTTCGCAATAGGGAGCACTGTGCCCTCTGAAGCTGGCTCTGGGTGTCTGAAACAGACTTCTGGTTCTTGTTTTTTTTCATTTTAGAAATGTTAAAACATGTACGAAACCACAGTGACACCCATTTCTATGGGGAAGCTGACATTCCCCCCCCCCCCCGTAGGCTTTACTCATATGTGATTTCTGTGTTTTCCTTCCAGGGGGACTCAGTAGTTTTAAACAGAACCATGGAAACCTCTGTGACAACTCCCTCCAGCTCCAAGAGTGCCGGGAGGTGGGGGGTGCGTCTGCGGCCTCGAGCGTGCTACCTCAGTCTGTCCCCACCACCCCTGACATCGAGAACGCAGAGCTGACACCCATCCTGCCCTTCCTGTTCCTGGGCAATGAGCAGGATGCTCAGGACCTAGACACCATGCAGAGGCTCAACATCGGCTACGTCATCAACGTCACTACACACCTTCCTCTGTACCACTATGAGAAAGGCCTCTTCAACTACAAGAGGCTGCCGGCCACCGACAGTAACAAGCAGAACCTACGACGGTACTTTGAAGAGGCGTTCGAATTCATCGGTAACTGTCTCCCTAGCAAGGGGGTGGTGGGGGGCTGCCTTTGGTCCTCTCTGTCTTCTAGTTCTGGTTTTGATATAAAGTCTGAAATCTATTCCGACATTAGGGAAAACAACAACAACACAATACCTACATAATCCATAGTCCTTCCTGTTGGTCTTAGAACTACCTGGATGGCCATAGTTTGAGATAATGAGCTTTCTGTTGCCTTGGCCAAAACACGGGAGAGGTTGTGTTCAAGAGAGGAATTATCTTGACTTATGATCTCGGGGATTTCAGTTCTTGGTACTACTGATTCTGGGTCTGGGGTGAGACAGAACATGGCAGTAGGGGTGTATGATGAAGGCTACTGACTTTAGGGTGACTAGGAAGGGAGGGACCGGGACAGCATGTGTTCTTGAGTAAGTAGCCCAGTGTCTGACCTGCTTCCTCAGGCAAGCCTCTACCTTCTAACGTTTTAAGAACCCTTTGGAAGCGGTCCCATCAGCTGGGGACCAAGCATTTGACACGAGTCTGTGGGACCATTTCACATGCATATTAAAGCAATAATCATTCTCTTTGTCCCACATCCGTTCAGCTAGAAGCTCCTCTCCTCCATCCTCCCATTAACAAAGATGCTATGGCAGAGGTTGGCACTTAGATACTGCATGACCAGAAGATTCGAAGGGAGCATGAAGAACTGCTCAGAGCTCTTCCTGCTGCCTAGTCTAAGCCCTCCAAGTCCTGAAGGAAGCACCAAGTAAAGGCTGTGACGTCACCTTAATTGTCCCCAAACCTCCACAGAGCACCTCACTCAGCTTTATTCACCCAGCACAGGGGAAGAGATTTCCATTGGGCACCACGAGTTATACTGTACGACTTCTTCACTTGAGGTCAAGGCAAAGGCAGCATCATGAAAGGGCTGGTTCTGAAGAAATGGCCTCAGAAGCAGGCCGTGCTGTGCTGAGTTTCTCCACCCACTTTATCCTTGCAGAGGAGGAATGGAAGGACGGCGTGAATTGTCGTCTTCCACCCGAGTGATCTCGGAGCTTAAACAATCAGTGACAAGGACTGACTTTAGTGCCCATGAGAAAGTACATGTTTCCCTTGACAATTCATCTCTGGCTCAGAGAAGCAGGGAGGATCAAGCCCCTGTAGGACCCAAGAAGGAAAGTTCTAGCAATAGTAGGCTCTAACCTTGGAGAGAAGCAACCACCAGCTCAATGCTGAACGTAGCCTTTGCAGCCCTTGTAGCATTGTGGCAAGACTCAGGGTGACTAGGGCAAGAAGAGCAGATGGCAGGTGTTCAACATCGTTTCCAAGAGACTGCAGCTTTTATCAGCACAAAGAGGTACCCAGTGCTCTCCACATTAGCGCCTCAGGTTGTCACAGGTCTCTGTCTCAGGAGGAAAACACTCACGGTTGGTGCTGGATTTGCCAGAAAAAAAAAAGTCACAAGTTTAGCAGCCACCAGGATGATGGTCCTTTTGGCAAGCTGGCAGCAATAAACTGCCGGCTTTTCTTTCCAGTTTGTCCTTCAGAGCCCGGCTGTACATGGACACTCTGGCAGGACCGTCAGAGTGGTCTCTGAACTCAGAAGTAAGGTGACCTTTCCATGCTAGGAATTCTAGTGTCATGAAGGAACTGGGGGCTAGGTGGAGGCACAATGGGGAAAATGTTTGTTGTGCAAGACTGAAGACCTGAGTTCGAATCCCCCAGAACCCATGGGAAGTCCAGATGCAAGAGTACACATCTGTAATGCCTTCACTCCTGTGACAAGATAGGAGGCAGAGAACCCCTAGATGCTCACAGGACAGCTAGCTTGACATCTACAGCAGTACAGGAAATCCCATCTCAAAGAAGGTAGTAGGCGAGGCCCCACATTGACCTCCGCATGTGTGCCGTGACATGCCTGTACCTGTAAAACAAAAGACCTAGTGTTCTTGACTTATGGCCAGGACTCTTCCCCGTGTTTACCATGCATGCCCTGTTAATTAGTTCCTAACACTGGGTGCAAAGATGCCCTGGGTTCTTTATTCATAAAATCTGAGCCAAGCCTCCTTGTATCCTGAGCAAGAAATGCCTGTCACAGGTCGATGAAGTTCTAGTTACTTGAGGCTGTTATAAAGGAGAGTCCCACCTGCTTAATTTCAGGTGGAGGAAGTTGGGAATTTGTTTTCCATTTAGTGAGTGGCATGGGATAGGCTGTTCTGAGAGATTACAGTCATGGTGCTTGCATTCCTTCGGGATTATTCAGGCTTACCTCCTCTTTTAGAAGAAAAACAAAACTAATGACAAGCAACATTTAGCCTGCAGAACAACTCAGGATCACGTGAGTGGGCACAGTTTTGTTCTCTGATTGGATAAACTGAAAGTTTATAGTGTGGCTTTCAGGGGGGCACCCGGCAAGGTAATAACATTCACCTGAGTTTAATGTAAACCAAGTAATGTTCGGGTTTAGAATTTAACAATGACAGTTTAACCCCAGAATCAAATGACTTCATCTCCAAAGTTCCAGAAGCTGGAGAGCTAGTGTTGTTTGCATTATTAAAGCAGGAAGATCAAAGTCCTAGGCGTCAGAGGACTCACAAGGTCACTCAGTGAGTGTGTTAGTGGAACAGGTGGCCACACCCATGGTGCACCTCACTCATTCTCATCCACCATGTTCGATGGCCTTGGTTTGGGAGGTCATTTAGTGTTGACAAAGGGAGACTTTGCTTGGGTCTTTTGAAGCGAGCTTGCCTACAGACTGATGAGAGAGATAGTTACATCCTGTTTGTTTCTTCGTCTACTGGGAAGCAGCCAGGGTGGGGGATTTAAGCTAAGGGACAAGTCTCTTTACTCCCTTCACTACCTTATCATCGGCCTGCATTCCTCTGGGGACACTTCCTGGGGGATGTGTTTTAATCTAGAAGGGTCACTGAAAATGTTGTCCAGTGCTCACAGGCATCCGAAGCTTTTAATATTAAACATGCCACTTTCTGGTGCTCTCTGTTCTGAGCTACTTGGGAATCCTGCCTTCCAAATCATCGCCCAGTGAGGAGTGAAACACTCCCACAGAGGACCATGCAGTAGATCAGTGCTCTACAGGCCTCACTGACGACATTTGGCGTCTCTGATAAGTAGAGTACAGGAACTTTCCAGCTGATCTTTATTTCTTCCCTTCCATGAAGTTTTAGAAAAATCCATGCATCAAATGCTAGCTCTGATAGAGAACAATCTGTAGGATAAAGGTATGTGTGTGTGTGTGTGTGTGTGTGTGTGTGTGTGTGTGTGTGTGTGTAAGGTACATTGCTAATAGCACTAGTTTTTATGAGTCATGTAGTAGTCATATGACCTGGAAAGTGGTATTAACATTGTTAATTAGAAGACCTTTATTACATGCCCATTTGTGTACGCCACATAATCTCCATTCTCTCCTCCCTTCCTTACTTTTTCTTCCCTTCATGCTAGTGTTATGACTTAAGAGAAAATAGAAAATGGATAAGGTTGTCAAGAGAGAGGTCTGATAACATTTATGGCGAGCTTAGTAGCTTGCGTCTCATCAGTGTGCCCTATTGTAGGTATTAGCTTCCGCCTTCCCCATTTCCTGTAACGTGCTGTTCCTACAGATGACGCCCTTGCTCTATCTTCACTCTAAATGTGAGCTGAAGGGGGCTGGGAAGATGGCTCGGCAATGAGGCACTCACGACACAAGCGTGAAAATGGGGACTAGGATCACCAGAAACTCACGTAAAAGCTACATAGCTGTAGCAGTTTGCCTGGAATCCCAGGGCATGAGGGACTGAGATGGAGTACCCCAGAGCTACCTATCCTGACCAGCAGAAACAACAAGCTCTGGATGCAGCAAGAGATCCTACATCATATATCATGGAGGGTGATCAAGTAGACACATGATACCTAACATGGCCTTCCACAGACACATGTGGACGTGCATCCGCACTTATGCAAACATGTGTCCACACCCACATGCACCAAACACACGCAAACTCACATACCTCTCCCCCTCAAAACAGTGAAGGGCCAATGAGGTGACTCAGCAAATAAAAGGGACTTGCTGTCAAGACTGCCAACCTGAGTTCAATCCCCGCCAACTCATACTGTGGAAAGACAAAAGTGACTCCTGCCAGTTGTCTGTCGACTTCCTCATGCACAATGTGGCATGTGTACCACCCCCAATCTCTTTTTTTTAATAATTTAAGAAAATGCAGACCAGCAGCTCCTGATTCCTGATTGTGGCCAATTCTATAGCTCATGATTGGACTGTGTAGAATCCATCAGTGCATCATGCTTTAGAACCATTTGAATCCATTCTCTCTGTACAAAAGGAAACACCGTTGACTCAGGCATAGGTTAAGCTCCCTCTGCCCCCCTTTCTTACCACCTGTCTCTCTGTCCCACAGAGGAAGCTCACCAGTGTGGGAAGGGCCTTCTCATCCACTGCCAGGCTGGTGTGTCCCGATCCGCTACCATTGTCATCGCCTACTTGATGAAGCACACGCGGATGACCATGACTGATGCTTACAAATTCGTCAAAGGCAAACGACCAATTATTTCCCCGAACCTCAACTTCATGGGGCAGTTGCTGGAATTTGAGGAAGACCTCAACAACGGCGTGACGCCGCGAATCCTTACACCAAAGCTGATGGGCATGGAAACTGTCGTGTGACTGCGGGTGGGGTGGAAAGGGCTGTGCTCTGTTAGGAGACACAGGAAGGAAGGTGGATTCTGGCTTTTTCTTTCTTTCTTTCTTTCTTTCTTTCTTTCTTTCTTTCTTTCTTTCTTTCTTTCTTTCTCGCTCTCTTTTCTTTTTTTTTTTAAGGTCGGGAGTGTTTGTGAACAGAAACAAACTTGTCTAAAGACTCTATTTTTAATAAGTGTAAGAAGACTCTAACTTTTGAAATCGATGGGACTCACTGCTCTTACACTGGTATTGCAGTGAGGTGAAAGAGGTCTTCTTTTTTTTTTTAAAGCCAACAAATAAAAATATTATAAAACTTGTTTCTTCCCCGTTTCCCTTGTAAGCTTATTGTAGAGTTTTGACTAAATAGTCTGTGCGGGCTCATAGACCGAAGATACCACCCTTCCATTACAAAGAACCAAAAGGAAATGGAAAAGACTCTAGACCTGGAACTGACTGGACAACCATGTAGAAAGCAAACCCTGCCAAACCATGCCCAGTTGTGCTCACTGGTGCGAAGAGAAGGGCCGGCAAGCTCGGTGGTTTCAGCTCACCTCACACCTTCTCTGGGGAGACAGGCTAGTGTCAATTTTGGTGTGTTCCGGGCTCCGGATATTTTTCCCCTTCTCTGAGTCTGAGAGAACTGTTTGTTTGATTGTTTGTTTGTTTAAACAGAAGAAACTGACTGCTATACCATGTGCCTTTCCTGGCACTTGTGCAATAAAAATGGTGTTTGGAGTGTGCAGCCGAGAGAGGAATGGCATCAGCTTGGAGACAGAAATTCAACAATACCAGTGGCTTCCCCTCCCTCCTTTCTCCTTTTTCCCCCTTTCTTCCTCCTCCTGCTTTTATTTGTCTTTCTTTTTTTGATTTTATTCTGGTTACAGTGCCATAAACCTTGTTACATATGTATATCAGAATGTAAAAAAAAAAAAAAAAGACAAAAATTTATTTAAAAAAATATTTTTCGCAAAAAAAAAAAAAAAAAAGATCCTTGGTGTGTTTCTGTTGATGGTGTAAGAATTTATTTTCATTATATAAATGAAACTCGTTTGGGGATGTGTCGTTCTTTGCACTTGCCCGTCTTCTCTGGTTAGGCTCATGCCTCTCTTGCTGCTGGAACTGTACACATAATATAATTAGAAACAAAACACTAGTTTTTATAAAGAGATGGGGATGAGAGTGTGTAGCAGGGACTTCTCATGGAGGCTGAGGATCCCAACGCTGATACACTCCTCTGCTCCCTCCCATCCTCTCTTCCTGTGAGACAGTAGACTCATAGATTTGAGCAACTTCTACCAGACTTGATAACCAAATCACAGCCAAACTGAGGATTTAGAATACAGTTGTCTCCCTGGTAACTACATGTAAATATCAGTGACAATCTGCCTTGTATGGTTTTCACAGTCCCGCCCCAATTGACACCAGCTCACGTGACACTTTTTAGGGACATTCACCCTGCAGTACAAAGCTGCAAGATACACTCTTCCAATGTTTTTCCCAGTCAATAGAAGTCAGCTCTGTGTACATGCTGACTCTGTCAGTGCTGGATATTCAACTCACAGACAGTTGGAAGTGGCATGGGAGGGAAATATAATCCTAGGGTTTTGTACATTTTATTAGAGTGCATATCTAGAGGGACTTAGCCACTGGGAAGATTTGCATAGTGCCCCAAAGTTTGCCTGGTGCGAGTCAGCCCTGAAGAATCCTGGCATGTCTGGCTCCGAGCGACTACATTTGACATAAATATTTTTGTGAACATTTGCTTACAAATGTTACACCAGAAATATTTTGACATTGATTTCTTTATTCAAATAGCTTGTCTGCCAAGAGTCATTTAAATTTTTCTTTCATTAGAAAAGTGGAAATTGAGCATAGCAGGAACTGAGAGCTAGCTGCAGTTACTTCAGTCTAATATAGAATATGAAGCAGTCAAAAATAAATCTCTTTTTGGCATTTTTGTACTGTCAACAGTGTTTTGTTTGTTTCTGTCACCTAGAGCAAACTGAAAGAGTACACTTCTGATACACAGCGACTTAGAATGCCTGGTGGGCTTGTCATTTTCTAAGTCTAAAAGTTGGAGTCCTATTGGGGTATAAAATTCTCTCTCTCTCTCTCTCTCTCTCTCTCTCTCTCTCTCTCTCTCTCTCCTCTTCTTCTCTTAGCTTTTTTTTAATCATGTCTTCTGCAAAGGCAGGGAAAGAATCAATAGCTACATGGACATGATTGATGTGTTTGGAAGTTTATGAGCTAAGGAGAAGGTCTGCCTTGGGGCAACAGGAATCCTGCCAACCAGCATACCAAGAATTCTGAGAAGGACTCCAGTCTTTTCTCCTAATCTGCTCTGAGTCACTTCACCTTCATTTCTTCATGAGGAATGTTAATCACGTCATGAACCCACTGGATCAGCAGAGCCAAGGCTCTGGAAAGCAGATTCTGACCCTCTCACTAGCTGCCTGTAACCTTAAGGATGGAGTTGGGAAATGATTGCGTCTTCTGAGAGAGCATAGTCTCCATCCATCTCAGGAGTCAGTCATTCCTAGGGCCCGTGCTGAAAGAATACAGTGATTTTGTAGAGCAAATCCGTAGGATATCCAATGACCAGTAGAGAAGGCTTCATTCCCTTGGTCTGAACAGAACAACAACTCCAGATCGTCTCCATTTATTTCCATAGCTGACAGATGCTTTTCCAGGCAGTATCAATGAGTAGAGACAGCATAGTTCACAGACAAGCTCCTGCTGGTGACATTTGGACCAAGGTAGATGGAGTGGAGACTGAGGAGGGAAGCTAACAAGACTGTGTATGCAAAACAACAGAGGAAAATTTCTTAGGATGCAGTGATCACCTGTTGGCAGCAAATGAGAGATGACCCAGAAAAGCTAAAGAGAGTAAACAGGGGAAATGGGAAAGTAGAATAATGAGAGAAAGAGTCCTAGTGTTGAATTAGGATCCAAATCATCTGAGAACTGAGACAGAGAGACAGAGCCGGGAGAGAGACAGTGCTGAATTCTCTGGGTCTTCTGAGGGGTAAGCCTGGTGAGCCAAACAGAGATCAAACTGTCTTAACTTTCACCTTATTTGAAACCTGACTCTTGGACATGAACTATATAGATGTATGTGGGATTAATTTTAACCTCAAATCTCAGATGTTCTGAGGCAGGGCGCAGTGGAAGATACCGAAGCACCGGTACTCAAAAGCATGAGTAATACCATAACCGGGAGCCATCGTGGCCCCAGCTTTACCCACCTGCCCTTTGGAGGCAACAATACTGTCAGAGGTTCCTGACTTCTTTCTCTGGCTACTTTCATTGACAGTGTGAAATAACCAGTCTTTGGAAACATTGGAAGACTCACCAACAGAGTATTGCTTCTGTGTGACATGGCCTGAGAGAATAGCTGGACATGAAATAGAGGGGAGTAAAGATGAAATTACAATGGCTCTGAGCATATGACTTGATGGTTGAGGAGGAGACCGGGAGAGAGCATAAGAACTGAGATCATGGCTCCTGCTAAGTCAAGGGTGAGTCACAGGGTCAAGGCAAAAGCATGCCCACTATAATTCTTCCCGTTACCCCTCTCAAGTGGGATGGCTGCTATTTGTCTTTGTTTGTTTTTTCTCCCAACTAACGATGCAAATTTCCTTTCAGACTTAGTAACCCAGTGTGAGACAGGCAAGGGAATTGTGGGAAAGGCAGTTCCTGTCCAGGTTGAATTTGTCATTAACATCACTGTCATATTTGGAATCTCCCTCTCTCACTGTCCATTCTCTCCCTCTGTCCTCTGCAAGCACATATGGTTCTTCGCCTTCTGAAGGGCCCAGACCTTGACAGCTGGGCTTGTATTAGATTATTTTCCATTCATTTTATTATAGTAACAAAAGCAACTACAAAGCACAACAATCTAAGCGATACTTTAGTGTTCCAAATGTACTTTTCCTTAACCCAGTACCAGCCCAGGTTACTTGTGTACTTATGACAATCACAATCATTTCAGTCAGTATAGCAATATATACCTTTGGTTGTATTTTAAAAGGTTTATTTCCTTGTGTGTGTGTGTGTGTGTGTGTGTGTGTGTGTGTGTGTGTGTGTGTGTGTGTGTTGATTGTGTGCATGTGAATTCAGATACCTTTAGAAGCTAGAAGAATGTGTTGTATGTCATGAAGCTGGAGTAACAGGTAGTTAATGAGCTGGCTAACATGGGTGCTGGGAACTGAACTACAAGAGCAGGATTTGCTTTAACAGATGAGCCATGTCTCCAGCCTATGTCTGATTCTTAGTGTAAGGCACCCAAGGTAGTTGTTGGTGTCAACTTCTAGCACAATGGATCCATATTGCATCTTTCAGTAAAGGTGTCTTTACCTTAGCAACTAAAACTTCTACATTTGAGGGTAGAAAGAACAAGCTGTGTAAGTGGATCATTAATGACATTAGCAAGAGACACTTGTCCTGTTTCTGACCTTTGATTCCTGCATTTAAGTATTCTTGGATAAGTGTTGGGGGTTGTTCTGGTGCTGCTATATATTCAAATGATAAATACTGGCCCCGAGATCTGGTTTACACTCCCCCCTACTCCCCAGCTGACCCTAACGTACATCAAGTGATGCTATGAAAATCTTGCTCCCCAATTTAAAACATTGGTTCGGCAAAAATGGCTACAGCCAGTTACTGAGGAGAATAGAAAGAGGCAGAGTTTCCATTTATGGGGGCTGGGGGGTTAGCAGATCGGATCCATGAGGGAAAAGGAGTAGTAGAAGGAAGATGGAGAGGACAGAAGGTCTCCGTTAGATGTAATGGACCAGGAGTAGATGCCTGAGTGAACATTCCCCATCCTCTGCAAGGACAGATTGCTGGAGCAGAAGTAACTCAGGAAAGACTCAAACAGGAAGTATGTAGGGGAAAGACGCTGGGGAAGTAGCCAGTCTAGCATTTGAAAAATAGATTAGGGGTAATTCCCCAGTAGTTGTGCAGGAGCTGATTTAATCCACAGGACTTTGCCTCAGTTACTGGCAGGCTGGCTGGGTCATATTAATAAGTAATAGAGTTTATTGAACACCATCGATAGACAAGGGGGAAACAACATACACTGGCTGACGACTCTGACTTTACTGCATCTTAGGGGACTCTAGCCCTGTACATATTTACACTCGTCCAGCATAGCAATAGACTTGTCAGAACTCTTCTGCCTTTCTACTGCTTGAGAGTGATAGATTACACGGTAGGACTAATGAACATGAACCTGTTTCCATGCACAATTCACCACAAAGGAAGTTCCTTAAAAGCACAGCGTGGAATGTTATGGTAGTGGCTAAAAAGAACTCTGTGAGTGGCCAGTTGCTGGGTTTGGCAAGACAAACCCATATGAAAAGTCAGTTTCTATGGAGTGAAAAGAAACTTGCCTTCCAGGATAGAAGTGGTTTTGTCATCAGATAGCTGAGTAATTCCCCCAGAGGGTGGTTTGCTAGTCCAGGAAATTAATGCTGCCTCATTTGGAGTTGGTTGGACACGTATTAGTTGCTCTAACCCGACTAGACTTAGGTGAGTAGGCGATCATGTGCCTGATTACATATACACACCCCATGTCTACCAGCATGGTGACTTTGATCAGGAGCTCATTGATCAGTAGAGAAGGGAGGCTGACAGAGGTTCTCAGAATAGGTAAGCTTAACTGGTCTTAAGATACTTTTATCCTAATGCCATGTCTTGGTGGGTAGGCGACAATCCGTCCCACTAGGAGAAGCTGATCCTTTTCATTTGTTTCAAGACTTTCCAACCTGGTTTACTCTGCCATGTTTCTTCAAAGTCTCTAATAAGCTACTAAAACTCTCAAATTCTGCCCATAGAGCAATGTAGATTCGTATCTTTGCTCCTTTCTCTGTTTAGAAAAAAGATCAACGAGATGGAATGATGGAAGTTCTACCTACTGGAATGTCTTCCCTTTTCCTATCTTTCTGAATCATCACAGAGTAGAGATGCAATGATGTAGCCTTTCACTCTGTATGACAAGCTAGTATACAAAGCTTTCTTTAAACAAGATCAATTTGTTTTTTAATGACTAGTTCCCAAGAACTTTCCATGACTCTAAGGATCTAGGTTCTAAGACATATTGGAGAAGACAATGGGTCTGTGGGTCAGTGCTTATTGATTGGCTTGGGCTTGAGAGAGTGTATTCCACACCCAGTGATAATGAAATGATATTGTTCATGCTCTAGGTAGATACACCCTGGGCTCAACAATACTTAGCTCATAATGGGAAATTTGGGTTATATTACAACTTTATGGTCCCAGATCAAACTTCCAGTATCAACATTTTATCTAAAGAAAGGATAGATTTTCTGAAAAAACAAAACAAAACAAAACACCAAACAAACAAAAATCCTGCCATGGTATTGCTCCTGAATTCTAAATATCTATTCTGACATCTATTTTGTGATTTGCTTAAGGGGAAATGTCTCCATACAGAATTGCTGCCCTATGGAGAGACATTTAGTGCCACCAGATTTACTGGATTCAGGTGTTAAAACATCTAACACGGTAACTTTGAGTCACAATAGAGACTCCATAGTTCTGGAGTTTACTTAAAAATGATAACCTTTCATCACAGTAAATGGATTCGCTCTCCTAAATCTAAAAGGGTCCCTATGTTTTCTTCTCTGTGGTAGGAAATATAGATGGTAGAAATTTGTTACTTTGTCCTTAAAGAAGATATATTATCATAATTATTTTAAAAAGATGTATTTATAATATTTATATGAGTACACTGTAACTGCTTTCAGACATACAAGAGTAGGGCAATTCGATCCTATTACAGATGGTTGTGAGCCACCATGTGGTTACTGGGAATTGAACTCAGGACCTCTGGAAGAACAGTCAGTGCTCTTAACCAGTGAGTCATCTCTCAGGCCCCCTACTAGCATTCTTAAAAACACTAGATGTCTATACATTCACTGATTATAAGCCCCTGAGTGTTTTGAAATGTATTTCTCAACCTTTTCATTACTAAATAGAAGACAGATAGGTGAGAGCCAAGCTAAGCTCTTTGAGAAAGAGATGACTCAGGTACCCATGGTCTCTGACAAATCCCTGCCTTATCTCAGCAGCATATCTACATCAGTTATTTCATTGCACTGATCAGGCACAGTGAGTGCTATCACCCATTCATGGTGTCTGAGGAGATGGATAGACACCTAAGATCCCTGTGTACTGGATTACGACACAGGGCTATCAAGTTGAAATGGCCCTAAGGTAGGATAGTGATGGTTACTATATTATTCATTCTGAAGGCAAATCACTTCTAATGCCCTTAAACTAGTGCTTCACAAACATTTTGTGTAAGGCCATAATAAGTAATTTAGAATTAGAAGGATATAGGCTGTCTATTAAGGCTACTCTAGAGTTGGAGCACAATAGCAGTCATAGACAACATGTAGAAGAATAGGAGTAACTTTAAATTTTAAATACAGCCATCTGGATTTGGTGAGTGTTCTATAAATTGCTAATTCCTGTTCTTTTTAAACAGGTATACAACAGCCATAGAGAGACAAGCATTTGCTATACCAATAGGTACTTATGGGTTATAAGAGCTGTGTTGATCAAACCACATCTAGCATAATATCTGTAATAGAAACCAACAACTGAAAGACATCTTTAAAAACCTACTGTCCCTTAAAATTCATCTTTTTTTTTTTGGCCTAGGACAAATGATTGCAATAAAGGGGGAACATGTAAGGAATGGCATCTTTGCATTTTGTCTCAGCTCCTGCTGCTATCACTAATCTGTTCAATTCTTTAAGAGATCAGCATTGCTCTTGTGTTTGCTACCTTAGTAACTTGTAGCTTCATAACAAACTATATCAAAACCCAGTGACGTAAAAGAATTCAAATTGTTAGGTTTGTTCATTAATTTATTTCAAGTGTGTTCAACAGACAGGTCACTAGAACTTCTAAACTCAGAATCAGAACTGAGGCAGCTTGCTAGGGCTGGAAAATGTGTTTCCAAGGCCTTAACAAGTGCTGCTCTAACTGACTGGGAATTCAGCCAGGATTGTCCACTAAATACCTTGGATCCTCTTCATGAGGATGCTTGGACTTTCTCATGGTAGCTACTTTTCAAGTGCTCGAGATGAAAGTTGCAAGGCTTCTAAAATCATCTAAACACGGATGTCTCAGATCACTTTTGCAAAATCCTGTTACTAAATAATTTCCAAGCTCAAGGTCAAATTCAAGGAGAAAGCAATTGGATTCCACCTCTCAATAGCAAGAATGGCCAAGGATCTGCAAACATTCTTAATACCCTTTGCACAACCAAATCAGTGTGTGAAAAGTAGTTTACAGGAGGTAGGGCTGTTGGAATGACAGTAGGCAGGCAATGACATCAGCTTCCTCCAAATATTGCTTCAAATAGTGTTGTAATTCAAGGCTAAAGTTGAACATTTTTTTTCCCCCTCCTCAAACCAAGCCCTGAGGATAAGGATAAAGGTTACAAGGGGAAGGTTGCATCTGATGACTGCTGCCCTCCTGTTTCTGATGGTATGCCAGCTCTCAGGGCCACACGACTCACCGTCTTATCTCATCCAAATCATACTTTGACAGTATACTAGATTTTTAAAGTTACTGATCTGAAAGGCATGTGATACTTCATAATTCATGCCCAAATCCCTGGGCATCTATTTGTCCTTTGGCTTGCTGTATTTCAAAGAGAAACCTGAATGTACCCAAAGACAGACAGACAGATAAACAAACAAGGATCTGTCTTGTCTCTACATAGTATGTGATGCCTAAGGAATTGGGAAGCAAAATGTAAGTCTGCTATTGGCTTTTGGATTGGTCCCTTATTATCACTGGGAGATGGCTGTTAAATGTGTCTTCTGTGGGGGAGTCTCATTTTTTTTATTAACCCATTTTATGATAGTTGAATTAAACTTTAATTTCTCTTTGTTTTGTTTTTCTGAAGCAGATCTCAAAGTAGGGGTTTTAAAAGAAGCAGTTGATGAAGGAATCTGATAAAACTGGCAAGGGAGAGTAGAACTGAGACCAAGATATAGGAAAGGGTCAGATAAACATATTGGAAAGCAGGCTCTTGTTTCCAATGTAGAATGTGAAAGAATTATTCCAATGAGGATGGGAGCTGTCGAATTTGTTCATCAAGGTTCCCTGAGCAGATGGATGATGGATGTCAATCCTCAGTACTTCCAGTCTTCTTAGAGGGAAGGCACAGAGGTCAGAGGAGGTCCTCAGGGAGTCAGAATCTACCCACACTTCATTGTCCTGGAAAACATAAGTGATACAAAAATGGACTGAACACGAGTGTCTGGGTTATAGGCCTTGCAGCAAGTAGAGTTCCTCTGAGTCTTTCACTTCTGACCACTTTCCCAGTCCCAGTGAAAATACATTCAGCAAAGGATGAGGAAAGATCTTCTGGGAGGATATGGATGGATAGGTTGCATGGGAAACAGATCTTGTCTACTTCTTTCCTCTCTTCTTCAACTCAAAGTCATTATTTCTTACCAACCGGACTCTGAACACTTTATTCTTTTATCTCCTGTCCTTTCCACACACCCCCCCCCCACCTCGCCTTTCTTTTTTATTGAAAGAGTTAAACTTGCTGAAAACCCAATTGGCCTCTGAAGAGTCTCTAGTCCCTGGTGTTGGCTTCCTACATTCACAGCCTAAGTCTCAGACTCTTCCGTTTCTCACTCATCCCACACCCATTCCCTTCATCTGGCCCGTGTGCTTTCAGTAACTTAGATGTCTGTTTGTTTTTATTGAAAGTGGGCAAATGGGGAGATGTGCTTAAAAAAAATCCTCAGAAAAACCGCTCAGGTTTGGTACTAAACTCAGACTGAAGTTTTGCTCTCGAGGCTACTGAGCACTCCACAGGCATGCATATCAGGCTGATGATTGCTTCAAGAAATGGTTGAATTATAATTATTTCCTCCTGACTCAAGTGTGAATAAATGTGAAGTTCAAAATGAGGCATGAAAACTCCAGTCAACGATCTTTTCTTCATTATCACGTTCATCCTGCGATAGGCAGGGTTTTGCCTCTGGATCAGTGCCCTCTGAAGCATGCTGGAAGATTAAATACCACACTTTTTTCTTATGAGTTTCTCTTGAATAATAGAAACTCAAGTCACGAATGCCATGTATCATTTGCTAAGTCATCTTGCTCTTCTCTGAGTCGTATTTGCCTACATCACATTTTTGGAGGATGAAGTGCGCTAATGAGCTCATATGAACAAAGTATGTAGCAAGTGACTAATACAGAGCTAGGAGTTGGACAAACGTCACTTCTCCAAGTTGAAACTCAGTGAGACACTCATCCAACCTCACAGATACTTCTGACTCATGGGCGGGCCCCTGGCAGAAGTCCAAGTGACTGGTCATCAACAAAGAGACCAAGACAAAGGCTCAAAGAAAAGGACACGAGGCTTCATCCATAAGTGAACCAGAGTTCAATACATATGAACATCTTCTGCAACTCATTGTTTTTCTTAGCCTGGGTGTGACTGACCGGAGTTCCCATGGGAGTGATTTTTCCCAATGCTTCAGCATTGATCCATTCAACAACACTTACTTCATCTTTCTATTGTTATGGTCCAATGTATAGCCAGGCTGATCACACTCTTGAGAGGACCCCCGCAGAGTCCCAAATAGTGTGTTAGACTACATAATTCTACAGGACATGTTCTGCCTCATCAGCTCCTTGATGGTCATATTGCTCATCATTTTATTACTAACCAGTAAAAAGAGAGCATCTTTCCCCCATTAGTGACTCTCATCTAAAACAGTTGTCAGCTTACAAAATTCCAGAATATTTAACTGCTAGCTCGGTGGAGCTCTGACAGCTTTCCATGGACCAATGTATTTATGTGAGATTGAATGGAATAGCTAGCATAAGGTTCCTGAGGCTGTGGAAGCAGACAGAACTTTGTCTCTAACTTCATTCTGTCCTTTCCTGTTCTGAAAGGGAGGGTTGGAAGTAAGATGAAGGATAGTATTAGAACTACAGCAAATAATTACAGTCAGGATTGTAAGCTCTGTATTTAGATGGCTTTTTTATTTTTTTAAAAAAGTTCATATCCCTTTTATAAATACCACCTTTAAATTCAGAAGAATTTGTGAAGAAAGAAGAGCAAGTACATTAGAATTTTATTCATAAAAATTATACGTTAGAAATTTGCTCATGAGTATAATTTAGTACATGTGAAATAAATTTATTGGAAATGGAACTGCTGAAAGACTCAGGACTATTTTAATGACGTATTTTTGACAAAGGATGTCCAAGGGCATGGGTCTTCAAGGGAGCACTAAAAATAGGTGTTAATGGAGTTTCACATAATGGCTAGAGACACAGGGGACAAAGTCATCAGGGATCAGGCTAATGGAAATCACCAGCTCCTCATTCTAGCCCAACACCCTTTTAAGATGTATTTTAAATGACATGGCTCCAGGACTCCAATAAAAGACAAAATCTCTTGTTACGGCATCTAGTAAGATGGCAGATATGGAGAGATGATCGTCCCCTCCCATCCAGAGACAGAATGTCTATGGCCACGTAAGAAGAAGACAAGCAGCATGGGAAGCTGCAAACATGGAGGCTCTTCCCGTAAAGTTTTTGAATCACAGAGATTTACAATACAGCTTCAGGGTTGCACTGAGCTCCCAAAACCTATGAGCAAATCTGTACATACGTTTAAGCATGTTCATCACAATAATGGCATCTTCACCTCTCATCAAATTTCCCAGTGTCCTCTGAACCAAATGGGTAAGGAACTGCTTGCCCAGAGAGATGCTTTGCGAGAGGAATTTGGTGCTATTCCTGGAAGCACAGCCCAAGTCTCGTTCACCCCTGGCTTGTTTGGTGCTTGCCTTCTCTTCCGGTTTCAGCAAGAGCAGCAGAAAGTATATACAGCCAACTTTGGGGAGAGACCTGGGTTCAGATCTGTTGCCTTCTACTTTGAAGTAGTGTGCTTAGGTGCAAGTTGCTGATTTTCTCTACTCTTCTGCCACCCAGGTTCCCCATGCCTCAAATGAAGATAACAGTGGTGAATGGTGCATCCTTGGTCTGGAGGTACACACCAAACTGATCTCCCTTCACATCATGCATCATGCCTTTTCTTTCCCCCAGAGTCTTTGGCCAGGCTAGTATAATAGTAGCTTTTATTCATCTGAAATAATTGTCATCTCCAAGACTTACTGCCTTCTTCTAACCTAGGCCTAGTCTTGGAAGCTTCTCACCTTCATACAATCTTATTAGGCCTAGAACATTTTCAGCCTCTGAGATTTACTGCTAAATAAGCTCACCTCTTCCTAGTTCTTCCTGATCTGTCTGGCGGGTTCAACTCAGATGTTTTGGTTCAGAACTCCTCTGCAACATGACTGATTCAATCTCACTTCTCTGGGTTTCCCCTAAATTGCTCTGCTTGGCCTCAAATTAATTTTGGCAAGATGTTATAATCTTCTGGATCCTTCTCATTCTCTGGCTTGTTCTGTCTTCATCTGCATCTAGCATATTATCTCTCTACAACTTTTCCTCGTACCACCTTCCCAGTAAAAATTGCCTCCTCTCTCTGCACTGCTCTCTTACGCAGCCTCTCTTTCCTCTCTGCTCTTGTGAGAGTTAGGCATAAACTATCCTATCAAATCTTTCTCTGATTCATCACTTTGTCTGCTGCTCAATTAGACATTACTTCCAAACTAACTTTACCTTCATTGTTTGGGATTAAAGGTGTGTACTAAGGGCATGTCTGTATTCCAGTCAGGGGGATTACAGGGCTAAGGGCGGAGCCACACCACAACTAGAAATGGGTATTTTCAGTAAATAACTCAATCTCAGAGTTCTCCTTATGATCAAATATCCTGCAACAGGCTAGTCTCTTGCCTGGAAAGAATCCTATATTTGATCCTTCCCTTGACAACTCTAGAGCTCCATCCAGTAAGGTCAGTTCAGATTCTCTACACCAGTGATACTCTGGAAGCCATAAGTCTGTTCAGCTATTCTATCGGACCCAATGACATGCTGAAGTTGGCTCAGAGTAACTAAAGGGAGCTGATTGCTAAATATTCTAGAATTTTTTGAGCTAGCAACTGCTAATAACTTACTACCAGTCATACTGGAAATATTTACACTGTGGAAACTGGAAGATGCTACTAATTGGTACTTTGTGTTTTGAAAATTGTTTTAACAAGAATCACTGTCTGCAGCATTCTGTGCACTTCCTTTGCTGTGTACATCACAATGTTAACCATGCAATCCTTCCATTACTTATGCTAGGTTTGCCTCTGCCTCCCTTACTAGCCCGGGGTGGGAAGGGGGCAGGAAAGCTTTAAGTACTATTCCACTTGAGGTTAACAGTCAGTGGAATTGCCCTTGGAATGGTGTCACCAGAATAATCCAGTGTCTGCTACCTCTAGGCACTTTGCAGCTGAGAACTTGTCATCTGGGTGACTATGGTTGCCTTACCCTCGTGATTTGGTAAAATATAAAGAATTTGAATAATACAGCCCTCATGGCTGCTCTGAAATGAAATAACTGGGCCTACGCAACAGATGGACTTCAGAGGCCTGAGCTCCAACACTCATCCTAGCCCTGAGAGTGACCTTCATGACCATCAGGTCCCCCAAGTACCCAGAAAGTGAGTGACTGCTTTTCCTTTTTCAGTGGGATCCATTTCCCACCAATATTCCACTCCTGACAGGAATGGCTCCTGTCCACTGTACAGAGGTCTGGCAGAACCAAGGGAAGTGGCATGCCTAGAACCTTGAGTCCTCAGGGGACCAGGTCTGTGGCTCTGAGAGTACACCGAGCCATGTCCCCATCTCAAGCATCAGTCACTGGCCTGCAGTAAGTGGAGGATGACCCCCTAGAACAACATTAACCAGAGCCATGTCCCCATCTCAAGCATCAGTCACTGATCTGCAGTAAGTGGAGGACGACCCCCTAGAACAACATTAACCATGAAGGCAGCTGAATCTTCTAAAGCCAGTCAGGGGAGAGGACCTGGCACTTAGTGCAATCTAAACTATGGACGGTATTTGGCCACAAATCTCATCCAAGGACCCAAAGGGCACATATGAAGGATGGGACCCAGAGGTGAAGTTACAGACAGCTGAGGCCCTTCCATAATGGACATCTAGACCTCTGTTTCTCCATTCATCCTGAGAATAAGCTTCTCCGGCCATCGGGATGAAATCCGAGCAGTCTCACACTGGCCCAGCTGCATGCCATCACCTCTCCTCAGCCTCACACTAGGTAATCTTGATAAGCTGACCTCTGCTCCCAGGAACCCAGCAATGCCTCCTGTAGGGCACGCTTTAAACTTTGGATGCTCCTATAGATCACATAAGAACATTATTAACGGGCAGGTTCTAACTCAGTAGACCATGGCTGAGACCATGCCACATTTCCGACACATTCCCAAGTAGTATTTTAGGTGTCCACACTTTGAGTGGTGGGACTCAGTAAACACACAAAGAGACATATGTCATAGAGACAAGTCAGAGGAACTCCTGATGTCTCCCTGGCATGTAGGCTCTGGCTATGTACCTAATTTTACCTACCAATTTCTAGAAAGAAAAAAAAAAGACACTAGGAGAATCTAGAATACATAACTGACACTTCTCAGTCCTCAGCTCCCCTGGCAACACAAGGAGACAGTTTAAGGACTACATGAATTATCAAATCCAGAGCATTGTGATCTGTTTAATTGGGAGCATTTTGTCATAGGACGGAAAATGCTTCCTAATCACCTAAAGTTCCCACAATTGCACAGAATCAAAAGCTACTCTGATCATCACACGTTCCAGTCCTCCTCCCAGCCCACTCCGTTCCCTTCCTGTTTTTCTTTAAGTTAGTTGTTCTTGTTCAAATATAAGAGATGCAGACACCCAGTATCCCCACCATGGTCTTAGTGAAAACCGACTCATCCTTTTAATGGGTAGCTGTCAGATCTGTGAGTTGGCTGACCTAGGTCCATGAATGGCAGAATGCTTTCCTCAGAGGGATCGACTCTCACTCCTAAATCCCATGTGGCATTCCCGCCCGTGTGGGACTAAAAGGCCAGGGTGCTTTCAGCCCTGGTTCTGCAGGTTGAAACGAAATCCCCTTGTTCTTTCTCTTGGGGTGCCAGCCAACGGTGACAACACAGATGTGGCTGCTAACCCTCAAGTCTCCTATATTTAACAGGGCCCTAATTACCCACAGGTCTCTGAGTGAGGAGGGCTGATGAGCAGTTGAAGCTCCCTGCATAGAAATAGCCTCAGAATAGTTGTGGTGTTGTTTCTAATTGCAATGGGTGAGCAGACTGGCTCATTAATCCTCCCTTTAGCAGGCGTGCAGAACGGCTGCCCCAGAATAGCCCTGAGCTCAGCCAGCCCACGGCCAGCTTTGGGGCTGCTGCTTTTGTACATATTTGGAGAAGGAAAGATGTCCCCAGGGATGAGAAATGTGTTGGTGGGGGGAGTGGGGAGCAGTCTATGGATGCTGGACTCTTCGGTAAACACAAGAACGCTATGGGAAAGTGCAGAGAAGCACCTTACATCTGGACAGGAGTGGTTTCCAAAAGTTATAGCAGGACAGAAACATAGCCCTCAAATGTTCTCAACCTGCTCCGGTTACTCTTCCTTTTCTGTGTGAATATTTTACTTTCTTTCATTGCTTGGATTGAGGATCTAATATCAATCAGTCCTTCCCACCACAGTGGGAGCACATCCATTACAGGTTTCTGCAGGAGTGTAGCTCTGCAAGTGACAAAGATCCTTTTCTGTCAGACCCATCAGTGACTTTGTGTGTGAGCAAGGGTAGCCACAATTCTCATTCTATAAGGGAAATGAAATGTGCCACAGCAGGTGACAGGCTTCGAGCTTGGTTAACAATATCAGATCTTAGATAAGAGACAAGATCCTTTCTTGGGTTACTAGAAATACAACACCTTAGCTATGGTCTGGATGGTGCAGCCGAAGGAAAAGACTTTGGATGTCAATCTCTGTCTTTGATCAAGTTGCTTACATATCTCAGAGACCCAAGGAGGTCATGATTAGATGAAGTAACTCACAGCAAGTAGGAAAGAGGGAGAACCTTTTGACAGAGTTCCCAAACTACCTTCTACCTTCCTTTGCGAAGGTGTATTTCAGAATTCATAAGGTGACAGATGGACTAGGTTTTCCTTCACTTCCTCCTCCTCCTTTTCCTCCTCCTCCTCCTCCTTCCTCCCCTCTCTGTGTTTTCCTTCACCACCTGTTCATGAAGATGGCCCAGGAACCTGCCAGACTCTATGGGAGATATACAATGATATGGAAATAAAATTTCCCAGAATTCCTAGCTCTAGCAGCTACTCAACTGTCTTGTCTATCCTACTGCTTCTATACTAGACAGACAATGAAGCAAGTTGAACAGGTTGTGACAAGCTGACAATAGTCACTACACAAGACATATCCCCACCTCCCACTGCTGGGAAGTAGGTACTGTCATACCTGTTTTCTTGGGGGGATGGTCCACTGAAGCTCTATCAAGTCCATTTACTCATTGTTGGTTCCACGTGGATAGGGATAGGACACAGAATGGGAAGCTGGGTCTGACTCCCCCAAAGCCCTGGCTCTCGGATCACACACAGTGTTGAACTTTCTCTTCAGTAAACACCTTTTCTCCCCTTGCTGCCAGGATAGCTGGATGAATATGTGAATTAAGGCAGAAGTGAGGGGCTGAGGACAGCAATAGCTGTGCCTATGAAAATGCCCAGTTCTTCTATTCTCCATGCCTACGGTCCATTAGCTGTGACTGGTGTTGATCACCCAAGGTGCCAGAAGTACTTGCCCAGAAGGCCTGAAGGGTGGGTCATGTCACTTTAGCACTATCTGGAAAATTGGCCTTGTCCAGGTCGCAGCATATGAGCAGATGTTCTGTTGTATGCCATCAGGATGTTCTCTTGGGTTAGCTCTAGATTCTGGGTGGAGATCCACTGGTGGCCATTCAATTCCTCCATATACCAGCTCCAAAGAGGTTTAAGGAGTGTGTTAACTTACTGTGGCTCTGTACCATGAACAGACAGAAGCTTATTCTCTCAGAGAGGATAAGGGAGCTGTATCTACAGTTTAACAAGACTGTATACTCTTCTGAATCCCTGGACGTGAGGGCTGTGTTCTCTTCTTTTACCACTTCTGTAGGCTGCTGGAGTTCTTTGGAAGTCCTTGGCCTTTGGCCACACTGCCGCTCTGTCTTCCTACCATCTTTATCTCCGACATGTCTAGTCTTCTGCTGCCTGTTCTGTGTACTCACCTGTGAGGTCCTTACTGGATCTTCGATAGTCCACAATAAGCTGCCTCAGAGCCTTCACTGAGTCTGGCCGGCGCGCTCTAACCCAGGAGGAAGCCTTCGCCCGCTCTAGGGTCTCAGGTCTGCTGTCTTGAGCTGCGGAGCACGAGCACCGTCCAGCTCGCTCCAGGGAGCTCTGAAGAGAGACACCATCAGTTTCTCATCCAGCGGCTCAGTCTCTAGATAATTGAGAAGGATGGAAAACCCATTGCACTGCAAACCGCAACCTATGCAAAGATCCGAGAGTACGGAGTATGGCAGACACTTAGGAGATTTAAGAAACCCTCGGCCAAGTTTCATGCCCTGGGTATCTCCAGAAAGGGGGTCTGGGGGTGGGAGATAGACAGACAGAGGTCACCTGAAGACATTAAGAAGAAGGAGAGGAGACTGAAAAGAGGTGTGGGACTGGAAGAGGGTGAAGAGCAGTATCAATTTGGTTGGATCAATGCAATCATGTCAAAGTTCAAATCAGCCTGTGATGGTATTTGCTAGACAGGACAGTGCCATCACACATGGACTCGTGAACTCACTGTGGCTGGGACCTCGTGCACAAGACCAAGGTCAAACCAGGTAAAGTCCAAGCGCGGGGTGGGGGCGGGGCTAGTGGAATCCCACCCCTGACTGAGGAGCTATTGGCCTCTCATAGCTGCTGGGAGGGGAGGGTCATCCTTCATGGATGCAGCTCCTAAGAGGTTACCCATGTCCCAGTAGATGGTTCCCCACGCATTATATACAGGCAGCTCTAAGTGGACTTTGTGGGCTTAAAAAGGAGCATAGGAAATTGAGAGGGGAAACTACGGGCAAGCTACAAGGGTGTCCAGAGGGGAGTGAAAGGAGGGTTTGACCAAAGTGTACTCCGTGCATGAATGAAATTCTCAAGGATGTGCCTCTGAGCTGTCCTCCAACTCCATGCCTTCCTTCAAGTGACTGGACATCTCTGACTCCTTCAAGCGCTACATGAGTGGGAGTGTGGCAGCGTCTACCTCAGGATGATCCTACGAAGATGAAGGTGATGCACACGGGATGCTGTGTGGATAGTTATGGTAAACAGAGAGCGCATGTGCATTTCCTCCCACTCTATCTTTATGAGTCTATTTTTTCCATTTTTACATGTACATGTGTAGTTTGTATTTGTGTGTGTACATGTGGATTTTTGCATGTGTGAGGGTGCATACGTGTGTGTCTGTGTGCCTGTACATGTGTGCAAATAGGTGAAGGCCTGCTCTTCCACCTTATTCATTGAGGCAGGGTCCCTCAATCAAACCCAGAGTCACCAATATGGCTTGTCTACCTCTTCTGTCTCCAGCAGGTACTGCACACATGTGGAGCACACACACACATATGTGTGTGTATATATATATATAGTTATATATATAGTTATATATACACGCACACACAAGCTAGCACACACATATATATATGCATACACACAAGCTGGCATACACACATATACACATACACACAAGCTGACACACAAGTTGGCACATTCACATATATGTACACATAAGCTGGCACACATTTTTAAAATTATTATTAAAATTATTATTTTTAAAATTAACAATATCATACTTGACCCAATTATATATACATATACATATACATATGCATATATATTTAAAATAGTATACATGGAAGTATCCTTGCAGCTTTCTGGTGGTTAAAGCTGCGAGAGTTTCACCTGCTACCCAGGGGCATGTTTGAGAATGCCAAAGTTGTTATATTTCACTACTGAGCAAAAGAGTGTTCCAGGGTTGTGTGTGTGTGTGTGTATGTGTGTGTGTGTGTGTGTGTGTGTGTGTGTGTGTTGTATGTACTTGCTAGTGCAGTTCTGTGCATGTATGTTTTTCTTTGTTACTCTCCAGTTTTGTTCTTTAACTCAGGGTCTTTCACCAAGCCTGGAGCTCATCAATGGCTACTGAGCCTTAGTAGCATGGTGGCCAGTGCTCCTCATTAACATGCTGGCCAGTGCTCCTCAGTAGCATGCTGGCCAGTGCTCCTCAGGGATCTGCTTGCCTCTTCCCCCCAGCACAGAGGTTACAGCCATTCATTGCCACACCCAGGTTTTTATGTGGGTGCTGGGATATGAACTCTGGTCCTCATGTTTGTACGGCTAACGTGCTGATGGAGGCATCCCCAGCCTGTTCCAGGATAAACTAAGGGTCACACATTGTAGAACTGAGTGTTCTCTGTAGGAGGAGGGTAGCATTAATGTGAACACTGGTATTTGTACTATTGAAAACAATCATCGTAAATCAGGCTAGGTCTGGCTATCACTAAGATTCATGAGGTTAAAATGATGCTCTCTACCTTGTCATGCAGTCCCTCCTACAGCTGATGTATATCACTATGAAATATTTGAAAATGACTTTTGGTCACATCACCATGGATCCTATCAGAAAAAAAAAATTTAAATAGTGGGAATTTGTCAAGCTAAGTGTCATGGCAAAGAACAAAACAAAACAAAACAAAAAAACCCAAAACAAACAAGAAAAAGACAAAAAACCCAAACCAAACTAATTTCAAGATAAAAATGTTCCAAAATACAAATTATTACACAAAAATCTCAGGAGTTTACCACTAATATCAAATACTCTTGAGTTACATTCCTTTGGTAATAGGTTATGTTTATTTCTGAGAAAACAGCTAAACAACAGCGAAGCCTGGAAACCTATAGTTTGTAGGTTAGTAATTCTTTTAACTAAACACTAGCAACCTCAAAGCGCATTCTTGGAACCGCAAGAGTACTGTGGTGTGCCTCAGGGTCGCTTAGTTCTTATTTTGTGTTTTGTTGAATTGACACAGAGGAAATTTACCCAGGGGTTGACAGTTGAGGTCAGCAATAGCTTTAACTGGTTCATCAAGAACAGTCTTGTTTAAAGGGTGTTTTGCTTTATTTTCTTAGCTGGGAAGGTGAATGTGTGCCCTTAGGATAATAATAAATGCTACTATGATTTAGTGTCAGTACCTTGGTTTGTGCTCAGCCCCCAGTCACTTTATTCACTATTAATTTTGTGCCATTTGTGCAAATATCAATATAGTGAGAGGGGTGATAATGTTTTGGTGTTATTATGAAGAAAATAGATAGCTAGTGGCTCCTTTAGAGGGCCTTGAGGACGGTTGGTTTACTTGGGTCTCTTTAAGAACATCTTGTTGGGCTGAATGGATGACTCAGCTGTTAAAAGTATATTGTGCTTTTGCAGAGGACTCAGGGTTAGTTCCTACCACCCACGGGATCTACTCACAACACCTGAAACTCAAACTCCAGGGGATTAGATGGCATCTTCTAGCCTCTCTGGGAACTTGCACTCACATGAGCGTATGCGCGTGTGTGCCCACACACACACTGAAAATAGAAAGAATATCTTTTTTAAAAGATTTATTTATTTATTAGAGGGCATCCATTCTCATTACAGATGGTTGTGAGCCACCATGTGGTTGCTAGGATTTGAACTCAGGACCTCCAGAAGAGCAGTCAGTGCTCTTAACTACTGAGCCATCTCTCCAGCTCTTGCTCTGACCCTGCCCGCTCCAGCCCAAAGATTTATTTATATATCATATGTTAGTACACTGTAGCTGTCATCAGACACACCAGAAGAGGGCATCTGATCTCATTACAGATGGTTGTGAGCCACCATGTGGTTGCTGGGAATTGAACTCAGAACCTCCGGAAGAGCAGTCAGTGCTCTTAACCACTGAGCCATCGCTCCAGCCCTAGAAAGAATATCTTGTCTTTAGTAGTATTATTTGAAGGCTTAAGAGTTATATTCAGAGGCGACTACATAAAACTTCCTTTACAGAACCAGTGTTAAAATTTGAATTTTATTGTCCCAAGGAGAGAGAGAGTCAGAGAACAACAGACTTCAAAACCATCAAGTGTCCTTCTGTAAGACACAAATTCTACTGAACCATTTGCCAATGATGTCCTGGAAAAGAGGCATGGTGTCCCACTAATATGCCTTTACAACTCCTTTTAGAGATTAGAGCTGGTATTAGCGAATTATAAATTGGTTCAGGGGAGTGATTCTTGTAACACTACTGTAACACAAGGAGAAAGGTTACCTTCTGAACCATGCAGACTTGAATAATATTGAGAATCTGCCAGCATGGGCATGCATATGGACAAGTGGCATTGCACAGTGCATGTGGAAAGGAGGGATAAACATACATCTGTTCCTCTATGTCACTAAATATGAGAAGTATCACATATGTCCTCTAACACCCATTAATCACAGGCTATGGCGGTAAAGAAAGCTGCCTAGAGTTGATGGCGTCTCCTGTTACTGTGTTATCTCTACACGTCAATATGACATAAAGAAGATGAAATTCCTTTGGAATGTCAAATGGCCTAACAACGAGAACATGTCAGTGTCTGCTGCATGAAATATACCAGAGGTTGTTGGCAGAATTGTAAGATGGAGTGAGGAAGAAGAGAATAAACAGTATTCAGTGGAGGGCTGTGTTCTGTGAGAACGGCTGGCTGTCCACTGAGTAACAATGGCTTAAAAACAGTAAGAAAAAGCACATGGCCCATTCGCGAGCAGCCTCCACAGACACACAGTTGCCTTGATAGAGCTGTGTGGCCCTTAGGGAAGAAGTGCTATTGGCTGAACATGGTCAAGTTTCACTTAACCTTCTTGGCACCATCTTTTTCCTATGCTCTGCCCTACTCCTACCAGATGCTACATTAGCCTTTGTGTGGACTTGGAGAGTTGGCTAAATTTTCCAATAACCCTGGTTTACTTTGCAACTTATCAGAATTTCCCTGGTTCTTTGGGGACTAACCTAAAGTCTCATCTGTCATGTGCCATTATAACAAAATTCTCAAGGCTGGATAACTCTGCAGAAAAGAAAAGGTTACTTTAGCTCATAATTTTAGAGGCCCATGAATATGACTCTGCCTTCAGTTTCTAGTAAAAGTACATATGTAAGAGAACTGTTACATGCAGAGAAAAGTAGGACTTGGCCTTGTTCCTTTAACTCCTAATGACCTAACTACCTTCCATTGGGTTCAGTGTCTTCCAAAATTTCTTCACCTCCAAAATGGGACCAATCTTCGAGCACAAGAAACTTCGGGGTGGGGGTGGGGAGTAATAGTCAAAGCACATCCAACTTATAGAAAGTAGAGTGGGAAGTGAACCCTGCCTGGTGACCTAGGAAACTGAAGGCTTTATTCACCTACCTTGTAGAGGTTTCTCTGTCCAGAAGAATAAACTGCAGAAGTAATTACAACTTATTCATGGTATAGAAATAAAAGAGAAGGGACCTGATTGGTGTCTTGGAAGTAGCAAACCACTCAGGTGAACATTGTGGGGGACTGGATGACCAAGAAGGACATTCCCATATTCTCACCCTTTTTCTAGGTCAACGGCTGTCAACCTTCCTAATGCTGCAGCCCTTTAACACAGTTAGTTCCTCATGCTGTAGTGATCCCAACCATAGGAGCGATTTCGTTGCTACTTTATAACTGTAATTTTGCTCTTGTTACAAATTATAGAGTAAATGTCTAATATGCAGGCTATCTGATATGTGATCCCCAAGGGGGTCATGACCTAGGGGTTGAGAACCCCTCCTCTAGGCTGATAACTGGCATGTGAACATCAACTACCCCCTCTGTCTGTTTCTTGCTGTCTGTCTCTTTCTCCGATTTCTACTTCACTGTTCAGTTTTCTCTCCTGGGATGTTACAGTTAAAATGGCTGGCTTTCCTGATGATTGATTATTTGAGAATCTCCTTTATTCCCCTAACAAGTTTTTCCTTAGTGCCACTGTGCTCCTGGCACTGCCCTGGGACTAAGAAATGATAGAAATAGATCATATGGACACTTAGTGTGATTTATTTAACCACCACTTTTGAACTACTTGACTGTTTTTATTTTTTTATTTTTATTTATTTATTTTTTTTTTTGTTTTTCGAGGCAGGGTTTCTCTGTGTAGCCCTGGCTGTCCTGGAACTCACGCTGTAGACCAGGCTGGCCTCGAACTCAGAAATCCTCCTGCCTCTGCCTCCCAAGTGCTGGGATTAAAGGCATGCGCCACCACCGCCCGGCTATTTTTATTTTTTAAGATCAGGTGTAGGTGTGTGTGAGTGAGTGAGTGTGAGTTTGTGCGTACAAGTGCAGGGTACTATACTTGTTACAGGGGATTGTGAGCAGACTCACATGGATGCTAGAAACTGAACTTGGGTTCTGGAAAGAACCGCTGAGCTATCTCTCTAGCCTCATGGTTTTGGTTGTAATTTCCTTGCTTGTTCCACCCCCTCCCTTATCATGACAAGAAAAGCACACACAACACAGCACCCAGAATCCCACGTGACTCGACAGAAATGCATTTGTAAACTAGTAACCCCACCTCTGAAGAAAGTTAGGGATCCCTGCAGCAGCTTCTTATGGATTCTGTACAGGCTGTAGATGAGTTAAAAGAGTTTCACCCATGCTCCCTAGAGCAGTAACAGACTAGTGTCCTAAAAGGGATTCTTATACCCATCAGCAAAAGTTAGAATTAATAAAGCCATCATGAAGAAAAATGTAAAGTTGCTTGTGTCCCTGGAGGGACATTGGCTTGAGTCATAGTTAGCATTAAATTAGTTCCTGGGTTTATTTTATAAATCTTAGGTGTTCTTCTGAGAGAGAGAGAGAGAGAGAGAGAGAGAGAGAGAGAGAGAGAGAGAGAGAAACAGAGACAGACAGGGACAGATAGACAGACAGACAGACAGAGAGAGAGAGAGAATATAACCGTATTCTTGTCCTTGAGAGTTACATTAATGCCCTGTCAGCCAGTGTGATCAGACCAAAAGGATGACACTAACATCTTATTATCATGAAAGGTGACTTCATGTGGGTGTTGGGAACCTAACCCATGTCCAGCAGCCAGTGGTTCTAATCACTGAACATCTCTCTAGACTCCACACTTGACTTTTAAATGGCTTGTGATAATACAGGGTAACAGAAGCAAACTGCTTTTGAGTAAACATAGCTTCATTGATACACATTGGTTTTTTTCCCCTGGGGATGGGCTGAGTAATGGCTATAGATAGGGCACAGCTGTTTAACATGCAATGTTTCCTAGATGTTCCCAGCTGGAAATGAGGAATGTGACTGACATCTATTAGGGTCCCAGACTAGGATGGATATCCCAGTGCTAAAGTTTTGAACACACAACTCTTTTGCCGAAGACTGAGACTGAATGTTGGGAGAAGAATTTCAAAGGCCATTGGGGCATTTCCAAGGAAAATGGCGGCACTTCTTTTTCTCTTGGCTTTCATTGCCTGTGTCTATGGGAGAAGAAAGCAATGCAGAAAGATAGGAAAATGAAGATCTCAGAAATCAAAGCGAGTGGTGTGTCCACTCTGTCTTTGGGTTCTGGAGTATCCAAAGACTATACTGGACTACATTTGCCTATTTCCTAATTGACAGCATTCTTTTCTCGTTTGAGCAGAAAATGGATGCAAATTAGAAAGTTTGTATAACTGTGATTTGACTGCATGACTAAGCAAGGAGGGGTGTATTTTGGCATACACTTTCAGAAAGCTAAGCTCCTGATTGTCGGGACAGTGTATCTTGGCAATGCAAGTGGAATAGAGGAACATCTTTACTTCATGATGGAGAGAAAATAGAGTTAGGGATGGACTGGAGACTAGGTGTGGCCAAGCATAAGCAATCAAAATCTGAGCCTGTGGGGGAACCTTTCAGATTCAATTACCAACATTAGACTTTACGGCCATCACTCACACACCAACAGTGACGTGAATGCCACCAGTAGACTGCTAATCTATCTTCAGATGCTGGGTGCTCATGTTTCTTGGGACCACAAACAATATTTGGGCCACTTTCCAAGGTTTATCTTAGCTGTGCACTTTCACAATAATTTCCACTTCCCCCTGTCCGCTGTGGCACACGCCTCTCAGATTTACCCAGGATGTATCCAGGCTTCCAAAGAGAAACTGGCCTCTCATCTCTTACTTAATTCCAGACTTTTGGAGACGTGACTTTGAGCAGGGCAGCTGGCTCCATTCTTCAGTCAGTGGACAGTGACCTGAGTTATCTCAGGGCTAGAAGTTCAGAGTAACAGATTTTAGTCAGCAGCTGGGCTCACAGTGTGGTTACCATGCGGTTTTAGGATAAAGAGTTGTAAGGGGGTTGTAAGGGGGTAAACTGTCTGAACAGAGGTCCACAGGCCACCACCAGGCTTACAGTGGTAGTCTTCCATTTGATGTGAGTCTCATTAATGTAGCAATGGGTCAGGCGGTCACCTACCTGTTCTTCCTCCTTTGGACAATATGATCTCTATGGTAGCTGTCAGAGGAGGCCACATGGACCACTTATCTGTCCATGTTAATACCCTATCAGTACTGCTTACTTATAGGGGCTACAGAAGACTATATTTAAAATTAACAAGAATGCGCAATGGTATGGAAATAGTGGGTAGACAGTCAAAATGAAAGTCGAATCTTTAGAGGCTGCCCCCAAGACGGCCTTTAGCTTCCACCCACATAAATGAACCATCCTGGTGAAATTGGTTTGTACTATGAGGTCTCAGTTAACTTTCTCCAATCAGACTGCCAATACTCAGTCCTTCCACTGTCTAAAATCTAGAACCATGTCTGTGAGCCTTGTAGTTTACTACACAGATAACTCCAGTGCGGCTCTATTTAACAAACTATCCGAGAGACACCAGTTTGGCATTAACTCAGTTCTATCTGGCTAAGCAGCATGTGATCTCCAGCCAGATCTCTTGGGAAACTCTGCCCTGCTCTCCCACAATGCTGAGGCTTCCTTGATTTTATCGGGGGGCACCTGCAAGATGCCAGCTCTGCGAAGTTCACTCAAGATAGCTACTTGCAAGTAGCTACTCCTCACACTGGGGCTACACATGCAAAGTTGAGAGTTAATTTTGAAGACATGAAGGGGATCTCCACCAAGGCTGTGGTTAGGAACCCCTCCTTTCTCTCTTCCCATCCCTTCTACCTACCCCATGTTAAGATTTCTAGCTTTGAGCTTCTTTTGAAGCCCAGCTATCAGTAATGATATTTTATCATATTTTCTATAACAGAAAGAGGAGTCCTCAAACTGGCAAAAGTCTGAGTCTACCCTCATTGTGCAGAAACAGGAAAGACTGGGAACTTCCTACATCTATCACTTACACTCTCTGCTTTGGGTCAGAGAGACAGGTACAGTTTCAGTGTGAAATGCCCTGCTCAGGCTTCTGTCTTGAACACTTGGTCCCCAGCGAGTGTCACTATTTTGAGGGTTCTGGAAACTTTAGAATATGAGACCCAGATGATATAAGTAGGTCTCTGGGCCACCTGCTTCCCACTCAGTGGTAAAATGAGTTGTCATGATGTCTTCACACAGGGTGCTGGTACAAACGACTGTGGATGGAACCCTCAGCAATCACAATCCCAAAGAATTCCTTCCTTCTTCCCAGTGGTCTATGTCAAGTAACTCTGTGACAGCAGTCAGACAGTCACCAATGTGGCAATCACTCCTAAGAGTTAAACCCCAACTTTAGAGATAGTGGGTTGGGGAAGAGTCAGGTGAATTATGTCTACTATACTAATGGTACTTTAGATTCTGAGACAGGTCACACTCTTGAAGATGAGTTATAAGTCTCTGCGCGCAGAAGCGTGCTCTCGGATGCTTCAGTCGGCCCACACTACTGCTGGCTCGACTCTGCTCATCTCAATGTACTCTGGCAGCTGCCTGGTGGCATTGCGTTGAATGAGTCCTTGGTCTCCCAGAAGTCCATGGAAAGAAACACAGATTGTGTTTCCCATCCTGACTTCTCAAGCCTTAGGAAGACAAAGAATTTGATTGCAAACATAATATATGCCCGCAAAACATGCTATTTGAAGTAGAAAAACAGAAAAACAAAACCCATTTCTCTTTATCTCCGGTGTCATGGTTTTTTCCCTAACGCGTTTTCTAAGGTCTTCTTAGATCCAGCTGTGGCCATTTTGTTTACATACTTTTGTAACTAGGCCTCTTGCTTAACATAAGATCAAAAGTATTTCTGGAGTTAGTAGTTTTATTGACCACTTGAAATGATTTGAAATGGAGCAGCTTGTTAATACATATTCTGTTTACTTACGTGATATGTTGTTAGATACTAAGGAATTTTGGTTATTTTTCACAGGTATGAACATTCCCAGGGTGTCTTAACTGAAAGCACAGCATGGGCCTCTCATTGGCGTCCCCTGGACGCTCCTCCGTTGGACTGCACAGCCTCATTAGCCTTCTCTTCCAACCCATTTGCTGCTTCTCTCAAGTCCCGTTTCCACTGTTAGCTCTCCATCTTTACATACAGTTTGTATATTTCTTGTTGGCTTTACGTGCCCCTGAGCTCCTGTCCACAGAGCAGATATTATGTGGCTTTTGGGTGGCTTTGTCTGCCAGTCCATGATATTCTACCTACCAAAGGACTTATCTATATCATTGAGGCCATATTTAGCATCAGTACTTCCATGCAGAAGGAGGAAGAGTGAAATAGCTTTGCCTTTTCTTTTTAATTTTCATTTTTACTTATGTGTGTGCTCACTCCATGTGTGTGTGTATGTGTGGTGTGTGTGCATCTGTGTGCATGTATGTGTGCGTGTGTGTGTGTGTGTGTGTGTCTATGTATGTATGTAGGTGCTTGTGTGTATGCCACCTGTGTGCCAGTGCCCATGGAGACCAGAAGAGGACAGCTGGTTCTCTAGAATTGAAGTTATAGGTAGTTGTGAGCCACCCAACATGGGTGCTGGAAACTGACCGCAGGTTGACTAGAAGGGCATCAGGCACTCTTACCCACTGAACCTTCTCTCCAGCCCCATTTGTTTGTTTTATTTTGTGAGACACAGTCTTACTAGTCTGGCCCCAAACTTGGTGCCCTCCTGCCTCAGCCTTATGAGGGTTGGAATTAGGCCCGTACAACACAAAACTTGGCTATTGCTGTTTTCCTTCCCTATCCTTTTCCATGTATGTATGTATATATGTAGGTATGTATGTATTATGTATATATTTATTTATGTATGTTTGGTGCTGAGACATAGAGCCTTGTACATTGTAGGCAAGCATTCTGCTGTTGTTTTTAAAACAACAAAAATCCCAAGTGTTTGATTTTACCAAATGAAGATTCAAGGGCCAGACACTGTGGTGAAAGCCTGCTAGCCTGCTGCTAGGCAGAGAAAGCATCCAACTGACCTTCCTACTCCACTGACATCTCAGAAGGAAAAAGCTCCTTCTTCTCCACACTGTCTTAAACACCCTTCAACTCATAGGCCACCCCCCTTTCTCTTTCCTAGGTTTTCTTATGTTCACTCCCTGTCAACTGACTGCTTGCTCTGCCTCTAGACCTACAGTTGACTTTATTCAGTTTTGCGTACTATAAACAGAAAGCTCTTGGATCAAAGGTGTGTACTAGGGATGGAGCCACACCACAACAAGAAATAGGTTTTTCCAGTACACAATCTCATAATGTGACCAAATATTCTACAACACTCTTAGATTAAAGGTATGTGCTAAGGCTGAGAATGCCACAATGAGAGACAGTTTTTTTTTTTCTCAGCATACAATCTTAGGGCTCACAGTATGATCAAATATCCTGATATACCCCATTGAGCTACACCCCAGATTCTATCACTGTTTGCTAATTCTTCATTAAACTAACCCCAATATGTGACAGCAGGTCCCTAGTGGGCATGGTACCCTTCCTTACTCCTCCCCATCGTGACCTCTGGTTCCCTTCAGTGGATGGCTTCCTGACTCAATATCTGCAGTTTAGACACACATGCTACTGAGACAGCACACCACAAAAATATACCGATTTGATGCTTTATTGAAGGATCCCAGAGTGGATATTTCACCTCTCTCTTTCTCCAAGAACAAGTAATTCAGTCAACATTTCTTCACTCTGACACTCTGCGATGTTCTATCAATTCTTGAAAATAAGATTTTCCTTTGAGCATTTCTTATTTGTTTGAGTGTTTGTGCCTATGATAAAGACTAGGTGTTAAAAACGGCTGCCAGACGCTGGCAAGCAGACCTCTGAAATCTTGAGAAATTGGTTGCATTTTTAAAGGCGAAGCCACTAAATCTAATTACCAGAAGCAGAGGCCCAGGACAGGCTTCTGCCTAATTAAAGGATAATCCTACTGGCAGTGCTATTGCAGGGCTGGTGGGAAAGGATGGGAGGTTGGGGTGAGGAGGAACAGAGCTATTGCTTGTGGTTCTTCTTGGTGACAGGAATTCCTCTGTCCCCATCTGCTCCTTTTCTTCAGGTCCCTGTGACTCACCCAAATACAGGCAGCCAGGGCCCAGCAAGGCACATCAACTCATGCATGTTGTCAAAGGTTGTTTTTCACAGCTGTAAGGAATTTTCATTTATTACTATTTACACACGTATGTATGATAAGCATGTGTGTGAGTACCAGTACATGCATGTCATGGGATTGTCGGTGCGCTCCATTCTAAAATCTACTCCCTACCCTTATTTTTCTCATTTTATCCTTATCTTTAAAAGGTGTCTCTCTCTTTCAGAAATATAGCAAAATAAGGCTGGAGATGGCTCCACTTGCAGGAAATATCCTGAACAGGCAAATCCCATAAGACACAAAGCACATGAATGCTTTCCAGGACCGGGGAAGGGAGCTGTAGAGATGAGGTAATGGGGCTGTGACTTTGTGACTTCATAGACACTACTGGATAATTCATCCAAAACCAAACTTTACGTGATGCCATTTATATATTCATTTTTTGTTGAGTATACATTTGTTTGTTTATAACACCCCTGTGGAGGTGACAGAACAGCTTGGCAGAACGATTCTCTCCTTTCACCATGTGGGTGCCAGGGCATCAAAGTAAGGTCATCAGGCTTATTGGCAAGTGCTCTTGGCAGCTGATATGTCTCACCAACCCTTGATTTTACTTTGATTTTTAAGTCTTATTAGTACATATAAATTATACATAGTAATGCATTTCATTTGACATTTACATATGTGTGTGTTTATGATATTTTGATTATATTCCCCCTCCTCTCTCTTTCTTTTGCTCTTTCTTTCTTTCTTTTTTTTTTTTTTTAAGTTGGGGCCTTGCATATTCTAGGACAGCTTGGGACTAACCATATAACTGAGGATGACCTTGATGTTCTGATGTTCCTGTCCCTGCATTGCAAGGGATGAGATCACAAGTATGAGGTGCCTTGTAGTACTGGGAATCCAACTCTAGTCCTTGTGCAGGCCAGGCAAACACTCTTCTGTTCTGCTCTGTGTCACTTGTACGTCACCACAGGGACAAGGAAGGAGTGGAAGACTCACTTCAGCACACTGCCATTTGAACGTGGGTAGGACACAGAAAAACTTAAAATAAATTGCCTCTGGGATGTGACCTTTCAAAGCAGCCCAAACAAATGCCCTGTGGTATGGAGGGGAGGCTGGGGTCCTGCCAGCCCTGCTCACATCTGGCAATACATCCATGGCTTATGAGAACATTCACCCACTGAGTTCTTTTATTTTTTTTTTAGTACTTTGAGAATTTCATACAGTGAGTTTTGATTGTACTCATCTTCTCTCCCCAACGGTCTCAGGTAGATGTCTGGATGCTGTAAGGGTATGTGTGCTTGTGAGGTATTTGTTTCTTTTAGGCATGACCATTTTTTGTCTATTATCTCTTACACCTTAGCCAGGTCTCTGTTTTAATAATCAGTTATTGCAAACAGAGGATGAAAATTGAGAGGTGCCTTTATCTAAGGGTAAATGATAAATCATTAGGAGTTTGCTCAGGGCTATGCCCATTTAAAAGAATATTAGTAGTAGGTTCTCCACCAAGGCCCATGATCTGCTCAGACATAGGTTTTGCTTTTGTTTTCCCCCAGTAATGGTGTCAGGTATATGTTTCATCTTATGGAGCAGGCTTCAAATCCAATTAGAAAGTGATTGGTGACTCCTGTAATGTCCGTGCCACTACTACCCTCGTGAACATGTCTTTCCAGGTCAGTTATTATTGTGGTTCACTAGGTTCACATCCGGATACAGTTAAGGATTACTTTTCTCTTCCAGTAGTAGGCACAGTACCTCCCAGCCCTATGAAAGCTATCCAGAAGGAATGAAGTTTCCAGATCCACACACAGCTTGATTTCTTCATGATTTTATGATTAAATATGGATGTCTTCAGCAATAGGGTTTTATCTTAAAGTTCTGAAGGGTAATAAAGGTCTGTATGTTTCCTAAAATATCTATACACATGCATTAAAAAGTTAAGATGGAGTTGCCCTGTAATAGGGCAACAATAATCCTACTAATCACCAGAAGCTAGCAAATACAAAGCCCGTCCCAGGAATGTGTTACTTCTTTTGAAATTGTTGGCCAGTGAGATCCCAAAGACCCTCAAACTTGCTGAACTCTTAATCACCCAGATTTAAAGTGAGTGGAGCCTAAGACCTTGAGTTTCTAGGACAGATGCTATACTCTAAGGACAGGTGCTGGTATTCCAGGAAAAGTGCTCTGAGCTGTAAAAGCCACAGAGAACCCAAAGCAGATATTCTAACTATGAAACCCTTGAGGTGGGGTGTAGGCTAGATCCTGAAGGACAGACACATGGCTTTCCAGAACAAGTAATGACATTCCTGGTTGGAGAAAGGGGTTATTGTAAAATGGAACTAAGGAAGATAGGTACAAGGATTGAGAAGTAGACTGACTCAGAGGAGGTAAGACAGAGCAACCGGAAGAAGGAAACAGTACACCAATGAACTTCGGCCATCTTTCTATTGAACCCGGATGCATTGGACTTAGCCTGTATTGTGAGGCTGTACCCACTAGAGCAGAACTGGCCTGTGAGTGTTTCATAGCATCTGCCTGGATGTGGATACAAATTAGGTTGAAATCCTGAGGTTCCATGTGCTTATTTCTTGATCTTTTACCTTATTAGGTTTGGGGCACATGGATCCCTCTCTTTTGAACATGGATGCATGTCCCTAAGTTTAGGTTTTAAAATCTGCCTCTCTCCTTTCCACCTTCCCTCTGATGGTGGTTGGCCATCCTGACTACATGGGGATTCTTGAACTTGCTTCTTAGACTTACCAGCTCCCAGGCCTCTGGCCTAGATGCCTTCATTTAATGGGGGGAAAAGTAGGGACTGAGAATCAGTGTTTGCACCAAGTTCCTGGGGCTACTGGAAGGCACAGCACCTGCTCTTGGCCTTCATCTGACCCGAGTCCCCTTGCTCCAGGCTCTCAGGAGCAGTGATGGCTGAGGATCCATGGCTCAGTGTCCAATGCCCATAAAGTCATAAATTCTTTATAAATGACCACTCCTTCCAATGATAGATTTCATTAGCATGTGCTAGGTGTATAATAGTGGACCATGGCTCTCTGCAAAGCTGCAAATCAGCATCTAGCCTACAGGGAACACAAATTGTGAAACTCCCACAGGCTATCACCCAAAAGCACATCCATAGTCTGTAATAGATATCCAAGATGAATGGAGCTCACAGTTTGTAGGAGTGGCAGAGACTCCCTTTTGCAGACAGCACATGATTACTTGAGTTCATTTAGAAAGGCACTTTGATTCAATGACTGGGAGTGGTTTGTCAAGAATCATAGAAGCTCATGAGCCTGTGCTGACCCTACAGCATCCTCACAAAGAGCCTCCCTTTGCCAAGGACTTGATTTTTATTTGTGTATTGTAGTTCTTAAACTAATTCAATTATCTTCTCTTTTATTTTGACTTTTTGAAGTATGGTTTTCTTAGACTGGAAGATGTCAGTGAGCGTGGCTAATGTATCCAGCCTTACCATCATCCCAGTCTTGGTACTGGGTATTTCCATCATCCCTCAAAGTACCTCTGACCTTCACCCTCAGATCCACCTCTTAGATTGCTCTGTGGGCCTCATGTCATACAAATAGAACATAGCATTTGTATTTATGTATCTGGACGTGCATTTCACATTCTATTATTAAATAGTTTGATGGGTGTACCACAGTTTTATCTTTTACGTGGAAGTCCACTCACCTATTGACAGATGTTTGGTTGAATTTTACTTCCAAGCATATGTAGACAAGGTTGTCAGACAATTACTCACAAATCTTTGTGTGAGGTTATCTTTGCATTTATCTTACATAACCAGTTGGATGTGCAAGTGTTAGGATTCATGGTTGGTAATCACCTGTATTCTAGCAACTTGTATTAAGTTTCTCCAGAAGATTAGAATCAATATGCTGAATAGATATTAAAAGTGGAATTTATTAGACTTATATAACAGTGTGGGTAACTCAACATGATTGTCTTCATTCTAGGCAGACCCAGAATCCACTGGTTGTTCAGTCCTTAAGGTTAGGTATCTCAGAATCCCAGACTGATGCTGAAGGTCTGTAGGACTCATTCTAAGTTGGAAGTCAGAGGAAGCTAGTTCTGCTATTACTGAAGGAACGCGGCAGTAGCAACATCAGGGTGAATGAATTTGCCAGCAGAGGGACGCAACCAGGAAAAAATATCAGTTTTCTTTCTTATCTACTTTTATGTGCATTGCTACCAGAAGGTGCCTCGCACGTTTATGGTTGGGTCTTCCCATTTCAAATAATCTGATTAAGAAACTCCCTCAGCTTGCCTTTTAGCTGATCCAGTCAAGCTGACAACTGTGATCAACAATCACATAACTCAAAATTGTTTTCCAAAGTTTTTACAGTGTTTAATATTCCCATCAACAACAGCTGTGAGCTCCAGGTGTTAAACAGCCATGCCAACATGTCAATCTGTTACGTTTTAGCTATTTTGACTAATGTGAGATGGTATCTCATTGTGATATTAAAGCATACTTCTTCACTGACTAAGGACTTGAAACAACGGCAGCTAATTCCTCAAACCCTACATGAAAATGAACTAAAAGTGAATTCTAGGTGTAAGCACAAAAGGAAAAATGAAGCCTATAGATGCTGATGAGCAAACAGAGGCGAATCCACCTTGGGGATGAACACATCTTCTTATACAACTCATAAAAAGCAATTAAACATGAACACGTACACAGATGCACACAAATAAAAATAAATAAATCTTTAAAAAGGTAGTCTTCACTTTCCCCTTGTTTTCTTCATTTTTCTTTCATTCCTCTAAGTCTCCTGGTATGGTTCCCATCAATAATCCCCCAAGGACTCATCATAGCTAACCCCACCTGAAACAATTTCTCTCCTAAGAAAGTCATATGATGTCAAACACACGCACATATAGACACACACGTACATACAAACAGGCACACACAGGCACACACACACACACAAACATGCACATACATGCATGAACTTTAACAAAATGCAAACACATTACATTTACACTTCTGCCTTTTGGTTTTGACCCCGAACCCTCAC
The DNA here is from genome assembly GCA_036184795.1 of Tokudaia tokunoshimensis. NCBI lineage: Eukaryota > Metazoa > Chordata > Mammalia > Rodentia > Muridae > Tokudaia > Tokudaia tokunoshimensis. Next base: position 11,411,848 of record BTHU01000013.1, on the reverse strand, counting down.
TATTGACACCCATCAGTGTCAACTCTCATACTTTGAATTTTTCACTTTCACAGCAGTATACTCTAATGTGGCGTGTATTTAACATAAATCATTCATTTCCTTCTGCTCTCTCCACTTGGACAGTGGAGAAATGGGCACCCTTGAGTGTGTCCTGACTTTGTTATTTTTATTTCTAGGCACTCTCCCCAACAGGTCTCCTTTGTTAAACAGATTGTTCCCCTCTCTTACCCAAACAGAAACCCTTGCACCAGCTGACCTGGGTTCAAGTTCTGCCTCTGCCATTGGCTGATTAATTAACCTGGGCCTCAGGGGCAACACCTGAAAATGGAGCTAAAGCCCTCACAGTGTTTGAGTTCCTGTCTGCTGAGAACACAGGGAATGCAGCAGAATTGGGAGCCGTGTCCACTGTTCACCTCTTGAATGTTGAATAAGAAATTCACTAGAACTTACTTTACATTCCAGTAACATAGCACCTAAAACTGTCAAAATCTCTCTTTCTCTCCACAGAACTTTCATTTTGATAGAAAATATGCTGCAGCATTTACAGTTTAAAAATGTTGGCTGTTTTTATAAAGTATGACCTCAATTTTACTTCTGATGCCTTCTCCTGACTGGGAACATATTTGGTCTTTTACTGGCATACTGGAAACTATGATCCTTTTGTTTATACTCTGGTGGGTTATCTACGTATGCATCTCAAGGTAATTTTAACCCTTTCCTTATATTTTTAAACAATTTGGTTTAGTGTGCGGGTTGAGTCTTTTCTGTGAGTTTCTCCTTCTTCTTGCCCAAATCTCTGTTATCTTTATTGAGTTGGGTATGGCATCTTTTATCACGTGGTATAGTTTCAGGACATCATATTGAACATTTTAACACAATAAAGTATCATATTTTTAAAATGGTTAATCTTTTCTATTGTTTACCACATTTTAAAGGAGATGACTGGGTTAGATTTCATCATGCTTATATTTTCTGAGATGGTTTCCAAAAGAAAATTACCACTTAATTTTTTCACATTAAAACACTCATCTCAGTGTAGTGGTGCATGACTTTAAGTTCAGCACCCAGGAGGCAGATGTAAGAGCTGAAGCCAGTTTGATTTACATAGTGAGTTCCAGGCCAGCCAGGGCTACATCTAAGTTGCATAATCATCTATGGTGGTTGGAATAGGTTTCACCCTTAGCCGAGGTGCTATTGCCAAGGACACAGGCTGGGAGAGGGGGAATCAGCTGCTTTAATGATGGAAGCCCTGCCAGGTTAACCAGACTCCAGTGGAAGGTCACACATCCAAGAGTATATGGGTAGCATAAGTTGTATCTGGTGGGTTAAAAAAAAGAAAGACAAAAACTACCACAATAAAAGAAGAGGACACAAAGTTAGGTAGGTAGGGAATGGGGGTGTGGATATGGCAGAAGTTAGGGAAGAGGGTGAGCATGATCAAAACGCATTGCATGAAATTCTCAAAGCACTAATAAAAACAGAAGAAAAAAAAGAATAGCAATAGTTCTCATTCATCGAGTAGCCGTCATGTGACAGGTACATTTCTACACATATTTTACCTAATGTCCCATCAGGTCTGCATGGCACGATTCTTTTTTTTTTTTTTTTTTAAAGATCTATTTATTTATTTATTTATTATGTATACAGACAGCATTCTGGCTGTATGTATGTCTGCAGGCCAGAAGATTATTATAGATGCTATTACATATCTCATTATAGATGGTTATGAGCCACCATGTGGTTGCTAGGAATTGAACTCAGAACCGCAGGGAGAACAGCCAGTGCTTTTAACCTCTGAGCCATCTCTCCAGCCCAAGCAGGGCAAGATTCTTAATGGTCCAGGAAATCAAGACTCAGAGAGACCCAGTTTCTTCCTCAAGATTTTCCAACTGGTCATTAACTGAGCTGGAATTCACGCTGCCATTTGCCTCTCCCTGAAGTCCTTTTGCCAATTTGCCTCTTCCAGGGCACTGTGACTCACCTTTACAGAGAAGGAAACCACACGTGAATGACTGGAAAACAAGCGACTCCGGTGCTATAAAACGGTGTTATAATTTACAATAGTGTCCAGTAAAGCTACTGGCAATTGCAGCTTGGGAAACCTGCAAGATAAACGGGTAAGAGGGAGCAGTTATAGACTCTGAATTTGAAAATGCTGCTGTGTTCAGTCAGAAGACGGTCTAACTGGGAGACCCTGAGGTGTTTTAGCTTCTGTGCGAAGCTCTTAGAGCCACCAGAAGGGAAACCCAATTGTGTTAAGTGTCTTTTTGGGTGCTCACTCCAACTATCCTGGCTGTCTTCTGGACGGACTGTGTGCCACTTTTGGCACTGGGCTTTGGGGAAGCATCTCCTGGAGAGCTCAGGGCCTGCTCCAGATGAACCCTTGACCTCTTCATCCACTCCCCTGAAGGCCTGGAATCTCCCCTTATTTGTGCTGTGCCCAGCCTACCCTCAAAGATCCGAGCAAGTTTCTTTTTGTACAGAAGCATTGCTGAAAATTAACCACTAAAAATCCACCGTGAGTTTCTCTTTCCCCAACTGTTTAAGAATATATTGCTGGAATCATTCAGCATGACATTTGGGCATGTGATATTCTTTATATCTTTAATATGAACCTTGGCTTTCTCATGAGAGTTATAGGGCCCTAAAGGTAAGCAATCTTTAAAGCCACACTGAACTTTAAAAAAAAATGCTATTCAGGGAGGGTGTTACAGGCATGTAACCCCCTTGCAAGGGTGGCTGAGGCAGGGGACTATCTACCTACAGAATAACAGAACCATCTCTTGACCCAAAATAAGCAGCAGCAGCAGCAGCAGCAGCAGCAACAACAACAACAACCCAAGGCTAGCCCATTAGTTCTGTTCTCCGGCCTATTCACAGAGAAAATGGGAGCTGAGAATGGCTATAGAAGTTTGAGGTATTTGTGCCTTCTTCGCTGAAATGTGATGGAGAATTACAGCCAAAGCACCACACTGTGGCTATGCTCTTAGTTCTTTCTGGAAACCTCCCAGCATTCCACGTAGACCAGGAACTTCTAACCACATGGTGTGTGGCTTCTCTCTGCCTTTGGCTCCGATGCAGTGTGTTCTCTCCTCTGCATAACCAGAATCCAGTGGATGGCTGTTTGCTGGTCTGTGTGTGACCCTCTTCCTCCGTTCATGGAGGGGCCAGAATGCTTCCGGGATTGTAAAAGGATGCGATCTCTGAAAAAAAAAAATACAGGCACAGCAGCTGCATTCTCAGGGGGCTGTGGCTACGTAGAGATGCACGCAGTGCTGGGCCTGCCAGGAGCAGATGTGTTCTCCATCTTTAAACTTGGAAGGAAGCATGGCTGTAGCAAGTCTGGCAGGAGGTCACCACGGCAAGCATCTCTCATCTCCTCGCGGAAGTGCGAGCATGGCAGCGGTCTCTGGCCAAAGGCCGGCTGTCTTGAATTCCAGGGAGCAGCTTGCTGTGATTAGGCATTATTGCGCAGCGAGCTGTGCAGATCACAGTGCGTCATTTTGGAGATCACTGTAAAATGCCCTGGAAGCTTATGGAAGCGTATTATGTGCATTTAATGATTTAGTGGGCATGTGTCTCTGTGATTTTAAATTTCATCAGTGGCCTGTCTTGTCTACAAAGGAACTTCTTCAACCCTTCTGAGCCGCACTTTATCCGCTCATGAGCCGGCTCCTCCATTTGCCAGAGGCACACAATCAGTCAGGAAAGCCTTGCTGTGGTTTCTACACTGATGCAAAATACTGCAAATAATAGGCAACTTCTCCCACCTCCGAGAGTTAAGTTTTGAAGTTTTGGAAAGTTTCAATTAGTAATGTACTTGCTTCATAAGCAAGAGGATCCTAACACATACCTCAGCACTCATGTAAAAAGTAGGGTACAGTGGGGTGTATCTATAACTCTGATGCTAAAGAAACAGAAGCAGGTAGACCCCTGGGCTTGTCAAGCAGCTGGTCTAACCACACAAGTAAGCTTCGGAGTCTGTGATTGTACTGGCTAGTTTTATGTCAACATGATATAAGCTAAAATCATCTGACAGGAGGGAACCCCAAGAAAAATGCCCCCATATGATCTGCTGCAGGCAAGCCTGTAGGGGATTTTCTTAATTAGTGATTGATGGGAGAGGACCCAGCCCATTGTGGGTACCATCTGGGGGCTAAGTGGTCCTGGTTCTATAAGAAAACAGGCTGAGCAAGCCAGGAGGAGCAAGTCACTTAGCAGCACTCTTCCATGGCCTCTGCATCAATCAGCTCCTGCCTCCAAGTTCCTGTCCTGACTTGCCTCAATGATGTACTGTGATGTGAAAGCATATGCCAAATAAATTCCTTCTTCCCCAACTTGCTTTTCT